>OY755083.1:13555898-14155898 GCA_963576655.1 Gastrophysa polygoni | reverse complement strand
AGCACTAGATATAGTCATGTACGTTTTTTCGAACTGTACCTATGAAACTGATATAGATCCTAATTTCTCGGCCAGCCGAACATGGCATACTTACACAAGTAGCCTCTATTCAGAGTTTCCCAAGTAGCAATAATTTATGTAGGAGACAAGTGTTATCAACTTATATATTGAAGGAAGTTTCATTTGCAAAATATAATATATTATTATTGGAAACGAACGCATATTTTATCGTAAAAATTTGAATCAATCAAAGATGAATTGGTGAAAAATATATAGATAGGTTACTATCATTTGATGAAACAGAGTTATAAACAAACACTATAGAGCATGAGCTCGATGGTAGGTTCTAGTTAGAATAGATTCAACCATGATATGATTCAATCACCTCGACAAACTTATGATATTGTTGTGCCGATAGTACATCTTCATTGTATCAGGTAACATAGTAAATACCAAATTGCACCAATTTGTTGTATTTGCGTCGCACTGTGTAAGAAGAAAATCATTTCGCTACTTCTAAAATTGAGCGTTCAAGGGCATTATTTTTTATCATAAGCGATCAGGAATACCCATTTCTCGAAAAATACATCATGCTGACATGAGCCATAATTCCCTTATCTAAAGTGCATTTCGGAAACTACATCTGGCTGAGGAGAACCGTTCACGCATCACCTATCTGGCGTAAAAATCTGCCAACATTCAGTGGAACTCAATCCGCTGAGAGCTATAAAGCGCGTGTTAAACGGCTTATACAGAAACCGCATATAATGCCGAATTGATAGATATATCTGAAAAAAAATGCAGTTGGATCGACCCCAAAAAGCCAAATTGAAAGGGTCGCGTGGCCTTATTGTGTTTCATGACTTTGTAGTTTTATCCCAAAAGATTTGACTCACTCGAAGAGATTCTGTTTTTCAATCGACAGCAATGGATCGATGAAGGCATTGAAATTGACGTGAAAAAAAAATAATCATACTTTCAATAATAGTCGCCTCATATATCAATGCGTGGCATGGATGGCTTCGTTGGTGAATATTTTCTATATGATTTTTCAACGGAAATAACTCAAATTCCAAAGGAGAGATAAATTCTCCATGTACTTATACTCAATATATTTTTTGATCTTCCTCAATCTTTGATTTCTTCCTTCGGACATGGGCATGATCGCAATGAACAGATTATCTACGTGAGGACATCATTGATATGTAAAATGTGGTACGAAAGAGAAGAGGTTAAGAACACCTCAAGTTCTCTACGAGTTTATATCTTCCGAAATAAATAAAGATAAAAATTACATTTTTTTTCAACTCACAGTCGTAAAGTAAGTAAGTGAGTAGTTCCTCTACTAGTAATACAAACTATTCCTAGATTCTACTAGAGGGTCAATCGAAAAAGCAAAAAAAAATCAATTTGTCTGTTCCGTTTGTATTTGTTAAATTTTAGATGAGCCTAAATTCATTAGTCCAATGGTCTCGATCGTTCCGTAAAGAAATCCTGATAGGTATATGGATTGATTTTTGAATTTCTGTATTTTTTTACAATCTGTCAATGGTCTCCAAATCATAGATGGAAGTTGCGGTTGGAAATCACACACACAATATAAAGGTATCCCATGATATTGGCTTTCTTCCCGTATTATATCAACCAATTTTCATTCAAGGGCCTCCTACAGATGTCGTATCTTCGTAGAAGGAATTTCTAATTTGGTAGATTGCTCACATACCATGTATGTCAATGTGATTAACGGAGGTAACAAAATCGTAAACTAACCATTCTTTCGGCCGAGTTCATTCCGACAGCATTCAGAAACTGAGTCAAAATGATTCAAAATATCATGATCCCGATCATAATGATATTATGAGGACTCCAGAACATTCCAATATCGGTATTTCCCACGGTCACTCGATACGTTCCAATCGCGATTTCAATAAATACTGAACTTGGTAATATACAAGAATTCGCGTAGAAAATTATAAGTTTGGCAGTAGCAGATACGAGCGTTCTTCTGCAGAATCAAATAAATTCATCCAGCTCCCGACATGAAAGAGCGATTTACATCTTTTAAAAGATTTATTAAAACCCCAACACAGTGTTATTCCACTCTTAATATCAGTTGTACATCTCGAGGAAAAAATGAATATCTAGCGATATATCCATCGCAATATTGCGAGGACCATAGACGTAGAACCTAATGAATTTGGGTATACATACATATAAATCATTATTATTGATGATTTCTCGATGCAGCATTCAGTATCTCTGCCACAAACATAATCAGGGAGAAATTATGTGATAAAAATATCTTTCATTATAATTATATGAGAAAACTCCTTCTTTTCTATTACATAAATAACAATGATAAAGTTAAAGGAATTGAAACATGCAAATTGATAATACCAGATGATTTATCATCAAAATCTGCTGTTTTGGTAATATTGATAGAAAATCATTGAAATTTGTACGCAAAAAATATTTTGGCGAATTCACAATTCAACAAAAATAATATTTCTGGTTATTTCTCATAAAATGTAGTCTTCCTTGCCCTTGCTCTTCAAAATTCCAATGACCGCCTATTGAAACATTAATACCAAGAAAATTTTGACTCTTACAAATGAAATTTAATTATATCATGAACAAAACAATTTGTATAATGGCCAACCTGATGATAAAATTATAGTGCATTCATATATTTCGTATGAAATGTACCAAAAACTGTGTATGAGAATAGAAATTATTAGAGATCACTGTTTTGATTGCTTTTTGCCTTATCTGACCTACGCCTATGTGAACCCAGATTTAATATGAAATGGAAGCACCTTCATCCGGATAAAAATAGGTAACATAATTTTTAATTTACATAGTTCGAAGGAAGTTGCGGCCGAAGTCAAGTTTTAATTTAGTTTTCGGCAATCTCCGCGTGATCTGAAATAATATTTTTTACAACCCTCCGTAAGAATTACAGCGGTAACATCTGCCCAGAATAGGTATATGTTTCGAATGAATGTTTTCTGCATTATTGGAAGATTCCAGGTGTCAACTGGCAGTTATGCTAAAAAGCAGGAAATTATTTTAATGCTATCAATTATAATGTTTATACCCCGAGGTTGTCAGGGAAGACGATCAAAACATCGGGTAATAAATGACTTCAGCTCCTATAATTCGATATCATTATGATGCTCTAGAAATTCATTAATGTCACAGAGTTCTTTGACGTAAATATGAATATTTTCTTCAATTTGGTACAATTCTAAAAGCATTGAGATCTAATTGATCATACCAGAATGGAAACGTTGATCAATCAATTAGGTGGTTTTCTAAGGTTTCTCGTTCTGAATACACCTTGGAATTCATTTCAGGGCGAATAAAAACACATGCTCTCATGCAAAACACAAAAACAAAAAAGACACTACGGAGAAAACATTTTAACGAATGGCAGGCTATATAGGTATACACAATATTTATACAGAGTTTTGTTGTTCTACACAAAGTATGCACGGAACAGAATGAAAGACCAATATTTTTTGTAGCAACATTTTCCCATAAACACGTGCCTTTTGCTTAGACAAGACGCCTGGTTCATTCGTAAACCAAATAAAATGTTCCCACCCCTCACAGTCAAACAATAACCCTTATATAGAAGAAATTAAATCTACTGATATATACATACATGAACCTACATGGAAATACCCACTCTTTTTTTTTTGATAATGCTGAATATAATCATGACTGATATACACCTCTAAAACACACTATTTGGCATATTTCAAAATTCATAGTCATGAAGACTTGCTCCTGTATGATATCTGTTTCGAGCAGCAAACCAAACACAAGATGCTGTCAATCAGCTAATAGAGAATGAATCGTCAAATTGAGCCTTGTAGTAGAGAATATCGGTGCATATTTGACTGATTCTGTAATTCGATCATGATAATAATAATAATGATAATAATAACTCGTGTTTATTCATCCATAAAATTATAAAAGTGATATAGATGAAATGGCGAAGTGTCACCCAAGGGTGTTTTTCAACTTAACCATGATGTGTTAATTGATTACAAATACATTATAATATATAATATTGAATTACATTAATACTAGCTAGAACTATGATAATCTATCTAGCTATGTTCATAATACTATAGGTTTATATCGATCGGGCAGAGGGGTCAATTGATTTAATTCAAGATCCAATTTGTGTAGATAATAATAATGATTTCAGCTTTTTCTTGAAATTCAAGATACTATAGTCATAAAATTCATTGGGTAGTTGATCATATGATTTACGAGCATTGTACGTAAAGGAACGTTGGAAGGTAGACGTCCCATGCTTATAGATTGTCAGCAATCGTGAATTCCTAATGCAGTATTCGTTGGTATCACCTATTCTTACAATTGTTTTGAGTAAATACGGAGGTTTTTCAATCTTTAATATTTTATGAGTAAGAGTGAGCAAATGTGATTTTCTAACATCCAATAATCTGAGCTTACCCGCTTCTAGAAATTTGTGGCTAATGTGGTCATACTTTCGTATTCCATGGGAAAATCTAAAGCAGGAGTTCTGAATTTTCTGCAGGTCACTGTCGGTTTTCAAGAGAGCTGGTCCATATACACAATCACAATAAGCAATTTTTGAAAGAATAAGAGACTCACAAACTTGAAGTTTCAAACTAGAATTCATGGCATGTCGATTCGGGTAAAGCTGTTTCAAAATATTGTATGAACCACGACAAAGTGGATTGACATGTTTTGTAAATCTCAATTCAGTGTGTGTGATTCAGTGTGTACTCATTCAATATGGAGCAATATGAAAATCTTCCTAAGAATTTCAGATATCAGGTTTGATATCAAAATTCATTTCGACCTCGTAACGATATTACCGCATGCATTCGCTTTGTAATTCGCTTTCTCTTCGTACGAAACCCCGACTGATGATTCAAATGTCTCGAAGCTTGTGCACATACGTTCTATCAAATCCGCATAAACATGCAAATTTCTTTTCTGCACTATCTGGGGGTGATTTGAAGCGTAAATATTAAAAGTCTATGCCTGACGAAGATGTATCTCGGCCGAAAAGCTCCGATCAATCACTGCAGCCAGCTTTTTCTAATCTCCAACTCCGTCGCAGCATTTGGAAGATTATGGGGTGCCGAAAGTAACAATTAAAATGTTTAAACAACTCGCGCGCATTAGCATCAGAAACGGTGGTAGCGCAATATCCACACACAGATCCATCATAACTTGTCACACGCACAAAGCTGGGCTGGGTTACACCTGGAAAGTCTTGGCTAGCAAAAAAATCACGCTGCGAAAATCGTTCAAAACGCTCATTCGAGGCAGATGGCCAACAGAGTTTTTTTTTAATAATCTGGCGCTTTCATCAGCCAGGCTGCAAATAATGTAATGATCACATGATACCGCGATGAAAGTATTGCCAAATTCTAGAATTTACTACTTCACAGATTTTGGTCACAGAAATTTCTTCCTCAGGATGAAGAGAATGTTACCCCACACAGGCTACATTTTTCATGATTTTTTGACCACTCTAGATTTCCTGTGATGTCCAAGGAGTGAAAATATACAGAGTGTTCCATTCGAAATTCCCGAGTTGGGTTTAATTCCGGTGAAACTGTGGAAGTAATGGGAGAAAAAAAACAACAATCCTGCCGAATTTGCCAGATTCTGAATCAGAGAAGAATCTGAAGAAAATAAAGCAGTTCACGCTCTTGCAGTAATTACATTTTTGAAACACCATTATCAATTGAAATTTTGATTCGCTTTTGTATATCATATATCCTGGACTACAGTCGCGTCATGGTAAATCAATGAAATTGAAACCAATAAAATACTTGGTGTATCGTTATGACCCGATACTATTCAATTCAACAAATAATATATGGCTATGAACACCAATCTGGTATACTGTCCTATATTCTTGTATAGATGATGGTTCACTTCATAATGAATATACCAAGATCAGAAATTAGGTTAATTTTAATAATGATTCTAATTTCAGCTTCAAAGATACACCAAGACGTTATAAAGTGAAGGAAAGTTCGAGCAAAGCGATTCGAATGAAATTTCACACAAATTTAAATTGTGTTTAACAACTTTTGAGAACTTAAGAAGCCATCTCTTGCCGGAACCCAAATAATAACCTGGAATTGGGATGCGAAACAAACTCACTTCAGGAATGCACGACTTCAAAGGAAAGCGTATTTCTGATGTATCAATTAGGGCAATTAGGTTGGGTTTGAATGTTTCCTAATTTTCAGGACACAAGAAATTTCCTGGATGAAAAGTTAATTTTCACACTGCAATATTGTATGGTATAGGAAGAATTATTGTTATTGAATTAATGTTCCTGATACTCGAGCGTTTCTATTATGTGAAAATTCCGATTTGGACCTCGTCATCAGTTTTTTTCGAACGATTTGGTTCTGTTATCTACTTCCGAGCACATATCTTCAAGGAACCATGTAGTTATACATTTCTCTGGACTTCCACAAGCAGAAATGGTACCTAACATACCATTATTCATTTCCAGTTTTCATTTCGTTCAGTTTCTGATTTCAATCATTGTCTTCTATATATTTCAGATGTGAAAAATTGAGTTGGGAGTCGATATTGGGCTTCCATATATTTCGATCGTATTTATTATTACTGTATAAATTGTATGGACTCTGTACAAAATGTTCAATATCAATTCCGCACGTAATATTTCACTGTTACTGTATAAGCATATTGTTGTAGTGCTTCTGCACATGCAAGATATTTCAGTAATTCGAAATCTGCATATATGGAGGAACCGAATCTTCAGTCGATAATGGCTGACCTAATACTTCTTTCACCTGGTGTATTAAAATGTGGTCCCATAAATTGTGGACTACACCAAGATACAATTGATTATGCATCATTATTAATCACATACATGGGCATCATCTAAATCATTTTAGAGTATACTGACACCTTTCGATAATATTCGTACCGCTACTGTAATTATCCGAGTGAAACAGGGAAATGTATAAATCAAGAGAAATAACACCTGTTAATATATGAAGTGTAATAAAAACGCATCCGACTATACATAACGTTTCCTAATTATTTCTTATCGGAACAATAGGAGAGGATAAATAATATTCGCTCACATGTAATTTCATACCTACAGTCTTCTCTGTTTCCTGTCAGATATAGATGTTAGAATAATATACCAAGTGGTCCATGAAAACAGGATTCATGTAGTTTCGAACAGTATAGTAGTTTCTTATTGGTTCGTCATATGACTTTTTGTATCTGAAACTCACAAGGTATTGTTCACGAATGTTAATGAGTCACAACAATACATGTATTTATCGGAGTTCTCAAACTCTGTGGTCCAGGAGAGATATTTCGATGTTTGTCATCGAGAAAATCGACTTGATAATTATTTGGGCGTGGAATTAGATTAGAAATATGAGAGCAGTTGGAATTCTAATGAAGAAAAAACGGATCACATCCGATGAAGACTATCAGTCTCCCTCCTATATCGTACCCAGAGAATTTTAATTACGCAAAATTTCCACAAAGAGACTTCCGAGTGGGTAATGGGGTGTACTTGTGCGGAAATAAATAATTGCTGCGATTTATTGTTCTGTGAGCATCGATCTAAGATAACAGAAAGCGTGAAATTCGCTTAGAGATTCTCAATCGGCTTTGCTCGTACCAAGCGTTCGAATATTTGATTAATGCAGACTTGGTAGATTGTTATTCTTAGAGCAGAATACCGATATCTTATGCGTATTGGCGTAGGCAGGAAGGGGTGAATGGGTCAACAGCTCCAACGTTTAAGGAATAATCAGTCCAGAAGTTGATGTGGATGCGGATGTAGCATAATTTATAGGCGAAATGATATCTGTAACGGAAATATCTATAATTCAGGTTGTTAACTAACTAATGTGTATAAATTCTAGGCGTTTGAATTATTCATCATAAAGAGAGTCCCATATAACTGAATTCGGGAGGATTCCGTAGGATGAAACCTAATGTCTTCAAGGACTTCATGCTCCATATGACATCGAATATGAGCATTTCATCCGAGACTGTGCCAAGGTCTTTCATTTCATCAATAACCGCTATCTGCTGATTATTGATGTATAGATAGATGTTCGTGATTCATGCATGTTGGTGCATAATTCAATTAGGTATCTGAATCACTTGTTTCTTGAAATTTTGATATGTCAATCCAAAGAAAAGACAAAATAAAAATGGATATTTTCTCAGATTACGAGTTATAAGTATACGACATCCAGAATCAAGATGAACTTTCTGAATGAGTTATATTTCGGAAATTCACTTCAGAATTTCGAATTATAACTCGGAAATTCAAGATTCCGAAATTTCTTGTGATAATTTCAGTTGAATGTGGTGTTTTGATTTAATCAGTAGACCTGATTTGAACTTTGGCCAGTGCTGCTGGAAAGAATTTGATTTCCTAGTTTCTATCAAGAAACTATAGGAAAGGAAGAATTTGGCAGGGATTACATTAGCTCAATAGTAAAAGTAAAGAGCATTCAAAACAACCTCACAAATAATGAGAACCAATCAACAACACTATCAATAATCTATCTTTCCCTATATCCATATCGATGCTGCTGAACTTTTGAGAAGAAATGATATACAGGGTGTCCTTAAAAGGTCTTTACAAAAAGCTACCACATATTCTTCAGACCAAAACAATTCGATACAAGCAAATTTACCTCAGTAAAAAGTTGCTTAGTTTGGGCGCTAGACGGCTCTGAATTTGAAATTTTCAAATCGATTTTGCTTCATAACTTTTGAACGGCTCACGAGATTTTTTTCAAATTTGGTACGTTGGCATAGACTCATCGGGCAATGAAACTCATATCATAATCATAATGAATATCATTCCATGGGCGTAGAACTTGATTTTTTCAGTAAATAAACATCTAAATCTCCTACGCCAATGGAAAAAAATTAGTTTCAATATGAAATCTAAATTATTCAACTCATTCACTACAAAAAAGGTACTCTTGACAAAAGCCGATTCCTCTCATGGTTTCGACAAAATTTTAATTTTAGTGATTTAGAGCATAATTAATAATAAAACGATTAACAGATATTTCATAAAAATTGTTCAAAATGTTCACCATTTTCACGTATACAAAGATTTATACGACGCAAAAAGTTGAAATGTACTCTTTGCATAACTTCTTCATCGCCTGTAAGATTATTCGTCGCCTGTTGGATACGTTGCCATAATTGTTCTACAGTATTCACAGGGGTCTTGTAAACCGTAGACTTGAGATAACCCCATACAAAATAATCCATCGGTGTTAAGTCTGGAGAACGTGGTGGCCAATTCACGGGTGCATCATTACCTCTACCTATCCATCTGTCTGGGTACTGTTGGTTTAAAAAATTCCTAACATCCACCGAAAAATGTGGTGGAGCTCCATCGTGCATAAACCACATATCTACCCGATGTTGGAGTGGTAAATCTTCCAACAAATTTGGCAACGTATTTCGTAGATGTTGTAAATACATGTCTCCTGTTAATCTTTGTGGAAGTATGACAGGACCAATTATAAAATTTCCTATTATTCCAGCCCAAACGTTGATTCTGAATTCGTGTTGAAAATGGTTTATTTTAATGGAATGAGGATTTTCAATTGCATAAACGTGTTCATTATGAAAATTAGTTATTCCTCTTCTCGTGAAACAGGCTTCATCAGTGAACAAAATATTCTTTCCAAAGTTCAGATTCATTTCTGTTTGCAAATTAATGAACCTACAAAACATCAGACGACTTTGTGAATCATGGATTAATAAATCTTGAACTGGCGTCTTGTGGTATGGGTATAATAATTGTTCTCTTAGTACTTCATGAACGGCATTCCTAGAAACTTCTAGTTCATTACTTATCCGTCTAGTACTCAATTCTAGATTTTCTTCAATACGGTCTAAAATTTCTACTTCGACTTCGGGAATCCTTACATAACGCTGTCTTCCATAATCACCAGTTCTAAGAGCAAAATGACCGGTCTCCCGAAGACGTCTCTCAACTGCAGCAAAGGTTGGGTGGCTTGGTACGCGACGATTTGGAAACCTTGCCGAATACACCCTCACACTCTCTCGACCATTTCCTTGACAATATCCGAATACCAATAACATATCGGTGTATTCTTCATTGGTGTATTGTACGGCCATGATAAATCAGAAAAGTCCGATATCAACAATCAACGTCAATAAAACTCGACAAATCAACACAGATGAAACTATGGAAACCAAGAATGTGAATATCACTGTTTTCGAGCAGATAATAATAGTCTTCAGAAAAAAAACCAGTGCTACTTATTTTCAATAGAAATAACCTATGCAAAAAGTACATCTCAACTTTTTGCGTCGTATAAATCTTTGTATACGTGAAAATTGTGAACATTTTGAACAATTTTTATGAAATATCTGTTAATCGTTTTATTATTAATTATGCTCTAAATCACTAAAATTAAAATTTTGTCGAAACCATGAGAGGAATCGACTTTTGTCAAGAGTACCTTTTTTGTAGTGAATGAGTTGAATAATTTAGATTTCATATTGAAACTAATTTTTTTCCATTGGCGTAGGAGTTTTAGATGTTTATTTACTGAAAAAATCAAGTTCTACGCCCACGGAATGATATTCATTATGATTATGATATGAGTTTCATTTTCCGATGAGTCTATGCCAACGTACCAAATTTGAAAAAAATATCATGAGCCGTTCAAAAGTTATGAAGCAAAATCGATTCGAAAATTTCAACTTCAGAGCCGTCTAGCGCCCAAACTAAGCAACTTTTTACTGAGGTAAGTTTGCTTGTATCGAATTGTTTTGGTCTGAAGAATATGTGGTAGCTTTTTAAAGACCTTTCAAGGACACCCTGTATAACAGAAATATAAGATAATTAAATTTCAAATGAAAAATATTTGAAGTATAGCTGATAAAGGGGTGAATCATTCGGTGAAACACTTATCTTCAAAAATCACCAAAAGACATATTCGAATGGGTATAGCCAGTTTTCATCTTGATTTTTTGTAGAAACAGTTTTTACTCACATTTGTACATGGAAATTTGTAAAATCTGGAATCTCTTGTATCATACAACCAGTGTGATGCCCATAAGGAACGGATGATATCAGTTTCTGGCTTACATCCCTTGCACATTCAAGGCGCCACACTAAGATACCTGCATGGCTGGATCTCCTTTACTCAAAAGAGCTTTATGTCAAGTGGTGCATGGTTTCTTCCCGAACACTCAAACAGCAAATAAATAACACACGAGTTATTCGCTGTTTATTCGAAGTGGAAGAATTCTCACGATACATAACGCAACATATGATCCAATAATATTTCGAATTATATCTCAACCATAACATATCTGGGTTCTGTGTAGTCTCAACTAACACCGTTTCTCTTTTCTTTAGAATAAGCAATATCAACCTAAAACATGCTCTTGTGTCATATGGTCGGATGAGTTTATTTTGAATTAATATTCTTATAACATCATTATTTTCTCAATAATAAACTGGCAGTTCATTAAATACAACATGCGTCATAAAAAAAGTTGAAATCATTTACTCCTCCATAGTTTATTCTGCTTTCGTTCAAACAGGATAAATAATCACAAATGGAAACGTGTTGTAATGATGAATGGAAATATGAATGCTCTGAAGCTGCACATTACATGAACCATATTTCCCATGTTGATATTAGATCATTATTATGTGTTACCTATATTAAACAAGAAATTGGTATCATCTGCTTGGGGCTGTTTTATAACAGACGTACCATTTTAGGAATATTGTTTGGAATCAATCCATAATGATACCGTCAATACTTGAGGAAACCATTAGTTATCGTTATAATAACGACTATTCTTCAGTTCAATGATGTATGCAAATACAAGGTGTTGGTTCACGGTGGATGAAACATTAGTCGTACCTTGAGAATACATGTTTGAGTGGTGAGCAATACTGAATATGATCTGCATCTATGAGATATATACGAAACTGAACGTTACCACTCAAATATTGTAGATTCTCTAGGGTGCTCATTCATTTGAGTATTTGCTGACGAAAGTGGTTCGTGAGGAACTCAACCAGTTTTTCTGTTATAATTTGGATTTTAATCTTCAATAAAACGGCACTCTTTTTCATTCCACACTGAAAATCTTCATGATTTTGAAATGCAATATGAAAAGGATTCATCGATCTGAAAGGCGTTAGAGTTGTTCACAAATGAATATATCAATATGTATAAAATAAATAAATTGTACTGGAAGATTCCCAGATAAACTCCTACTTCAATCATTCTGCATTCATCTGGCTATGTCAAAACTACACAGAGGATGTGAGTGGTATTCAAGTGGGGATGAAAACTCATCATTTCTTCATTCAATTGAAACATCATGAATTTTATGCCGTTTTTATCGAATGGAATTGATCATCATGACACCTCATGAGAGGTAGGGTGATGTCAAATGACTGCAAACGACTATTATTCCAATATGCTTTTTTTACGAATCTACGGCGTGATATGAGTATCAAATTCATTGCATATTTCTTCAATATATATGTGGTTAGTCAGCATATCGTCCTACAATTTGTAGAGAATTGTCACATAAATAATAATAATAATAAAACGTGTCCATGTCGACAAGAATGTACACAAGAATTTCCTGAGGGCTACTTGGATGTCCATTGTTTTGGTAGCCCTATAGAGTCTGAACGTGTCTTAATGATGGGATTCGCTAGCTACCGAGAGATATGAACAAAAAAATGACAAAGCTGGTAGGTGAATGCTTGTTAAGTTGTTAACAAGGCCTTCGAAAAAATGGTAATCTCCATAATTATTGATATTCAGGTCGGTACACGCAAGGTTTTTTTGACATACATAAAACTATATTTTGTTTTAGTTATATACCTATATGTTCACAGTTCACACGGATAGTGAATGAATTATCAGTATCGTCGATAATTGAATTTTGATGTCTTCATTACATAAATATACCTCCAATGACTGTCATGACAATAGCTATTTATAGCATGAGATCGCGTTACGAAATGTGCCTGTTTTTCATTCCATGCATAAACGAACTTCCATATCACTGTTTCATGGCTAGTTGTGGCAAAGTTACATAATGATGAAGCAAAACCAAGAATACAACATTTTCCATCTCCCACAAGATAGTATATGAAATAGGTACTCCCAAAAATAATTCTCGAAGCATTTCGCGAACCATGTTCTGAAGTAGTGAGCGCAAGTTGATTAATTCTGAAAAATATTTCAACTTCAGCAAGAATATCAAGCTTACTTTAAAATTGGTATTGTTAAAATCATAGAATGCGCCTTGAATTGATATACGAGAATATATTTGGTTCGCGTGATGATGAATGGGTTCCTTATTTTATATACACACTGTATATTCATGATACAAATGAATAGTGGAGGATTTTATATGTGGGCAATATCATATAATACTTATCATATCCTAGTTAACCACATGTAAAAAAGCATTCCTTTCTCTAATTCAAGAGTTGTTTTAAAACCCCTTATCTGTATCTCATTATAGGGGTGCCATGTGACATATACAGTAAGCAGACGTGATCGTAGAGCAATATAGGTATCCAAGAAATAACTGCTAGCAGACATCGGTGAATGCCTAAAAGGGATGCTTTCAAGTTGAACATATATAGTATTAATTGAGTACACTACTTTCACGAGATTATGAGTGATAGACAAATCGCTTTTTCGGTAACTTACATAACGAATTGCTCTCAGATGTCTATAGGATGTCATATGGGGACTGTCAATTACTGCCAAAAACGGTCGAAATGGAGCCACAGATATTATTGAATGTCGATGCAGTTCATTGACAATGAGTATTTTCGACAGATGTACATAATAATAAAATATGATTCATTGAGAATAGAATTCTCTTGTGAATCAACGGCGTTGAGATCCTCATGAGTAGTTTTTCGAATCAATGTTTCATGATTTTCTCTGGTATACTTTTATAACAAATCCAATCATCAGTTAATCCAGAAAATTTTCCATCCTCAATTTTTTTTTCTCACCCCTTATATATAAGAAAAGTGGAATACGAATGATTATTCTATTGGATTCTAGGAATGAATTAGAGTAATCGCTGAGTTATGTAAGTGTGCTTCAGAATGAAGAGAATAAATGTTCAACTTTGATTCATTCACGAATGATTTTCAGATTCTTTTTTCATCGAAAACATATATATGTATGTATTATTTGGGTCATATTGGTTAGTATCTAATAATAATAGTAGCAATAGTAGTTGTGATGGTAATAATGTTCTTTTTGAAGCTCATATCGATGTATGGAAATGGAAATCCTGAAAAGTGCAAACATAATGGATCCATCAGAAATTCGCTGTGGTATTCCCAATGCGGACGAAAAACTCGATGAGACAAAATGTCAGTTCCGTCATATAAGAGTGAGCACGCGCGGTTTCCGGAATATGATATCACATACAATTGTGTTTTCCTCTCCATTATTTTCAACCAAAAATTCACTCATTAGCAAAGAAACAACGCCGAATTAAAGAAGGGAGAACACAAGGGCGTGAAAATTCGAGTTGGGCCAGGGATATTTTTTAAGCGTGCACCCTTTCAAAATGGATGAATATGTAATGGCATTAATTAAAGATGTACACCACCGCCACCTGCGACCATCGCAGGTATTACCAGAGAAGTAATTACAGACATTTCAGAATTTCTTATGCTCGGAAAAATCTCTGAAGGAATAAGCATTGGCGGACTAACCGTCGGAGCATGATTTTTATTTCTGATACCTTGTTCTTCCACTATTTCTACAATTATCAACACATTATCAACTCATATATATGTGAAATTTCATCAATTCTTCGTGATATATTATTATCAGTATTATTGATATTATAATGACATTGCCACTTCAGTTTGATCCATGGGGAGGATGTTTAACAATATTGCAGGTACTTTTGCAATTGAAAATTGAATTTTTGGAAATAATAGTTGCGATACAAAGTATACCTAGCATTATTTCATTTCTATTTCAGTTCAATAGCCAATGAAAGATTCACATCATGGTCATGTATACATTGAGAATAATGAGAATAACTTTATTTGAATGAGAATATTTCGAATGGAAGTTGTTGGCCTGATTTATTGATATATTTGTGTGACCTCAAGAATTCTTGCCACAGATATGTTGAAAAATTGGCTAACAACTTTCATTAGAAACCTTTTCCTTTTAACTGTGTTTCAAAGATATATCTCCATTATTTCGAATATATGCCTCACCCTGTATATGTAAGAAACTAGAAGTTGAGCAAGGATGCAGCAGAGTTGGAGTCATAACGACATGATTAACGAATTACAATGTGTTTTTCACACGGAACCCTTGAGAAATGTAAGTTCTGATGACGGGTTTCATTATACACCTATTTCATTTCGAGAAATAGTTTTCGTATACTTATGTCACGGTGTTGTCTGGTCGGAACTATTTAGCCTCCATGCGCCGCCACTGAAGAGAACTCACCATTTTACGCTCTTGGTTTGACTAATTAAAAGTAAAAATGGGATTTTTGTATGCTCAAATGGAGTAATTAAAAATTCAGATTTAATGTTTCCTGGAACAGGAAAACTTTTTATTATACAGCTGTAGGAAAATTGAAATTGGTACGAGTGGAGTAAACATTGAGAGAGAGAATTAGTTATTGATGAAGAAGAAAATGAGAAGTGCTTTCTGGAGTCTTCCAGGACAACTTTTCTCGTTGAATTGGCGACTCAATTTGTTTTAATGATGTCATATACCAGGAAACTTGCAACCTCTTTTCTCATGACATAGAGATATAGTTTGAGGGGTTTTTGATGATGAGGTTTTATATCTCTCAAATATTCTATTGAATATCGATGCAATATGTTTCTGGTAAGTATTGTGTCTGAAATTATTTCCCATTGGTGATTCGAATATGCTGAGTGCATGTATTCAGTATTCTCAGTATTGATGAAAAATTGCAATTCAGGAAACCTGGAAGAATAGAAGAACTATTCATATGGTGTGAAAAAATATCTATACACCTGATTGAATTTCCACCTACATGGATTGATATTCAATCATATTGATATTAATATCATATGGTATGAAATTCTCAGAGGAGATCATGAGAGAGCAAACCAACACAATGAGAGGAAAACTTCCTCGTTATTTCATCAAATATTGTGAATATGAAGCAAATTTTCATTTTCATTTTGTATCGTACGTAAAATGTATTATTTTTTCAACACGCTATATAGTGGCACTTTTGTAAAGCCGATAGTTGATTCAGCTGGGACAACCTGTAAATTGTATAATAAGGATGATAACAAGTGTAGTCGAAAGCTGTTTCAATAATCATCTGGAATCGAACATGAGCGATATTAAAATGTTAATCTATTTACCGAACGATTGATACTAGGAATAATAATATAGCTATTAGTGGAACCGTCAAACGAGAAACAATATCGCATCAGCGGTAATGGGAAATGTCGCGATCGCGTATTTATCGCTTGTAATGATAAAGATAATGGAGAATCAGTTGATTATATGCAATATCATAACCCGAATTTGGCAAAACAGCTGAAAACAATATCACGAGCGGCTAATCCCTCCCGAAATCTGGCCACATTAATTGCTCTTTTGTCTGCGCATTTCACGTCGAATTAAAACTCATTTAAATAAATATAATCTAGCGGGCCGCACGAGAAATTCCGCTTATTAAAACATGGCAGTGTCGTTGCTAAGCCCTAGCGACTCGGGAAATTGCCGTGTATAAATTCACCTTAAGATGACGTTAATGAAATTTTCTTATTTCGGTATTTATTGCGCCCGAGTGTGTCTGTTGAACATGCCTCAAGTCGGTGGGGGGATTACGCAGGTTGGGGCACCGTTTTTGTGCACCTAGTGGCAGGGTTCGACGTTATGAGGTGCGAAATGTGTCGCAGCGGCATTATTTGTTGCCCACGACTCCGCAAACGCCGTTATGTCTCCATCGTTTTAATTAAAACAAGATATTTTCTGTTTATAACCCGCTTCCCAATCTGTCTCCCTGCGACATAATTTATTTCACACTTTTCCCAACTCTTCTGCTGCGCAAAGTGATCAAAACATAGTGGTTAAACTTATTTTAGATCATTTAAATATTATCCCATTTGATACTCAATAAAACGAAAAAGATGAAGTAGATAGAAAATGTCAGTATGTTGGATGAGAGGCAAAGAATAGAATAGAAATTTATTCATTTATAATGAGCAATTTATAATAAGCAATTTATAATGAGCAACAAACAGAATCATTTCCACTTAGCTACATATTGCAAGTTTTTTGAGTTCCAAATCACATGAAATCATAGAGTTATACATTTCAAAATACGAATATGAAGTAGAAAAATACAATTGGAAATGAATCAATACAGTTTGAAACATTGAAGAATGCAATGACCAGAGAAAATCAGACACAGTTGAGCATTCGAAGGAGTGAATATACACGTTGCCGTCTCATATACTACAGAGGTTTGTTCGATTTGTACGCCAATACTCGTTTTTATGATATTCAGCACGCACCTCGGCACGAATGATTTTCTGTAAATACTGATGTAAAACAGAAAAAGTAGTACCTACATGATAAACATGATATTGTCTCGTAATCCGAGAAACTTGTGTGCCAATACAGCATCTTATTAAACTTGTATCATAATAAACAGTTAATAATGTTATAACTTCTCAATAGTTCAACTGATATATTCGATGTTTAATAACTAGAAAATGTTCTGAGTCAGATGAGGACCCATGGTATGATTCAGAAATCAGGAAAAGAGGATCTTCCAGAATTGTCAAGATATACAGTGTATCTCATTTGAAAATGATGATATTGAGTCATAGTCACAGAACTTCCATTCAGAACTGTTTCATAGGCAATAATATTGAGGATGAATTACCCTGTGGCTATGTAGCCTAACGAATAAAGAAAGGTACCCATTCAACATATCACATCTGCACTGAAGACTTCCCCATCTCTTTCCAGACGTGTATTAATCGAGCGATTATTATGATTCGTCTTTGTCTTTGCTTTCGATATGAAGGAAGCCTGACCCAAATGTCCACACAGCTAGTCATAATTTCTTGATATCGGCGAGCCGAGTTGCTTCTTGTAATAGCACACCTAATTAGAAGGAAATGGTAATTGTAACTCTACACACCCTTGGCGAGGAAGAGAGGGTTGGCAACTCAACCCGACCATTAAAATTAACTGGTATTGTTGTGCGGTTTCTCTGCCTCAAATCCATGTTTACGAATTCATTAAGCCCTGTATACATAAGGCGGATATGAGTTTCACTCATTAAAATCGCTTCTCTTGGAGACGAGCTAGACGACATGACGAATACTGCATGTTGCCAATAATATATGAGTAATGTATAATTGTATAATGTTGAATAAAAACAAAGCAGGGATAAGGAAGAAAGAAGGAAGAATTGCATGCAATTGATTTGGTAGGTTTGTATAATCTTGAAGAATATTCTGGAACATGATTCGAGAATAAAACTATTCACTCATCGATCAAGTTATGGAAAACCTATAGTGAACGAATCGAGGTGAGCATCAAGTGCTCAGAAAGATACTTGAATGAACCATAATTTCAAATGAATTTATTTATAGTTACATATATATATATATATGAAGTTATATGAAAGTTATAGGTTACATATCTTCCAGAAATTCGATATTCTGAGCAAGAACCTGCAATAATGTTGGCAAATGGTACTATTTAGGAAAATTAAAGTCTGCCTCATGAATATGATGAGGTACCCATAAATGTTTGTGTAATTCTTCGGAATGGAATGTACACATTTTTGTCAAAATTCGTCATATGAATTCGGTGTGATTTTTTTATTATTACCATGTCATTATTACACATCACAGAAACTTCAACAAAGAGTTCGAAACATAAAAACATGAAATACGCTTCATCAAATTCATAATGACATGATCATTTATATGAATGTGAAACTGGTAGAACTATTTATACATATTTCATTTTTGAATTGATGTAGAGTGTAAGTGAAGATATTATATTGCATTTATTATCTTTGAATACATCGAGAACATACACCGCTTTTATTGATTGGATGACATTGCCAACAGATGAAGTTGTTACACCGACTTAGTATAACCTCGCTGATATCCTGTTCTTCTGATCATAACTTCTCTCAGACGACTTCAATCTCCAATCTATAATCACTAATATCATTCCCCACTCAATATACGCGCAATGATGGTGCAATATATATTGTAGCACCCCATACATTTGTATCTCCATTATTTCGAGGGACGGCATTTAGACTTAGAGCAGCACAATGAATATTAACGGAGGTGTATAATTATTGTTTCAGTCAGTCATTCATCTGATATGGAATCGACATCTACTTTGTGCGTGAATTTGTAGAGATATATCAGGATAGAGACCGTTGGTCCCTCTAATAGTACGATGATACAGGCTCAATAATGCTGATGCATCATAAATCGTAGCCAAATCACTCTTCACTGCGCTGGTTACATCGTTGGAATTATCTTGAAGAAAGTAGAAACGGATGAGTGGATGGCATCTAATATTTTCCAGAGCATTTCTTGGAATTGTGTATTGTGGGATGCATGTAGAGAAAAAATCTTCAGGTTTATTAGTTACATGAACCTACTGAATTAACATATTGTGATCACAGTGTGGGATGACCTAATGAATTAAATTAATGAGTTATATGGTATGTATCACAAATATTGAAGATCAAAAAATGATTCACTGTCGTTTTTATGCGGAGATCGTTTCAGAAGAACCTCAGGAAGAGGAATACAAGATTGCCAAAGTGAGTAATGAGTATTAGAGTAAGTTGATTGATTGATGGATGAAGTCATTGTTCCCAAGCCCAAATAGTACAGCCATTAGGCATATTGTGTTCATAGTCATGCTGTTGGCTTGAGAAAGAAAGTGTATTAGAATAGAATAGAATAGAATAGAATAGAATAGTGTTTAATTGCAAAAAGTTTTTCACAAAATAAAATAAAACATTTCCAACAGCTTTCAGCAATATGAACAAAGAAATATCTCACAGAAGTTTTCACTTGTTTGTGAGATAGTCATATATGTGAACCAGCAAATATACTAAAATTAATGCACAATATATATATAATAGGAGTACATATGAACAAATATGAAATATTTCTCAATCTAGCGGAATATGAATTAACGACATAAATTCCATAAATATTTCCAACAGTACAATTTGAAATATATTGTTAAAACTATACATGACATACAATCATAAATTAAAACTATAGACATAAAATAATCATAATCCAAAACACATTAGGATTTCAGTTCACCTCTGACTAGATTCTTATATATTATCGATGTAGGCATTATAAAAAGTAAATTAGGAATCAAAAATAAAATTTGTAGCTATGAAGTTTTCATGAGAATTGGCAGTGGATACAGTATAAAAAGAAATAGGAAGCATATAACTCGAATTGAAAGCAAGAGATTCGTCAATAAGCATTAAACAATTAGTGAATGAAATCCATTACCATTATAATACTCAGTAACCGATAATAGTATTTCTATACTGGTTCCATATAATGTGGTTTTCCTTTATAAGCGCACATTGGTATAACCACATCTCTAATCTAACAGAACTTTGAACTCAAAATAAGATTGACCACTGTCTTTGACGGTGTTCAAAATACCATTGTATACTCCAATGATTATGGTGGGTTTATCCATCTATGTTCGCATCAGGACTCTGGTCCAAACGTGGTTTCTTGCTTAGGCATACTTACTCAATGATCTCAATGATTGCAGATACCGATTTCACTCTGGAAACGCCAGAGATATGCTCAAGCTATTTATTTCCAACAGTTTACTAGCGTAACACATATCCTTCTCTATTTTTTCTGTCTCACTATGTATCGCTTCTTGGAGTTCTGTAAGGATGCAGGAGCATCTCATCTTCGATTTTCTCCATATATTCTAACACTGTTGCCTTCGGACACAACTTCTATGCCTCGCGGATGTTTGCCACTCTCTCCTCTCATGGCATATTCACCAAATTTGCTTTAATGAATCAGTTGCAGAGATTTTTCATGCTCTGTTCCTATCGATAGATCGATTGATAGAACATACAATTGTTCACAGTTTGTATGTAACTGCATCAAATGTACTGAGAAATGGTGAATTGAACCTGAAATCGATTAGCTATTATATAGTGCCAGTTATTCGTTGATGCTACTGATAATCCTTAATGACAGTGCACCGGATGAATCATATGAAATAAGGCAATTTCAGAGGCGACAGATAATACTCGTGGTCATTATCACCTCTATTGTCGACTGCGTTTGCGGTTCTGGGGTCGTGCGAAATCGTATCGGCTCTCGGCATATTAGTATTGCCTTTGGGCTGGACACGGTCCTCTGAAACTGCCTCCTGTCAACATGGGTTTGTATATTTGTTATTGCCGACATGCATACCGATTGTTAATTGCACATGTTAGAGCGCAACGTGCATTGCATTGCAAACAAACCTCCGCTTCACCGATTGCTTGAAAGTTATTGAAGCTAT
This sequence comes from Gastrophysa polygoni, assembly GCA_963576655.1. Classification (NCBI taxonomy): domain Eukaryota; kingdom Metazoa; phylum Arthropoda; class Insecta; order Coleoptera; family Chrysomelidae; genus Gastrophysa; species Gastrophysa polygoni. The sequence goes on along the minus strand of OY755083.1, from coordinate 14,134,212 downwards.
TGTAGTGATTTGCATCGCAAAATTTGGTAACGATGTTATAATAAGCTACTGCCCACGTCTATTGTTGCTATTCATTAACACAAGACCATAGATTATTTCGATTCAGTATTACAATATGATTGATATGGCAAATGCTTCATGGACTGTAGGTATATACCATTGGGTGACGAAGGTATTGCCTCATAGAGGGCTCATTCATGAAGTCAATCTCACTATAAAATCTGATATCAGTTTGAACATTTCATCATCTGTATTGTTGGGGCATGATCTTGATTTTCATATCGATGGTTTCATTCATCCCATGAGAAACTCTCATCCTTATAACATGTCACAGCGATGTTTTGCCACTTCTTGTTCATCAATAAAAGTTCTCGTCGAGACTCGTTTGACCGTCTTTTGATGTTTGGGATATATGCCCATATGTATATTTGATTATAAGTACGAATTTCTAATTCACATCGAACATTGAATTCACGTTGCACCAATATTCTGAGCTTTTTAGTCATAACCTGTTTATTTCGATGTGAATTGAATATAAATTATATGTTGAAGGGAATTTTTTACTGAGTTTGAGGCTCTCTCTATGGGTTCATAGATAAGAACAATATCCTATGTTTGGTTTCAAATGAGGCACAGTTTTTTCAGGACAACTTGTACATCCATGTGAGGTCTTTTGTTCTGAAGAATGCATAGTGAGATGAATTACTATTCATTGGCATATCAGATCCAACATTCCGCAGAAAAAAAAATGAACGAGCGTGGCAGCTGCACAGAATTCATTATTCAAAGTTATTCCATCGCATTGTAGATTTTTATCCGAAATATGCATGAAATTGTCGAGCAGACCTCAAATAGACCGCGATATTGAACGTTATTTCAAATCATGAAATGAAATTACCTACACACAAAAACTGTATGAGGAACTATTCGTTGTACCTACTAGTAAAATGATTATAGTATCACGAAGATTTACATTGTTTCGAGAAAACTTAATGTTATATCATGCTAACAACCTACCATCATGGATCAGTATTGCAAGGGTCATTAAGAAAATTCGAATTCGATTCGCCTCTCCGCAGAAATTTGAATTGCGACCAGCGATTGGCCATGCGCTGCCATGTAATTTGCAGGACTGTTTTGCTTCCAGCTTCAAAGCACGATGCCAGATTTGAATATCGATCGTTCTCTGTTTCGATCTTGTTCGGCCACAGGTGGTTTTGCAAACGCCTAGTTGTGAAGGGTACCCATTTCCATGTGGAACTGAATTTCCACTGATTTTCATTAGACTCTGGTTCGCGAAACGGTTGGGAGTTCTATCCCGTTAGAAATCCAGCTTCCAGTGAATTTTAGTAGAACGAAAACTTCAATTGTTTGTGTATTCAGTGCAAATATCGACGAGACATGAAGGGGTTCAATGCGTGCTGATCAAAGATAATGGGTATTGTTAGTCATTTCCTCCCACGCGATAGCGTATATTATACTTGAATACTCTTTTATTCATTTCTCCAATGGATAACGTCTCCAATAAAAATATCTGCAATGAAGAGAACATATTCATTCCACCTGCCAGTAGCCTTAAACGCTAGGTAAGTGTTATCGGGGCACCCTGTATAGTCATGAAGTCACGAGTTCGTTCCCTATGACTGTCCATCGAATTCAATATATATATCATGAAGATCTACATAGAACTAGCCCAAATGCCACAGTAGTTCAGATTGCACTTGTGTAAACTGCAGATCACAGTCTCCTCCAGTCGTACAAACCATCCAAAGGCTGAGGGTTGCCTCGGTAACCGAAGAATATGAATAACAATTTTGCACAATACTGCAAAAATCTTTCAGAATGACCCAATATTCATGACCTGTAGTGGAGGTAAAAATACAGGACTTCTTCCTATCGATTGTTCATCAGGACAATACACAATTCAAAGAATTCCAAATTATTGGAATTCATTCCCAAACATGTTTACAATCCTCTCGTCAAATGCCCCCTATGAAAGCAAAAAACAGAGCCTCGGAAAAATTCCTGGGAATTATTCTCTAATCCGTTTACCGAGGGCTGAAATAATATTAATTACCAAGTACGAAAATAAGATAAAAAGCAGGAAGAACTCTCAGATCTCATTTATTCTCCGAATAATTAATTATCAACGAAGTTCTGTGTCTTCAAATCAGAGAGAATAGAGATCATACAATAGAAATACAGAGCGATTTGCGGAGTTACAAATATGCCATCAGAGGATGAGATGTTTATTAAGTGTAAAAATCATTTTTCTTCTGTGTAATTACACAATGTCATTGGAGGGTCATTAGTTTGGTGTAATCTTCTCTTTGGGATTTTAATTGCACAATAATTAACCCGAAAAGTTCAACATCAATGGCCCCATTTTTAATTACAGAAATGGGGAACATCATTTATCACTCAACATTGACAGTTGAATTTTTAGTGTATACCGATGATGGCGCGTGTGATCTGAAAGAGAATGATAATTAAAACTGAATGAATGATCATACCTCATCATCATGCCATCAATTGACGCAGGTCTACAGAAACAAGCATGCTAGAATGTATCATAAGACAACGAGTTCGACTTTGCATATATAATATCAGCTGAGTGCTTAAATCAATAGCTGAGAATAATTATATGCCTTTTCTGCAAGTTCAGTATTCGATATTGAAAAAGGAATAAGAATGCAAATATTCCATCACAAGATTGTATTATTATTATCATCAATGTCGCGGTAATTAGCTAATATCTTCTATCTCTCCTTCCTCTTCTTCCTACCAGTTTTTTTCCTTTGCAAGAATACTATTTCGTTACTAGTTGAAAATTCTCAATCATCGGAAATCAAATGAATTTTTCTATTTTCCATAGTTCTTTTCACACAGATGTTAGTGACAATGTAACAAATCGATATAAACATTCGATATAAAGCATGGATATGCACCAAAAGACTGAATATTCCTTATCCTGCAAGGGATGAGAAACTAAACATCTCTACATTCAATTTTCTCAACATCGAAGGCAATGATCAGAAGAATAACATGGGACGTTAGACATTTCTTGGTCAAACTACTCCATACATATAGTATACATGCGATTCAAATCAGATTTCAGTAGAAGAGCGAAAAATCTGCATTGATCGCCTTACCCGTTTCTAGAGATAATATGAGTTGGAGTTATTGATCCATATTCCGATTAATCGCATTTGTATCGTCTGTGTTATATATATATATATGTATAAATTTATTGTTTTACGGAATAACCAATGTCTGTCTGATTTCAACAACTCGTAGAACACTAAGAAGCCTATTTTTCCCAAGCATCTGTTCTGCTTGTAATCGTTTTTCACGCCCCTTTCACTCCAAAAGTGTCGGACACAAAACGCACTATCTAGGCCCCTTTTGTGCCCTCAGTCATTAAAATCAGATTTTCTCCCGATGCTATTCGAAATATAACAGCATTGGCAACAAAACGAAAGCACATACCGGAAAACGACAATAGTTGCATAAGTGCTATCCGTTGTCGCGATCAAAGAAGATGGTCGCTGAAAGGTGAGACTGGTTGCACCTTTTTGGACGCGATTCACAGAAAGATAGCTATCCCTGCCCCGGGTAGGTATTGGTGATCGCTAATCCTAGTTGAATGGATAACGCTTGACTGGCTAATGTAGCCTAATGTCGGCTTCTATATAGGCGTTGCGCTTGTTTCACGCAACGCTGATTTGCCTCCTGTGGATAACTACTGAATATATTTGTATCATTGATATTTGTATACAACTGGAATTGAAACCCCCATTGTTAGCCGTTGTGTAAAAATAAATCCTCTGTCAAAACTTCCTATATGTCGTTTCCGGTGAACGCCCTCCAAATTCAATGGTTCACATTCAGTAGTTTCGATATTCTCAATAGATTCATTTTGATCAAGTCTAATCAATCGTATCTTACTCTACATGCCGAATTCAAGACATCAACTGAAAAATCTGAACTCCCGCCGAGGCATTGCCAAGCTGTGAGAGCATATATTATATTCAGCGCAGTCGGTAGGATTGCCGAAATTACAAAAAAGTTGCTTCCGTTATTATCATTAGAATGAAGTAAGACCATGCGAAAAATGAAGATCAACTAATATTGGCCTTTCAACACTTCATAGTTGTTGGTTATATCTTAAATATGATATTCATATTGAATATTTGCTTATATCCATGAATATCTTGAAGATCTGACAACCAATTTTGTAAATATGTAAAGTTCAAATTGAATCTTCCTCTTTCCAGCTTTTCGTGGGATTTTCTCTCCTCGTTTCTAAATCACTGCGCTTGAAATTGAACCTTTAGATACCTAAAAGAGAAATTCTCTATTGTTTGAACATCATATTTCCTACAAGTAGTTATCGATGACAATTCATTCAGCAACTACTTAGATATCTCCTACAAGAATAGGTAGTCCAAGTTGAATCAGATGTGATCTTGATATATCTTTGAAGCAATGAGTCCTAGTACTGAAAATATTCATAAGGAACATGGCTTGTCCAGTGGATTTTTGTCACGATATTCTGTCAAAACATTCAAAAAGTTGAATACTCTAAGATTTTCTCAACACCCATGCATCATATATGTATACATATAGGTGAATGTTGAAGAGAGTATTGATTATTCATGAGAGAATATCAATTCTATATGGAGATGGACCGAAAAAATAATAATTTTGCGATTTAGATAAACTGATCCATCAATTTCATGATAACTATATACTAGAAGATTCAGAACTGGAACTTGCCCTATTGCTGCGATCTATAATAGGAACTTTGCACACGACCTAACCTATAATTACAGATGCAAAAAACTGGGGTAAAATACGCCAGTCACGGCGCTAATGTATTATTTTAGTTTCAAAGACCAGCTGTGTTCATTGGATCCATTTTCGCCTTTGTGGAGCTGGACGTTGGGGCACTGTATATTTCGAATCGTGTTTCACTTAATCACAGGGGATCGTGGAGTCGTAAAAAAGGTCGATTTAGGAACTAGCGATTATTTTCCCACTTGAAATGGAACTCGTTCGCATGAGAAACACCATTTTTGTCATTGGTGCACAGAATTCGCTGTAATGTCACAACTCATTCCTTTTCTGTATAGTGTGTCTCGAAGAAATCTTCTCAATACCACAAGCATGACCAAGAAATAATCATATCATTTGTTGGTGTTACATATATTTTATGTATTACATATAGACATATTTTACATATTATGTATACATTGATAATTCAATAAGGCGAGGAGTTCATTATGCCCTAATGATGAGGAATAGTTGATCTTTGGAACGATTGCAATGAAATGATGATTTTCTTACATAAATTATTTTCCGAAAATGATTGACTTGAATGACATATGTAACGATGGTGAAATTGTTCAATTGTTCAATCATGAAAACTGTCTATGTTCCATTTTTTATGTAGGTACATGGTGATTCAGATTATAGTAGCGATAATTGATCATCCGATGAACCATCGAATAACAAGTCGATGCATTATATAATTTTTCCAAAACGCTTCCGAAGTGATGAGGCCCTTGAAAGTTCAGTTTTCGAGATCATTTTTTGTCATATTTCTCAGGACTTTGGCGTTATTCGTGATTATTTAAAATGATATTTTTTTCTAAATGGTATAGTGGCGTTGATACAGGCTGGTAGATTTACTTTTCCCACCCTTCTTTCTACGCCACTGGATATTTCTGGAAATTGACATTTCTTGAGAATTTCCTGTTCAATTCAGTGAAAAGGTTTCCTTATAAACTTTCGAATTATCGTTCGTTTACGATATACGATAGACAAAAACACTTTGTCTTCTTCAAAATCAATCATCTCGTAACCGAAACCTGAAATCAAAATCTTATATACGAAGTGACTATCTTCTTCTCTTCTCTTTCAAGTTTTCTCAAAAATGTTTCAATATCCTTAGAGTAATGATTGAGAAAATATTTATAGAAGTATTACGGAGTGTTGGAAAAAACACATATTCGTCATATTCGTCAAGAATCTCACCGTCAGCAACAGGATCAGTTATATCTTCCATGTTGATGATCCCAAACCATTCTATCTCTATGGAGACCAAAATTAGTCATCTGAACCATACCGAACATTTCCATTGACGATTTTTACATATTTATTTGTACAATTTCACCTTCTGATTCGTAGTGATGTGGATAGGAATTTCTAATGAAGTTTCCAGTTCAATTGTCTAGTTATAATTCCATGAGCATCACATTCGAACATTGCCTTCTTATTTCTCATCTATCACCAATATATGCTTGACTCTTTAGTTTTCGCAAATTAGTTTCTTCTCTCTTCACTGATAGAATAAATATATCGATGTTCAGCATGGTAGAGACCCTCTAATTATAGTTCCTGCTTCTTGCATTCGCCAGCTAGTTTCTGCATGGGGAACAAGCCGATATTCAATTATCATCGAATGCAGCCTAGTCGACAGAAAGCAAAGAGACACCCCAGCCAACGAACAGTCTGCGATTGCGAAACATCAAAACGTTCCAGAAGTCGCATTTACCCGCTGTCAATCAAACCAATGTTCAGATAGGCAGATTGCGATCGCGTGTTGACCATTTTACCTCCTCTCGGGCAGAGGCCATAAGGGCCATATTCCCGCGAACGAACTGGCATGCTACGCAACTCACGCAACTCGCTTGAACGGAGTGGATGGATGGTGGAATCGGCCACTACAGAATAAAAACCACTTCAACGGTTTGATGTGATTAATCACGATATTTCGCTGTAGTTGTGACTCTATTATACAAAAATATTATTACAACAGACTGTCTACCTATTCACTGTTTCATTCATCCTATGCTTTAAATTCAAGTTATGGAAACCTTCCTTCTTTATCTGACTTTCTGTACTACATCGATGAATATAATAAGAGGCAAGCACGAATCTTTTATTAGTTCGTGGATATAAAAGTGACTTTACATACACATTCCCAAAGATTCCTCGAAATTTTCCGCAATGGATTGAGAAGTGGATGAAGACTACTAGTATGGTTCGCGATCTTCTGGATGAGAAGCATGTTCTGCTAATTTTCAACCACTCATACCCAACTGATGTTTTTTGGAATCCACCAAACTACAAAATGTCTTTATGAAACTCAAAGTATCAATTTACTCCGATGCATTTGAGAAGATATCGAAAGTACCTCACTTTTATAGACCAAAAGTCGTTCGAACGATTTGAAAAGATAATATATCTCGAAATAGAAATGTGCAGCATTTCTGTAACATTACCCTAATATCAAGAAAACTCAAAAAAGTTGATATAATCTTGTAAACTTTGGCTAAAGCTAATAAAATTAGTATCATCAGAAATCCTCATCCTCCATCGTCTGCATGAATAATTTTGCACCATGCGCGAAATGTCATCATTCAAGCCTTAACATATGGCAACGGATCCCAAACTTATATTTGGTGTTTCCTCTCTTTCTAACTTCCTGTGAAATTTGATGAAGATATCATGAAATACTCCAACAAATAGGAACTTGAAATGAATTATCTTGAAATGTTTTTTCACAATGTGTGAACTTTGTCAGAGTTTCCAGGCAATTATGATCAGAAATTTTCCCAAAATATTCTGCATGAATGACATCTCACCAGGACCAGAGAAATCCAAAAGATCATTCGAGCCTTCACATATGGCAGCGGATCTCAAACTCCCTCATTTTGAGTTCCCCCTTTTTTAAGTTCCTCCAGAATATAAGATTGATGACGAAAATCCAATAAGCAGGAACTTCAAAGAAATCATATCGAAAATATTTTCCACAATGCGTGACCCACGTGAACTTCTCTAGTTTCTGCCGGAAGGAAGTTTTTTCTGGACAGTGCAGGAGGATCAAACATTAAGAAAACGTGTGAAAGAATTCCAGTGAATTCTATTCTGCGTGCAGAAGGCATCAGATTCTTGTTCAAAGTCTTGTTCATCAATTCGTCCCCAACCTATATTTCATGGTCGTGCCCTATGCAGTTTGATAATCGTTCGAATCGATCGAAATTGATGAGAGTTACTTATATTCATTATTATACGAGTTGTTCCAAATGAGGTCGGTATTTCTTATTGAATAAATGAACGAAGAACTTGTTATTATCATGATAAGTCATTTTTTTTCGGGTACAACGGAGTAGCTGGTTGAAGCCTATCTCCTTGTTGTTCAGTATGAGTTATCAAGCTCTATAATTGGCTCTGAAGGATCTGACAGTTGAATTTCTTGCATACCAATTGCATAGACGAAATATATATGAATCTTAAAAAAACTGATGAACAATGACCATCGTACACAACACTCCACCAAGTATGCCAAGCTCTCAATAATCTTTCACCCTCTCTTGCTCGATGAATAATTTAGTTAAAATGTTGTCGAAAGTCTAATGGGCTTCGGTGTTTCTAGTACTCCATGCAGAAATGATATTAAGCGCAGTGCTTTGAGAGAGACGAATATGGTTTCTCATCTTACATTTATTGTGGGGGACTTAATCAGACATTATAATTAATTTATGAAGTCTGATGAAGATACTTAATTGATGGGGAGAATGTATCTCGATTTTGGTTGCGAATGGTCGATCATAATAGAGATGGTTAATGTAATCACTGATTATGATTTTTATGAATTTTGAATTCGACAAGGAAACTTATTGGAATTTTCCAAAATCAGAAATAAGATAGATTTATGCGAATAGTGCGTAGGGGAGAAAGGAATCCAGAGAAAGAATCTGAAGTACTATATCAGAATCTAATTTTATTCATTTCATGAAGATTTTTTTGGTTCATCAACTTTTCGTTTATGAATCCGATTCTATAAGATTCAAAGAGTTTGGTAAACAATTCTAAAAAGGTCAGAAATATGAAGGGTAATGTTCTGAGGTCAGGATTCCTATTGATGAGGTAAAAAAAACACAGTTTTTCAAATTTCTCGACAACACAGAAGGAAAACCAATATGATGTTCTGGGAGAGATGGAATTACTTGGATTTTTTTCTGGAAGTTTATAGGTTGTCTACCTTCCTACGATGAATGAAGAGTGAATAAGTTCCTGAGTGTATTATCACTGACTAGGCAAGGGCTCTCTTCTGAATAGAATCTAAGAGATCGCTGCTGGTGGTGATATATACATGTCGAAGCAGGTACATGCCTTCTAAAGAGATGAAATAAAAAAATTCATGATTATTCTACTGATAGTTTTGTGATGGTATGAATGATAGGTAAGAATTTTTTTTCAATATCATCACCATTGAAACTTTGGTGTGGGTCCAAAGATACACATACGCCTTTGCGAAATGTTTTCCAGCATGGATGAGAAGTGATGTTTTATCTAGTGAAATGACCACACCTGAATTCGCTTGACTGTGATCATGGAAAATATATACTGCTCCGACAGGAGTTCATCCTTCCGGAAATCTGGATGAAGAACTGGCACCATCAATCCGATTGCTTACATGCATGTGTGCCCGCCGTATACCTGCGTAGATAATGTTTGTTCAATGTTCACAGATTTTATCATATGAGTTACAACGCTTCGATAGTTATAATTTCCGCGATTTTTTATACTCATCTGATCAAGGTTCACGAGAATGGAGTTTGTGTATATATGGAACCTGTTCGTCTAAATTACACTTCACACCTCGTGTTCGTTGGCATTGAAATTTCATTACCGGTTTTTTCGATCCCTCATTCACTGTGGAAATGTTTCGAAATGTTGGCGAAATGATTTTTCACTGTCATAATATCCTAGGGATCAAGAGAAATTGAAATGATACGGAGAACTATTCGAAATTCACCGTATTTTGTATAAGATTGTAAGGAATTGTGTATATAACAAAACTAAAAAGGAGTCATCGATATGCATTTAGAATATATGCGTAGGCCAAAAACCATTACTTTCGAAATCTATATATCATTATTACATGGTTTATCATTAGACAAAAATTGAGCACGTTGTTGATGAAATTCATCATCCACGTCATTGACAATTCGGAGAAATGAACAATAGTGAAAAAAATCAGAAATATCCACCAAAATTCGACAGAACTTGCATTGCATATTGTACATAAACATCCATTTGAGTTCCTCTGTATCATCTACATCTGAGGCTTCAGATCCTCTACAGCTCTCCATTCGAGCAACGCAAGCATTTTGAAATAAATTCACCCCCATTGTTTATATCGTATTTCAATCGCTCGAGTTTTTCCCGCGATAAAAGATGGAATGAGACAAGAACATGTTGAAACAATGGTGAGTGGAAAAGACTCTAGAGCACGCTGGTGTCACTACCCTTTATGCAGGCACCCTTATCTCTTCTCGAGTCCTGATATCATTCGTTTCCTTTGATTCTTGAAATTTCATCGCGCTAATAAAATATGAATAAGGCTTCATCACTAACAAAAGAATGTCGTCGGTGCTAATGAATTATTCGGTGAAGTGGTTCCAGCCCGTTTGTTACAAAGGACGAGAAATGTGCGATTCGCGAAAAGATATACCTGCTCTTCAGATCCCATACGAAATGATTCATCTTTCAGAATTGGATATCTTTTAGAACAACGACTGATAGATTAATGTCTTTGTTCGCCATGATTCGATGATTGGATCATGTTTTCAGTTATGAGTTCAACTGAGTTTCAGATTCGAGAACCTCATCAAATTGTCCACTCTTTTTCTTGAGAATTATCATGACCAATAAGAAGAGAATATAAAAAATGTTCCAGCATGTTCATGATTATACTTTTGAATATTTTCGTCATACCTGGAAATCTTTATACCGTCAGATGAGTATATGACTAAAAAACTTATCAATTCATAGAGTGACTCAAGAACTCCAAAAAATATCGGAAGGAATATCGACAACTTTCTAGGTACGTGTTCCAGCAGAAAGGTAGAGTGATTAGGATGTTTTCCCAAAGTTTGGCGAGAATTCTTCAGTGAGTAATTCTCACCAACATGAGTTGAATTCGTTCGTTGAATTCATTATCTCTCAAACTTCTCTCGTACTTCGCTCAGTTTTTGAGGAAAAAAACATGAAATCCACTCTATTGCGTTCACAACTGCATAATTTAATTTTTTCCCTCAAAAGCCGAGCTGGGTACAATAAAAATTTCAAGTGGAAAAAGTTTCCCAAAGAGATGCCCAATTTGGAAAATTTCGATCTGAACTAGCCTTAAGTAATGCCAAATTACAACGCCGACATTGGGTGAAGGATATCTAAGACGATCACGAAGAGAGAATTCATTTTGAAGGAGTCTATTCTTAGAATAGGCAAAAATATGATATATGGAAAAATAGGTAAAAATGTCTGTTTGATTTCCAAACGAGATTGTCAGTTGTCTGTGTAATAGTCTGAATTCAGAGAATGAAGTCTGAATTTAAGGAACATATAGATAATACACATGAAAGGAGCCATTCGCTTCCTTAGAATTCTTATAGGTTTAGTGAGATGGAAAAGAAAACACGACAGAATCAGAACCGTCCTAGCATCTATGAATCCACATGAATATTCATTTGCCGCATCGTCGTTACCCCATTCCAATCAAAATTATAGCTGTATATGCCTATCTAATCCGCACCCCGAGCCGAGATGGGGAGAATCATAGCAAAGTTATATTATTTCACTTGCAATCGTGGGAATTACCACCTGCTTGGGGACCCACTAGTGATGCAATCCTCATCCCCGTCAAAAAACACCTAAACTCATTTATATTACACTGCCTCAACAGCTTATGATTCGAATTTGGGTATAACATTAAGATTATTGTTTGATATCACTGAGGAGTGGCGGAAGAGGTAAATAGAAATAGTGTTTTCCTGGTAAACATTGTTTCTTCACACGAGAAACGGTAGCTATTGCGATGAGAACATCCGAGATTAGGGTTTAATTTATTGAGGATATGTTTTTGTTAGCCATTTGTTGGTAGATATTACAAAATAAACAGGAACTGGACTCGGCATCTCTTTGTATTTTTTTACACACACACACACACACACACACTTTAGAAACATTCAAAATCTATTCTGATGTATGAATATTATCTTTCGAATCCTGTGAGACCTCATCGGTTCACTGACCACAAGTCCTCAAACTAATCTACACCGACAAGCTATTTTTCACCAAACTCAACCTTATAGCGAAGAATCATCTACAAGAACGAAATTATAGTTCATCTGAGGTGTCAAATGGGACCTGCAGCTTCTTCAGACCGGTTTTTATATCTTACCTACTTCACAAAACCAATGAGGCATTTAAATTTCAACTCAATTTAACAAGGAATCTGAAATTCGAAGATGAAGAAGACCCAAGAAATGAGTGATAATGAAATCCGATTACAAGACTTTGATTCCTCGAACTCCCAAGCATTCTGAATTCATGCTCTGACAAAATAAATATACCATCGGGCCCCAATGACTTTATTTCTTTTCTTTTGTACATTTTCAATAATTTTTCTCACCGTGAATCGAATGACTGTATCTCATGAGGTCATTCTTGTTGGTTGAATGGTCTAGTTCTAATCGAGACATTTCGATCTCCAATTTGGAATGGAATACTGGATAACATTCTTCCATATCTCCACATTCAACTTCGGGCCAAAACCACTCACGACTGATTGTTCGTGCAGATACGTAGATAGGTATTATTTTAAAAATTTCACGTTTTCAATGAAGGCATCAGAGAATATTCAATTCAACTGACGAATAACTATAGGTATATCATTTAAGAGAACAAATATAATAATCAAACGATATTCTGATCAGTCATGTCTTAGTTCGTTTCATGCACCCTTTTCCCATTTCATTACTCACTTCAAGTTGATGGTTTGAGAGGAGTAGTGCAAATGAAAAGCAAACAAATGCGACAACTGGAACAACTGGAAAATGATCCAGCTTTGGGAAGTACAGTAACTCTTTCATACGTATACATACACTCAGGAGAGATCCAACTCCGATAAGTCTATTTTTCACGCATAGTACTGAGATATGCAAAAGTCATTTGTGTAACAAAAAAATATAATGTCTGATTACGTCGCTGTCGGGTGAGAATGCTTTTCATCACTCCTGCTATGATAAAAATGTACCTCTGACGTTTCCTTCAGAATGAATTGTAATTGAAAGAAAAGAAATTGGGAACTATGAAAAATCAGTCCAAGATAGGTGAAATACACAATTTCTGTTTGAATTATTAATACTTCACAATTGTGGGAAACATCTAATTTCTTAAATACTGTTTGTAAGTTTTTCGAAGAGGTGGTACATTCATTTTTCAGCTTTTTGTGGGATTTCCTCTATTGGTTTCTAAAAAATAAAGTAGAATTATCAAAAATTATTATTATGGGGCAGATCACAAAATAATCCTTACTACAAATATATTGAAATGATTTTCAATAACTTCTACTCCATTTTTTAGAAACGAGGATAGAAACTCCCACAAAAAGCTGAAAAATGAATCTAATTTCTTGACTATATAGGATATATACCGGGTGAGTCAACATTGTGTTCTGATATATTGAAGAAATAAGAACAAAAATTCCACACAAAGTGTATAGATTCACGTCAGGTTTATGTCGAAATTATTTTCCGTGGAAATCTGTGGGAATCTTCGATAAATTTTGGAGAGATCGATGGTTGTTGGTACCATATCGCCACCACATCAACTCATTAAAATTTTCTGGGAATGAACAGAGTAATCATAATGACACTCGAATACAAAAGTATTGGAAATGGACAGAGATTAGTCAATCTGCGTATTACTCTGCCCTTCGCCAAACGCATTCATTATACGAATTATTTCTCTTTGGGAAAAATTTTCATAGATACAGAAATTAATCAATTGGGAATACGTACAATTGATGTCGAACTTCTGAATATTCGTTTGATAATGCAATGTTCATTTCCAGATCAATGACATTTGAAAAACCTCAAGCTATCCGGGAAAAGTAGCCTATTTGGATGGAAGACTCATGGAGAAAAATATGGAGCTATTCGAATAAAAGGGTGTTCAATTCAGAAAACCTAACTTTGATATGACACTTCATTTCCAATCATCCTGTACAACGGAAAATGGTTTCCACACTACATGTACCTATATCTTCAAAATATAATCACTCTATATGATCGTTATTGGCTCAACCGGTATACAAATTCATACATATATATCCAAATGATCAGAAAAAAATTCAATCCCATAGGAATTTCCAGAATTCTGTTTCACAGTATCCTATATGATCTCAGTGTTCTCTATGTATATCTATACAATTATTTATATTATTGTCATTATCCGATGGGTTGAGTTGGAATTCCTTTGGAAGGGCGGCGCTAGTCAAAACCGAATATGAATAACGGGCTGCAGAAGTTATTAACTCCAGGTATAACTGCCATAACGGATAAGTCAAACCCAAAATCCACCGAAACGATATATCACGGTGGATACTTTTTCATTCCGAATAATTTTTCATCCGGAACGAGAATCATCGTCTTCATTTACACATTTAATTGTTTTTCGTTTCTTTTGTTCCGAATCTAATTCGTTTCATTTCCTCGGCAGGTAGATCTGATAAGTTATTTTCTCAATTCGTGAAGCATCATTTTTGTTTGTTAGAGATACACTTATGTATTCATATTAGAATACTTATGATGATCGTACGGAATTTTATGTTATTTCTTCTCTCTCTATTCAAGGTGGGTGTATACCTGACATCGATATTTCGAAATCTATGATTGCTAGGAATCTGTTTCGAAAACGCAATCGAACAAAGTGCATTGGTTCATTATGGAACATTAATACGAATCTACGAAGGCAATGATTTCTTTCAAAAGAATGTTGTGCATTTGATGGGAACATTGTTCGAAGGCTCCTCGCAATCCACTTCTATCCTCATAACGATATTTCCCAAACATTTCCAATCGATCGAAGTAGATCCGATGTCATTTATTTCTACACGAATTGATGCTCAGATTTTGACCCGAAACCAATTCACCTCATCCCCACCGCTCATACTAAATTAGGTACGATTCAGAATGAAATGTATCACAATCATATACTTTTGATTCATGGAATATCGATATGATCCGGATTTTCATTGAATTTAAAATTTCTTTATCCTCCTCATACCAGGATCGCCATGAAAAGTATACTGTGGAAAGAGCTTAATTTATCAACTCCTCTCCACTTATTTTCACTCATCAACATCAATGAATTCATTCATAATTTGGAAAGGTTTTTTTTTCATTTCGAATATATTTTTTTCAACGTTTTTTTTTGTTGCTAAAAAACTTCTAGAATCTATCCATCTATCATTACTCGTTCCCAAAATGCTATATTTCAATCTTCCATTAGCACACTTCTCATGAAAATATGTTACGAGGGGGGTGAAGAGAGTTACAATACGATTTCATTAGTTCAAGTAATCGAAAATTATCTGATCCAATCAAAAATTGAAAAATAGGAGGGTGAATTGGTTCCATGCAGGTCACACGGTCAAGTCTTCCATTCATTGATATTAGGAATATGCTTTATTAGTTCCAAAATTGCTATTTAGAGCTATATAATATTGGTTAATAGCGAAGTTTCTTCAGATTCAACTTTGGGGTTAGGGTAAAAATAATTACCCTCCGTTTTCATTACACTCGGCGAAGTATTTAATAAGGCCAGAGAGAAATGTAGAAAATTCATTGGCGGCATGAAATTTACTCAGGAAAAAACTGAAATCAGAACAGTCCCTGGTGACGAATTAATTAAGTCTTCGGGAAACATAAAACTGCGAACTTCAAAAAATGAAGTCGTAACGGCGACGACCCCCTTTTCCTTTTTAAATCAGCAGAAAAACGTAACATTTCTTCCTTCATTAACTCTCCCCGGGCTAATTTGGAAGGAATTCGCACCCCAAAGGGCATTCCGATCCGGCGTAAAACTGGCGAGAGTTTTTCTTTCGCTTTGGAATATTGGTTTGTAAGCGAGACGCGAAAGACGAGTCAATCTGAAACCGGATTAATTCGGATCTTCGGCGAATCAGAAGTTTGATTAAAAAAATCTGATACAGATTTGATGGCATTCTACGAAATACTATCAAACATTCATCCTGGAGAGATCGATGATATGGTCTTTTTCAACAATGAAATACGTAAGAAAAATGCCTTGTGGGAAAACCTTTTCATACCACCACATTATTTGCCAACTACTCGTCCACATCTTTATTTCATATCATCAAAAGCAGCGGTATGGGAATGGCAACGATGAGCAGCACAACCAGAAACTAAATTTCCCAAAAGATCTCCGATAATAATTTCCATAATGGATATATCAACGTGGATATAGGATGGTGAATCAACTCTTCAATTGTTTCTTTCCAAAACATGTAGACCTGTCAAACAACCTGTGAAGTCAAACCTGCTTCAAATGATATTGACGGATATCTGACAGTAATGGATGGCTAATGGTTCAAATCTTGCTTTCGTGTTGAATTTCAAATTCGAATCGTATTTTCCAGAGTTCCCGAGATAACAATCGAGATTAGCAAAGGTGGCGCCATCTAGTTTCGATCTTGGGGAGCCTGAGTGAGGTATTGAAAGGTAATATAATCAAGAAGGCGGAAGTCTACAACTTCTTCTTGTGGCTGGGTAAAGGGAGTTGGGACACCAGTCTATTTTTACATCATGAGTATCATTTATGCATTAGACTCACAGGGAACTTTGATTTTTATCTTTGGCTCATAAGGTTAGGTTGCTTCAAAAGCTGTTCTTATATCTCTCACTTATATCTCGTCAATATGGATGATTCTATAAATATTGAAATCGGCCTTGTTCACCCGTTTTACTCAATGAAATGCATATCCATACATTTCACATACAAGTTCACAAAACATGAAAAAAATAAAAGATAGGGATACCGGTCTACCTAGAGAGGAAAGATTGAAAAATTTCAACACGATCACGAGAAATTGAAAAAAAAACCTCGAGAAAAACTGTTTGTCATTCCCATTCAAAGGGGAATATTTCCATCATTATCGATTTCAAGAAGAGAGTTCATATTCGAGAAATTTTCTATTCTGAGTGAACTCTCATTCATAAGAATATCTTGATGGGATATCGTAGACAATCATGACAATTTGAATTTCCGAATGTATGATATCATTCGTATGGGTAACCGTGTTTGATGAAATGTTTTCAACTCACACTCGACAGACCGCATATTAATATCGAATTATTGAAGAGGGCCTTATGAATTTTGGCAGCTGCTGTTTTCGTAAACACAAAAAAACCGCAGGACACGACCTCATTCTAGTCGTGGCGCACTTAAAAAAACCGAATTACATTTTTCGCGTGCAATGAGCCGAATCATATTCTACGGATCTCTGAACCTTATGAAAGGCTATTGTGATGCCTGGAATAATCGGATACTCCGGACTAACAATAGACGGCTACTGTATATCTATCTGTCTGTGTGTAGATAGATGCATATTGCGTATACTCCCCAGCATGCGTTATTCAGCCCTCAGGGTAGAACGATGGTTATTATAATCTCTCATCGACTCCCATCATCGTAGTCTGCAGTGGAAAGAGATGCTGACGCGCCAAAGAGTGGCCACTGTGCACGATGAGTCATCGATATCCAAAAGAGAGTTGAGAAATCATCTTCTTGTGTTACTATTTTCGGACGTTTCTTCTAAAGCAACAGCGGTGGAATGGTGGGAGAGAAGGAGGAAGAGAGGGTATTGGAAATTTTCTTACAAGTTTGGTGATCGTAAGCATGGGGAAAGACTTCGCTAGGCAAGTAATGCCACAATCCACGCCGTTCTATTAATGAATGATGCTTGGTATAGCGATGTTCGACAAGTCTCGAGCCTGAGTGGCATGGGTGACCAGCCTTAGCTGGTGGTGGCATAATGGTTTAGTACAAACATTCGAAGAGTTCTCTAGGTCGAATTTGCGCTTCGTAGATCGTGAGCAGTTGCTGGAGTGTAAAGTAGCACTTTGCACGAAACAGGAAGCCAAGTTTCTGTGAAGCAGGTCTCGCAATCGCCTCATGAGAGAGTCCTGTTGGTGGATTACCAAGCATGGTGAGATCAATCAGTTAACATATAAACTGAGTCTCCACTATTTCTACAAATCACATTAAAGTCATCAACACGCAATAAATCACCATCATAGATAGGTACATCTGAAGATTCTGATTTTCTGAATATTTCATTTCAATGAAACCGAGATTCGAAAAAACATCAGCTAACTAGCCATTTCATGAAGGGAACTCCGAAAATGTGTATGAAGTGTCCAAATGTTTCATCCACCGATTCGATATTCCATTTTTGGTTTCCTAACTCGAAATAAGTTTGTTTAACACGGTTATTCTGAAAAATAGAATATAGGAACATTAGAATAGATGAAATAGATATTTCCATGAGATTCATCTCTATCGAAATCTCCATAAACATCAAAACTTGTAAATATATTCGAATTATCGAATTCGGTCACTGAAGTAAAACGGTATGATCAGCGACAGTGCATTCTTCATATTTCGGAAGGATAGTAGAAGCTCGGAAAATGTTCGTGTATTGTGCTTTACAAAAACCAAATGCAGCCGACCGATTCAATTTCCTTCTGCAGATCATAAAATAAAATTGATGGCGCCCAATTTCACCGCTACCCCATCAAATCAAACAGGAAACAATAGTGATGAAAGAAACAAAGATGAAATACGTCATATCGGTTCGAATAGCTCAAAACGATTCATACAATACCGTCATTGTGTCGGTGGATGCCATTAAAGGCTAGGTGTTTTGTTTGTGCCGTCTTTGTACCGATCAAAAGTTAGTTCATTAGTGGAAATGTATCCAATAATTCATTTGTGAGGCGCTCGAACGAAGTACTAATGGTTTGAAATAAGATATCAACGCACGCAATGATACCGCAGATAGACCATAAATTTGTCTGCGGTAATAAGGAATGTTCTCGCTCTTGTATATTTAATTAAAGCCCGTATAAATGATCATCCACAGTCTGCAGACTCGCAGTTCGATTATTTTATATTGTATATAGGGTTCTTGTCATAACATCGTTAACCATATATTGCCTCGACAGGATTCAGCCAACAAAAGTAACGAAGACAACAAGGGGGGCAATCCAAATATGAAACTATCATTTTTTTCGTAGTATCGACAAAGACTACAATTCCGTAGATATTGGCATCGAATGCTTGTTGAAGACTGATCAATAGCGTGCCAGTTGAATTATTGGAGAATTCTCACAATTTGTGCGTCACTTGGCATTTCAATTTCATTCCTGTGGTATTGAATACCACCAATTTCACTTAACTCTGGGCAGCTTCATCTGTCGAACATCGCTACACCAAGCATCATTCATCAATAGAACGGCAAAGATGTGGAATTCTTCGCCTAGTGGAGTCTCTCCTGATGCTTACAACCTCTGAACTTTCAAGAAAAATTCCAACACCTTCCTCCTCTCCCAAAATTCCACCGCTGGCTAACACGATGTTCATCGAACATTATAGGTTTCCCTTTCGTGTTGTTCACAGATAAATAAATCACCCTATGCCACTGATCGATTATAGAGTATAGTTCAGTCATTACAATTTTTATGTCGTTTCACATTCATATATGCATCAGAATATCGAACACGAACACCTCCATCTTACTATTTCGAGGTAAGCGAAAATATGCAAACATCAAGATATGAGAGTGTCTCTTAAAGTTACATGGACAAAGTGATTTGTGCTGGAGTATTTTGTTTCAGTATGTCGATACAATGGCATAGCAGTTCGTCCTGTGAATTGAAATTATTGATTTTTCAGAAATAGCTCTATAATGTATTTGCAAAATGTCATAATATTCAAATATTAATTATTATTATTAATATATTATATCTCTAATGTTGCGAGTAGAACAATTTATATCAATGCATGCATATCTTTCATTCATAGACGATATATAAAATTGATTATCTATATTGATTCACTATGAATGTGGTGAACAGAAGTGTGAAAAGTGTAGGAGAAACAAGAAGAGAGTCAAACTGAAAAATAGGGTCGATGTACTTATTGACACAGTTATGAGACCATGCAAGACTGGAAATCGATAGAAAGCACCCTCAATTTTGCCCCTCGTTGTTCGCTGTTTAATATCAGCAAACATATTTCTTGAAGGGCTCCTATGTTTGATCACGACGCGAAGGCCAAACTGAAGGAGTCTATGAAAATATGGTGCGTTTCAGATAATGAAAAAATTTATATCATTTTGAAACAGCTTCTTATTCCTATCATATGTCACAAACTTGAGAATGGTATTATTTCAATGACATCACATTATTATTTCACTATTCTACTATTTCACAAGTATTTTCATTGATATTCTTCCAAAATCATCGAACAATATTAATATATCCATTTTTAATTGTTCATATATCTTTGATGCACAAGAAAATCTAGAATCTTAAATATACAATTTTCCGTGTACATTACTACTTTTGGTAAGGAACGTTTCAGGCCATTTCGCTATTTTCACTCTTTGTTCAAAGTGAACTCGTGAATAGTGATGTTATCAAAATTTGTGGATCCATATGATATTGTTCAGCCTCCAAAATGAACGCATCCTTCTCTTGATCGTTTTTCACCTTCAATGGTACCCATATGAGTTATATCCAAGCCATTTCAATTAACCATATCAAAGTTCAATCGAATATTTCATGTCTGATACCCCACCAAGATATTATGGTTGACTTCTGGTCTGAATTCACTTGGTATTAGAACTGTTCATCACACTCGAATATGATTGAATTACGAAACTCTTACGATTATTACAATCTTCATCTAATGAATACTATAACTAATAGTCCAAATGTCTCAATCGGTTGAACATTTTCATTGATGAAAGATATTTATATCTCTGAGCGATTTGATTTACTGTTACCTATCACTGTGAATCACACAGCATCAACCTGCAACTCGAAGAGTAGTATTTCGATTTCGAGTTATTTCAGAAATGACAACCTTCTAGCCAGTGCCAATTGGAATAACATGTTAGAAAGGAATTCAGATTTGGTCCTTCGGATGTATCATGAATTCATTTACTCTGCATTTTTTGGTACAATTACGATCAAATTTCCTTTCGTGGTATAGTTAGTTCTCAACTTAGGAAAGAGGTAACTCATAAAAAATTCAAGTTAATGAAGAATTCATTATCATTAATTTAATAGCATCCGAACAAGATGTGAACCGCTTTTTAGCTGATACTTATTTCAATACTAGAATCGTTGACATTGTTCATTATTTCTCAAGCAAAGCTTATTCCAATTCTCCACAGATTTGCCTCTGTATCGGTCTTCAAATCGTTCGAGGTCAAGGACTAACTGCAATGTCAATTTCAGTGTATCTCGTATATTCGCATACCTATTTTTTCATCCGTAATAATAAAGTACACTCGTGACGACGATTCGCCCCCCTATTTCCAGTCCCCGCTTCAAATTCCCAACGCGATTGCCGACGGAAACAGGTAGCAATCGCGGTCCAGAGCCGGCAAGCACATCCAGCATCCGGCGTCCCCAAAAAGCGAATGCAATGCGAAGCCAAACATTCGGAAACAGTTGGCATGGATTCATTCGTACGCATGCCGTCTGCGAGAGAGACACCCGGTCCCATTGAACAGACGGAGAAAAAGGGGGTCCCCAGGGACCCCCATCCGCGGCACGCCAGACGGCACGGGAATCGTACCCGAGCCAACCTGTGGATTCAGATAAATCTCCAACAATGACTGTTTCCGAGTGTTTCCCCATTTGTATGCCGGGCTCCGCGTTTCGTGAATGAACGCGAAAATTCGTTCATGCCGATTGAGCTCGTCTGTTCGTCTGCCATTCAACTGGTATATCACGGGGAAAGTACGCATCTATATAATCGTTATTTCTTGGACTAAAATGGAAGAAAAAGAGTAGGTTCTATAATATCGATGAAACATGAGTTTTTAGTACGTGTATAATTTTTTTTATCTCGCTTTGGTGAAGATAAAAGTGCATTTGAGCGGCTGTTCGTATTTTCTGCATGTTGATTCATCCCATGCTGATGATTGATCAAGAAAATGAACTCAAACGATGGCCTCATATGTCATTATAGGTTGCTTTTAAATTGTCACTTCATGGCGTATAGGGATCGATCTCATGATGTGAAAAGCATCTATCTCATAAAATGCTGTGATTCAAATTCTTTCGTGAGGAAAGATTTGGATATCGCGGTGAAAGCAGAGCCTTCAGCGTTGAAAGAGGGTGATGAAAAAAAGTGGAACACTCACTGTGAGTGTATATCAAAACTTTGAGTTTCATGAAATAACCAAGAACGATACTCACACACAGGAATAAGACCGAAATATGAACAGTAACTCATTGAGTATCACGGTGAAGGGAGGGAATTTGGAAGAAGAATCCAAGGTATAAAGAGGCTGCTATTTGGCACCCAATCCCTAAACTGTTAGAGTATGTACAATGAAAGATACACCAAGATACATAACTTATTATCAATCAGGAGGTAACTGAATAATCTCAACGTTTTTCGAAGTTGAACCATTCTCGAAGAGGAGTTCGTAGATGAGAGTATCAAGTTGATGAAGATCGTTGTATCGGAGAAAAACGAAAAGGAAAATGTATTCGAAATGTTGTTTGTGAACATGTGTTTCACGATGAACCGATATTGCTTCTTCAAATACATTTGGGGATATGACTTCGAGTTTTTCTATTTTCCTCAATTACGATGTTAACGAACTTCCGAAATTCAGATCCTGACATCAGTCGGCACACTCGAAGATATCGAAGGGTCAATTATAAAAAGTTGTTCCGCTCTTCTCAACTCGCTCAAGTTTTGACTTTTGTGACGCTGAAGAAGATGATGAACGTTGAAGATGATGAAAACAGATAAAAAAAAATCATCTTATGTTCATGATTCAAATGACTTCGCCATAACATGTATTATGTATCCAAATGTAATCAGTTGGTAATAGTTTTTCTTCTTCATATCATTATTATTTTTTCATTCTAATGTATACTCATGGCCAGGATAAGAATTGATATATCGACATTAGTTGATGAAGATGCAGCTAGATGATAGAATGCCACAATCTTATTTGAAATAAATTGGTCTATAGTTGTGTCTGGCGGCCGCAAAGTTGATATTTCATTCACAATTTCTTCACTCAGTCCCACACCAACAATAATAGATATTTCACGAAATGGATGCTTATCTTGCATTGTCTCATCTCGCGTTGTTATATTGGTTAAGATTGATCTTCAATAATTTCATAAGCATCCTCTCAATCTCATCCGTACATTTGTTTGGTGAATGTTGAGTAAATTCCGACTATAGTTCAAATCTGCTTAATAACAAAGCATGTTATTATCCTTTCCCTTTCATGCGTTTTATTCGCTCAGCTCTAACATTAAATCAAGTCTTCGAAATACCTCCTAGATACGAATTTGTTACCAGTAATCGATAAAACAAACATAGCAAGG
This sequence comes from Gastrophysa polygoni, assembly GCA_963576655.1. Lineage (NCBI taxonomy): Eukaryota > Metazoa > Arthropoda > Insecta > Coleoptera > Chrysomelidae > Gastrophysa > Gastrophysa polygoni. The sequence goes on along the minus strand of OY755083.1, from coordinate 14,110,681 downwards.
TAAAATATTTATGCTTTAGCCTTTATTGGCAACAAGTTCTGTAAAGAAAAAAAAATCGATGAGTTGAACCAACATCCATTTACCATGCAGGCAATTTATTTCTACAGGAAAAAAACCTCCCTTATATACTGAATGGAAGACTTTAATTGGTATGACATGTAAGTGTGCTGCATAAGAAGAGTAATCTTGAACAACAAATAAAGGCTACGTATGCAAAAATGGATGATGTAGCTGCATGTACTGTGATTGTTGCATGGCTTCGTAAATTCAAATGATGAATATTTGACTACTACTACTACTACTCGTTTTTACGGAATATAGTGTTTCCAAAGTTTCAGCCACCCTATTCATACAGAACCAAGAATACGCAGTCCGCATCAGTCTAATGGTATACCTGTGTTGTGGATTTTTTAATTACCATTTTGGAATATTTCCCTAGACATGCATTTTTGCCGAACTCATTTCAAATATGAATTAGCGGTATACGCGCTGAATTCTTCATTACTCCAGTGTACTCTGAGCTTAAACTGTTATTGTTATGGTGTTCGTAAACTTTCAAATTAAGTTCTTCATAGTCCACAGCAGAAGTTCAATTTGGTGCTTCCTTTATCAGGCTGTACAGATAAAAAATGAACATTTCAAGTAGACATCGGTATCAATTTTCTAATTCAGATTATATAGATAGAAAGAGGGAAAATATTGAATATCTATGAATTAAGTGATTCAAGAGATCACCTGATGAGTCCGCTGTCTATCAGATTAGACTATATAAATAAAAAATTTCACTCAGATCTATAACAATATTCGTACCAAAACAAAAACTACTCCATTTACCCTATAGGTAAGAAAGATGTATTTCAAATTTATTCATGCAAAAATTACGACGGCAACCTATATGGACTTAATTATTACCTACGAATGTTTCTATATGATATAATTTTCAAAGTCCCTCAGACCATGACGTGAATTCATTGACCGTAGAAATATTCCGAGAACAATAAAATAATAAGAAGCTTGACTACAGTATCATTCCAGGCATTTCATATGAGCATCAGAGTTTTATGAACTATTAACTCGATGCGAAAAAGAAATCTACTTCGACTGATTCTCTTTAATGCCTTTTATCTGCTGCATACATTTATACTGATTTGCTCAACTTGTTACATGAAACATTGTATACACTAAGACCAGCTATTTATTCTGTCAGGAAGTAAATCATCTCTGGATAAATATTACGCTGACAGTTACACAAAGCTATTAAAAATCTTCCTTCGGTAGTCCTATAATATGTTGTTCGAAATCATGTGTTATTTATTGCGAATCTCAGAAAGAGGTCGTATTGACAGCCAAAAGTTGAATGAATTATTAACACTGGATTGTTTTAGAAATGACTGGAAAGTTTCCAGTGCAAGTTCTCAATTGAAATAACTCAGTAGGTTATATTGAAACACTCAAAAAAATACTCATTTGGAACATAAGAATATTAACAAAATCAGTCACCTTTTATACATCTATGAATCGTATATAAGCCTGGATGAAACTTCGGTGACTTTATTTTCTTCGCGAAATATATCCCTATTGTTATCATCATTTCTCGGATTGGTTCTATACGTCAATAGTTCAACATCGAAAGAATATATTGTTGAGTCGTCATCTGTTTCTGATTGAATATCACTATAATAGTTTCAATGGATCAATTGTCAAATTAGCTACACATAATTTCATTATCAGCCAAGTGATATCATACTGTGTGATGAAAATTACTCGAAAATATAAAGTATGTGCGATTCATAACACCAAATATGAGTACCTGAGTTTATATCAGTGACAGCTCAAATAGATATTTTTTTCTATAATATTGACGTTTGTAGGTGCGCCAATATTCTATTCCTGCATGAATATATTTTATGTAGGTTTGTATACAATTAAGCAGATCATCCGATGTAGATTAATTCCTCATCATTCTCTTGATTTTTCACAATATCGGAATAAATATTCTCAATATTCGTTCTCATTTTTCTTTCCATCTAATGAGCATGAGGATTTGATGTGGCTTTTTTTTCCACCAGTTGTATATTGCCTCTTCCTCAGCGCAATTCCACTATGTTCAGAAACTTCAAAATGGCTGATATAGTAACCTATAATCTAAAAATATAAGAAACCTGACGTTGGTAATAGTTCAATAGTTGGTATTAGTAATATCAGAATCACACATCACTAGACTAATAGTGAACAATAATTATTCATATCATACTCTCGCACTAAATCATCACGCCAGTACGATGCGATATCAAATCCTATATTGATATATGCAGGTGCAAGTCCATTCCTGGTATCTCGCTTTATCATTTCCAATCAATAAGGTTGTTCGAGAAGCTAGTTAAGAACTTGCGTTTCACACTAGACGCAATCAAAGAATGAATAATACTGACCAATGCTGGTCCATAATTGCCCCGAGACGCTGACAAAGAACACAATGGTATTGATATTTATATTATTAATCATCGGTAGCAAGAGGACTACGGCTTGTACAGAGTATCTCACCGGGATATCTTTGAGATTGTGGTCTACACAAAGGCAGGAGTGTTAATAGGTTCTGTCAGGTCGCTGTTGAACTTATCATCCCCACACAAATGGCATTTCCATTTGGAATAATTTATTGGTTCCGAGGCGCCACGAGAATAACGATCGAGGACGAAGAGTTAACTGGATTCATTTTATTCTCTGATGAAAATTGGATCGGTTTCCCCGGCATGATGATGAAATCGGTAGGGAAACAGATAAATCTATATATATACGCGTAATGGAAGTAAATGATCTTTCGACGATTATTCATAGAAATAAAGATATACAAGATGCAATCCGACATTTTTTTAAATTTGTTCATTTCAATAAAAAAGCTGGTGCAGTGAGTATTGATAATGAGATGACCAGTTTGTGAATTTGTAGAAATCATAAATTAATTTATTTCGATTGAAGAACACCCGTGGTAGAGATTAACAATGATTCTGTAGGAATGTTTCGAATATTAATTGACATTGATATTGTTACGGTTTATGCAAGTCGCAAGAGTATACCTCTCGACCACCTGGCTGCCTATGCAAGCTGTAACATTCGTTTTAATTGAATATCAAGAATTTAAAACCCAATAATCATTCCTGCTGACTCAATGATAGTTATAATGGAAAACTGAGTATATATATATATATATATAACTCATCCTGAATCAACAGTCCTATATGCAGATTATAAAAGGAAAACAATTCCACTCAAGCTTCCCCTCTGCTGTTACCCTTATAATTACATCAGAGATATTGCGAGGGTTTGGGGATGTCCCAGTTAGTATTTATAGACTGCTTCTATATCATATGCAATTGCAGACTGCGAATGCCTACAATTGGGGTTAGCAAGGATTACATTAGGGAGTTCGCAGGACTACAACTGTGAATGTCTCACTATTTCATCGACATTGTGAAGAAAATATCGATTAATGAAATGGATATTGTAGTTATATCGAATAAGATTCTTCCACTTTTGTATAGAATGAATTTTTGGAGCAGAAACTTCATAATCATTCCTGTTATAAACATACATGCCTATCTATACAATTACCCAAATCATCTACGCAGACTCAACGGATTGATCATTTCTGGATGAAGATTTTTGATCCTTATTGTTGTTCTATATCATGATCATTCAGGTTCATCTGTCGAATTCATCTAGAATCATCGGAATGTAAGATATACACATATTCAGACATACTTCTGATACATCTACATGTTGGTAAAAAGTAATGAAGCCACTGTGTGAATCGGCTTATTTTAAAGAGATTTGGAATCTTTCTGATGTTAGGAATTTCCTAATTTTTTTTTAGTTCATGATAATGAACTGTAGTCAAAGTGATTTTTCTTCAATTCACGCACTGATTAGGGTTATCTACCCGAGTAGTAGGTATATAATATTCAACCATCAGGACTGCAATTCGAAACGCAAATCAGGTTGGGCTCGTAATGAGGTGTGAAAACTCGTTATTCTAAGAATATCGCCGAAACTACTTGCTATAGATCCTTATTTTTCTCATAATGAGTCGCTATTTTTTTTTGGTGTTAATATTATTGGAATATATTATTATATCCATTCTTTTTGAGTCGACCGCTTGGTGAGGAATGCTCTTGCTCTTTTTTATACACAAGTCAGCTGGAAAACTACGTCAACAAGCCTTTCGCAAAGTGATATTTACTGATATACCACAAACCAATCGTAATAGTGAGTATGAGAGAGTTGAACGTTCACTATAGTGACAAACAGTTACATGTTTGTAATGAGGATCTTCAAAACATGAGATAAGCGCAGATGAAAAGATAGCTATATGAAGTTGCCATTGAATTATCGCAAGTCACAATTAGCCACCTTCCGATTGAGCCGTTCGTGTCCTATTTACATGCGAACCGTCATCATTTATGTCTCTTAAACACGTACCTTGCCGTTGTGCAGTCCCTGAATAACGTATCGAAGTCCTTGCAAGACAGCAGCTTGCATCTGTTGACGCCGGGCTGGATAGCTCCCAGACCCCTGAGGATCCTGACCTGTTCGACGTTGCACACCAACGGCACGATGTCCAGCCGCTTCAGCTTGGTGTACACGGTATGCAGCCCGCCCACGAGGTGCTTGAGGAAGAGCTCGAAGGCCTGCGGCAGACACAGCATCGTGTCCCCGGCTATGATGAAGGCGGCCACCTTCTGTCCGCGATAGTCCACCAACTTGCACTCGTTGGCCGTCGGGTCGGACGTCGAGATCGGCGGTGGGCTGTTGTACGAGCGCGGAGGACCACCGTGGTGCGCCATCAGATCCAGGGGGCTATGCAGCACGCCCAGGGAGTTGAGCAGCCCCAGCCCCGGGGGCGGGAGATGGCCCAGCGCCATGCTGCGGGCCAGGTTGGCCGAAGAGACCGGCGGCGGGCTCAAGGGGTGCCCCATGGACATGCCGGGGGGCCCCAGCGGGCTGGCCTGCCGCGGACTGTGCACCTGGTGATGGTGGTGGTGGTGGTGGTGGTTGTTGTTGTTGTTGTTGTTATGGTGGTGGTGCGGAGGTGACGGCGACGGCTTCGTCGCCACCGCCGGCGAGCCGGAAGACGCGTGGCTGCTGTGCTCGCTAGCAGAGTCCAAGCCCGAATTGTCCATCATCGCGACGCGAAACATCTAACACCTGCACAGAACACCGGAGTCCAAGTCCATTCAGCAATCGTCGCCGGCCAGACAGTCGGAGAGTGGTCGTAACAGTGAGCCTACTCGTATTGTTTGTCTGTCTGTTTGTACGTCGCGGGCGGGGCTCTCTGAGCGCGCAATGTACACTCTGTTCGCGACCTGAGCTGAGGAAGTAAGTGCACACTCTCGACCGGTACACTCGGCGAGTACAAACGTAATAAATAAAAACATTCGGAAAAACTGCTGCAAGTGCCGGTAGGCGGGGCGTGTTTCGTCACGCGCCGTCTCGCGTCCATTGGTTGCCGCCGCAAGGACCTCTGCGTCGATTGGGTCCCCACTACGCGACATCTTCGTCCGCCCACCCACCGCCACTGAAATAAGTGAAGTTAGTTTCTTTGTAGCGCCGAGGGCGGATGCAAGAGAACTTGAAATATGAGCTATGACGTATTGATAAAGAATGTCACCGGGCTGTCGCTGCGCAATCAATACGAGGTGTGCGGGCTCTTTTTTGTTTCGATTGAATGTTCTCTTTCGTTTTTCTCAAATTGCTACCGCTTCTGAACCAGAGCCGGCGTTCGGCTGAAGGGTGGCTCTGCCAGACGAAGGGTCTGCTTTGAAACGGAGACATTCTTCTAATCTGAGAAAGCTACTTTTCTTACACTCTTTATTACCATACCTCTCTAGTTCGCCTAAATTCGAACGATAATATGAAAAGCACTTTCTATAAAGATCAGTATATCTTTTCAATCTTTTTCCGAAGTGGTGAATAAATATCAAGGTTCAAAGTGCATGTCGTATACAGGAATATACCTATACCTAGTGTTCAAACTGCACACCTCAGCACCAAAGCTTCAACTTGATTAGTTCTTCCTGACGTGACTATGTTAATTCATTTGCGAAAAAAAACTACCTAGGCAGTTACCGCATTCATTGACTCATTCAAAAAATTAGGTAGGTATATGAGACCATTACACAATAAGTAATGAATCAGTTTCAACGCTCGAAATGACAAAACATACATATTACTGTTATTCGAATATAAATTGTGATAAGTAGATATATGTATCTGATGCATTCAAGGAAGCTCCAGCATGGCTGTGACAAAGTGATGTAATTATTAATTATTTGGCAGAGAACTATTGAATTTTATCCATATGCATTCGCCTGATCTGTGAACTCAAATTGGAGTATACGCCCATTTCAGAATCTGTATAGCCTGATAAAATATTTGCATCACGAATATTTTTTTATTATATAGCTGTGATAATCTTCCCTATATCCCAGCAAAAACAATTGCTGAAATCGATTCGGACTTGCCAAAATCGTAGTTTGGTTGGTATATATCGTTTTCAGTCAACTGCCATACGCCATACAGTTCATCTCGTTGGTCGTCCGTCGTCCGACCGGTGATTCCCCGTTCTTGTTCTTTTCAGGTTACAGTTCAGTCGGTTATGTCCATGGTATATGTGGTTCATCATGTGTCGTGTGTGTGTATACAAAGATAATACTGTCTTACTATTCGACAACTATTGATTTTCATGAACATTATTTTGCCTTCATGGTGAGAGAAAGTAACAGGAGAAATTGTATTTGATTTGAAGAACTAATATTTTTTCATACCTTTGAATTTGTTCCAATATTTAATTTTGACTTTTGTATCCATGGAATGAATGTATTGGCTGATGAGGCTGAGAACATTAGATTAATGAGAATAAACATATTATATTGCCGTTATTTTTCAGTGAATACATGTTAAGTTTTCTGAAATGATAAGTAAGTACCTATTGTTTGTGGAATATTGTGGGAACATATTACTGAGTGGACAATAATTATGTCCCACAGATTAAATTTGTTATGAGATTTCAAAGAAATCTATGTTCACATTTTTTTATTCGGTTGATTTTAAGTTTGTTTTGTTGTTTCTAATGAGGATATCATATCGTATCATACAACCTCGAAGTCGTCTTCTCAAAATGATATTTTGTATCATTTACTGCAAAGAAACAGAAAAACGCTCAAAGTCTCCTTCCAAACATTTATCAAACATTAAAACATCAACAGCAATATGTTATCATTTGGTTACATGCATAATAATAGAAAATTATCCATATTCAGTTTGAGAAGGTGAAACAGTTCAGAAAATTGTAAATTGAACAAAAAGCCTCACCTATAGAAAAAGGCGAATCCTCTCGATGAGTCTTCTTGTAAACTTGAATTTTTGGTTTCTCTTGCCTAATTATAGTAGGTAGGTATGTATGGATAATTTCTTGTTATTGTGCACGTAACCAAATGATGTATTTTAGCCTTATGATGACCCCCCGGGGGTCGCGAAACATGTCGCTGTTGATGTTTTGATGTTTGATATAATTTTGGAGTTTTTTATGTCTATTTGCATCTCATCAAATCCAATTTGAGCATGTGGACTAATATCACAGATTGAAAAGTACTTATAAATGTGCCCTTATCAGTGAAAGTCCAAAGAAATCTATTATTTGTTCATTATTCATAGATTTCAGTTTTTTCGAGACTGATCAAAATGAATGATAAATATTACATTTTTCATGGTGTTTTTTTTATTGAAATCCTCAATTCCTTATAAACATGATGTTAGGCTGAAAAAGTTGAAAGATTTTATCAGCAAGTTAAATCTGCAATGTGACGAACAATAAAACTAGAATGAACGAACTCTTATCAAATCTCCAAATTTTCAGCAATTGGCAATAACTTTAATATCGATTGATGAACATTAAGAGGTCTGATTGGGGTTTGTTCATCCTAGTTTTGTTGTTTACGCTGAATGGTACTACTTTCAAAGATATTTCCAGCAAATACCTCTGCTATTGTGGGAGAATTAACTTCCGCACTGGCGGAAAAAACACTTATGCTGCATGCTCTGGGCAAGAACTTTGTTGTTCTGGAAAAGACGCTTTCCTGTATCAGTAAGCATTCATAATAACAACAACAAACATCTCTCCTGTATTAGTAATCTTCTTTTCAACCACAAAATAATAGAATGAAACATCTTTCCTAGCATGGCATCGTAATTTTCTCATGACATGTGAGTATCTTTCCTGCAATAGCGAAGTCACTCAGCTCAACCTGTAAAGAGTTCTTTCAGAAGTAACTTCACTACCACAGGTAGATGTTGGCAGTGAAGTGCTCCCTTCTGCAATAGTAAAAATATCTCCTGTCCCCTATGCAGCCAAAATTTTCAGCTATAGCAGCAGAAAAATCTGCTATAACGATGAAAAAATTTTCTCAGTGTAGATCCCTTAATTTTACCGAATTGCTGTACATTCACATTATTCTCAAGAGAAAATGCAGTGAAATCGGTATCTACATGGTGAATTCTAGGTATTACAATTGATTATTCAGTGAACTGATATTTGCGTGATGAAATGAAAAAAGCATGATATAGATACTAGGAAATCATAAAACAGAGGAGATATAGGTACTGTTACATGAAAACTTGATACATTTCTATATTTCATATCTTTTGTTTGATGTTTCCAAGGTTTGGTATGTGGACAGAATAATATATACAGGGTGTTCCGGTGATCATGTTACAAACTTCTAGGGTGGATAAAATACACGAAAATAAGAAAAAAAGTTTATGTGAACCGCTTCCGGAAACGCTTCTTCAGGGAGCTAATAAATGTAATGATTGTAAGAATCGCTATCTTTCACCGTTTCCTCCGAAAATGGCTAAATCCAATCAATAATAAATGAAATTATTGTAAAAATCGCTATCTGTCACTGTTTCTTCCGAAAATGGCTAAATCCAATCAATAATAAATGAAATTATTAATATAAATAAATAAAATTATTGATTGGATTTAGCCATTTTCGGAAGAAACGGTGACAGATAGCGATTTTTACAAGAGTACCTTTTTTATGTAGAGGGCATTGGAGAATCATAATCAGATATAAAAATGGTGAGAAATTGAAGCCCAAGAGGAGTAGGGTCAAATTTGCCCAAATACCCCCCTGGTTTGTACGCCCCTGGTTAAAGGTGACAAAAACCGGAAGGCTCAAATTGATGAACCTACGAACTAGATTTCATGTCCCAAAATTGGTTGCGATAGCTGCAGTAGTACCGAAGCTATATAAAAAGAAAAGTAGTTTTTGGAGGTCATCTTCGAAGCTCCCTGAAGAAGCGTTTCCGGACCCATGTTCACATGAACTCTTCTTTTTATTTTCGTGTGTTTTATCTACCCTAGAAGTTTGTAACATGATCACCGGAACACCCTGTATATACTTTGATAGGTACTGTCACTATCAATTGAATAAAACTTATTTTGAACGAAAATTCAAATCAATTTCAATTACAGGTACCCACCTTTATCCTGTAAAATTACTGGATTTTGTGAGAATTCAGTATATTATGCATTATTCTACAGATTCCACCTATTTTTATAAGTGTATTTTCTCTATAGGTGCGCTGTCACTTTCCTCAGATAATTCTACAGCAAATATCTGGATGGGCGATTTGAGTGCATCTAATTAAAAATATCATTCAATTTTTGCATCATCCGCTATCATTGAATAATTACCTAGTTTCACACACATCAGATCATGACAATGGTGAGATATTCAGGGTCGCCGACTTTAATGAAACTCCTTGGTTGTCCATGCTCATTTGATGATAATACGTATGAAAGAACTGGCGAAGTGAGAAAAAAAATGCACTCCGACCAATGAATAAATATCATCATAATCATCAAATTCAGACCGAAATTCGTCCAGTAGAACTCAAGTTATATCAGCAGGCAGGCGAAATAAGACATCAAGACAATTCAATTCATTATTGTAGAGATACATAAGTGAAGAAAATATGTAGAAAATGTCATATCGAATAAAGAATGAGAGGATCGTGGCAAAGTCTGCGTTGGCAAACAAACTGAAAATTGATGAATTTTTCGAAGCATTGTTTGACATCATAGCCCCAAACTGAAATCATATTCTCATTGCAACCACGTAGAGATACTTTCAAGTTTACCATCCAATAACGTTTCATTTTTCGGCCACTATCGTCAACTTATTTTTCTTTTCTATGGGCGCCATATCGATAGATTTCCATTATGTTTGTTTTTTTTTATATATACTAAACTTATTCACTGAGAACTTCAAATGGATATATAGTATAGAAACTGTAGAAGTGTATTTTCAATCAATATTCCTATATGGAATTTGAATGATGAAGTTTCCACGTATTTTGTTCTTCTTCATTGGAAAAAGGCATTTCCACTTGAAAGCGTGTGAACGAATCTCGTTCCAGAAGTTCTGTCAAGCCAATTTTGGAGAGTATGCTGATCAGATAATGCAGTACTCAAAATCAGGCGACTTTCCTTTAAGCTTATATAGACTTGCAAGTATATGACTCCAGAAGCTCTCAATGCTACTTGGTTAGACTAACATTTTTCTGGCTGATAAACTGTGATTATGAGAAGAAACACTCGGAAATTAGACGTCAGGAGGCACTCCTGGGCACATTTTTCTATAGCAGGTAATTCTGCTTAGAAGATAATATTTGAGAGCTGGAATTTTGGCCCTGCAACACTCACTCCAGTCCTTTCATCCATATTTGATCAGTCAGTATACTCTTTGCAAATTTGGTGGTTGTTGATGACCAGTCGTACCCTAACTGACATATTTTCTATGAAAATGTGTTCCAGAATCTTCAGATGTCTGATCAGGTTTCCAGCTTTTGAGTTCACTATCTAGTTCAGTCTTCAGCACTGACTGCTGCCTCTTTCATTACGAATAGATGTCATAGCGGAAGGTTCAGCATCACCTCTAAAGCTGCTGTAAAGCGCGTAAATATTGCCCCTGTGATTTCCAGACAAGATAGCAATTGCATTTCCTGAAGTTTTACTTGTTTAACCTGTAGCTTAACTGTTGTTCTAAAAGACGCGCGCCTATGACATTGACAACTTTCGCTGTTTGGTAGGAGTTGTCTGTATGACACTCGAATACAAAGTAGTATAAGCCGAATATATATAATATGAGCTGAAGCTCTCAGATTCTTGTTTCAGTTTTCCGTGGGATTTTTTAAAAAATTAAGTAGGAGTTATCAAAAATTATCTCAATATTTTCGTAGTAAGGACAGAAACAAGGAGAGAAAATCCCACGAAAAGCTGATAAATGAATGTACCACCTCCTCAAAAAACTTACAGACATTATTTAACTCTTAGATTATTCTTCAGAAAATATACGCACAGTTGCTGATACCCTCACGAATTCATTGAATTCTATGAATGATATAGTTGAAAAGTGGTTGGTCTCTTCCTATTTCACTTGTATCAAGCATCAATAGAATGGCGTAGAATGATGCTCATACGATCTCCGAACATTCAAGAGGATGACTACCCTGCATACCTACAAATTCAAAATTCATCAGTATCACCTTTATAGTAGTCCGAAAATCACGTTTCAAGTGCGTTTGGATGAAACAGCCAGTATAAATTAGAGACAACTAAATTACTAGAATTGATCATGGAGAGCATATACATACAGCGCTGTTACTATGATGTAGTTAACTACGAAATGCGAGTACTTGTACAATATCGTTTTGTGCGTCAGGTTGTATACAATCACAGTGACAGTAGAAAGAATAGATGATGTTATCAAATAAAACAGATTATCAACGTGTGTGTGAGTTTGCTCTACTTGGAGCTGCAAATTATCCAGAGAGGATTGGATGATAAGAAACGAATTACATTACATTTGATTCCATTTTCTAATACATATTTCCTTTTCAATATCCGTCAGAAGATGCATGTGGATCCAGAATAAACATACATTCATCTGATGTAAATAATTTGTTGTATTATATATTTAGCATAGTTATAAAGATATAAAAAACTTTGTGGTTTCGAGAAATTTACATAGTGTTTATATATACGACTAGTATGTATTCATTTTTCTCATAATGTATCGCCTCGAGCTCATACCTTATAATACAAAAACGTGGTTTCATCAAATAGGTACGTATCATTTGTTGGACTCAAAACTATGAGGATATCAACAATGTTTCTCAAAATGACAAATGCGGTCAACAAGTTGTTCCATTTCAAAAGAGCATACTGGAACTTTCTGCATGTTTCGAATGGAAATCTATACATTTTTCTTCGCTTGATATTGACAAGCAGACAAACATTAACGGAGACATCATTTTCTCATTCGATTTCAATTTTCAAAATAAAAATTATAAGTCACTTTGGGTCGACTTGTCATCATTTTTTGTTGAAGTAGGTATACTTCAGTAGCAAAAAATCTGCTTTCTATAACAAAATTCGATGACTTTGAGTACGTTGTCAAATCTAGGATATTTTATCGGATTTTGAATCGAATCGAAAGTTCGAGTGGAAATTATTATACATCAAATGATAATATGAATCTGAGAATGAGGTAAGTATATGTCAACCAAACATCAAAAATTGATTTCTGAACCAGGCAGCACAATTCGATAATACTTTCAGCTTCAGCATCATAACCTGAATATGATGCTGTGGAATGCGTGTTCCGTTCTCAATGAATTCTCGGTCTACTCTTAGCAACAGCGCTTTGAAGCATTTGATCTTGATTTGTCAAATTCTGTAGTTGGCTAGCTTGATAATTTTTACTTTCGTCATGAAAAATTCAAATGAGAAAATGTCAATGACAAAAGTTTTTCATTTTTATCTGATCGTTAATATCGCGTAGAGAAATTTAAAGAGTTTCCTTTGAAGGAACAAAACCTCAGTATTTTTAATATTTTTTCATGATAGACGTAGCTCCTATCAGAAGATTGAATATTCAGCTTTATTGAAACATTGTCCATATTCATCCAAAAATTACGGCGTCAATTAGGTACATTTCTGCTGAACTGTTTTGAACACTATTTTAAAGTATTTTGTTCACTGATTACAATCGTTATGTTATGTTACATTCGTTATGTTCATGAAAATACTAAATGATAATGAAGCTCATCGAAGAGTTTCCTTTGAAGGAACAAAACCTCAGTATTTTTAATATTTTTTCATGATAGACGTAGCTCCTTTTCCGATTGTTTCGTGTGGATCCGCACGGGTTGAGCAAATCTTTCGGGATTTTCTGCGCACTCTATATTGAAGTTCAGTTTGGTTCCTTCATTTTCACGCCCTTCCATCCCATCAAAGATTCATCAGCAATATGATATTATGACAATATATGTTACCAACTGTGTAACAACCTGTACATCTATATATAACAACAATATGTTATCAGGCGACGAACAACTTCATTCTGTAATAACATGATCTGTCACTTTCCATCAATGTTCCTTAAATAAAGAATGACCCAATAGTTCTGTGGCCCAAACATTCCTCAAGGAACTGAGTGTGGAATACTTTCTTGGGTCCAATGAGAATTCTTGGAAGCCCAGAATAGAGAATTCTTATTTTGCTGGCCGACCCAGATATACAAGAAGTGGCTTCATCGGAGGACTAAGATATTCCAAATGAAGCTATTACGTCTCTGAATTGAAATTGCACAAAATTCATTGCTTCTATCAGAATCACCGTCAGTCAGTTCGTGGATCGAATTCATTTTATATACGGCTTTTTGTTCTTCTTCAAAATTCGCACCAGAACGACATTTTTGACATATTCCATTATCTAAAATTAATTGAGTTGAAGAAGTATATGTGGTTGATCCTGATTTCCGGATATTCTTCACTTGGTATCACTCTCATTGGTATGCTCAAATCGTTGTATTTTTGGGGTAATGTACTTTGTTATTATGGTCTCGAGTCTCGATCTGGGTGTTCCGCCGTATTAAAGAGATCTGAAACTTCTTTGTGAGTTCTTCATCTTTCAACGAAACCAATATTCATCAAAATCTCAATAAGGTCGGTTTCCGAAATCATTATTATCGAAAATATTTTGTTGTTTCACGATACGATCAAGGAAATCATTACTTATAACTAACTCTATTGATCCAAGAAAGGTTTGACATATTATTATTATTGAATTGATCATTAAAAATGAGAATATCACATGGTATATCAATGAATTCGTTAGAAAAATCTCTATCCAATGCTATGAAAGCAAAAATATTCCATACAAGAATGACGATGACATGAATTCAGAATGAATTGAAAACGGGGACAATATTTTCGATATCATTTTCGAATCCTCCATATTTTGGAATCACCCAGTGCGAAAATTCGGAAAAATCTAATGAATGGTAGCCGAGATATATGCATGGCTCCATATATTTGATTATCACTTTATATACTTACACGTTATGTTCATAAATATTCACTTCTGTGAATGGTGATCCGTCATAATGACGAGAGAGAGAGAGAGAGATATGTTGAATAACTTCTCATTCAGGTATCTTTGATACGTTCCAAAATCATAACAAAAAAAGTGAACGTGTTTTTTTGATAAAATTGATTTCTCCATCTACAATTCCAACACTCCCAACAATGAACTATCGTTCCGATTCATCATTTGGAAGAGAAAAACAAGAGTATTTCAGCAGGTCTTCGGAAACTGCTTCATATGAATATTTGGAAAATTAAAGTTGGTGCTAATGTCATAGTAGTTAGTATTGATATCAATTTAATTTTTCATGGATCTCCTTGAACAATTGCTACGAGAACATGAAAACCCTAATCGAACATTATTATAGATAGAGAAGTTACGACGGAGACATTGAATGAATTCTTCATTTGATATAGTTAGCCTTCATGAACTCCATAGTTGCCGTCATTTGATGTCCCCCTATCTCTCTTTCCGATTTTCAAATATCCACGGCGAGCCTAATGAATGATTGGTATCAGAAATTTAATAGTAACGTGTTCACTATGTGTATTCTGGGCTTATAGTTGGCTGTAAGTTTCTATAGTGTTTTTTTTTTCGTATTTATTTTATGAAGAAATAAAATACGATCATTTGAAATTTGCACCTAGTTTCACGATACCAAATCGAAACTGTGCGGTGCGAAATTTCCGTGACAGTAATTATTATAGGTACTCATTCAAGAATTCATCTGACTGAGTGAAGATAGAAGAGAAATAATGGAGAATCAGTCTGGTTTTTCCGAAAACCGAAGTTATATCTATTCTAGAATTTGTAACCACTTATAAGTATAACCTCTATTCCATTGATCCTTTCGAAGTTCACATGACATTTGAATCCTTTTGTTGCTTGCATCAGGTTTTTCTTGAATGGTTAAAGTCTTCGACCATAAATCATGTTTTATGGTCAAAGGTTAAAGTGGATAAAAAGAAGTGTGCGACATAAATAATAGGTATTTCATGCATATTTCATGTTATCGTGTGTGCAACTTTTCCAAAAATCCGCGATGGCCTCTCTTATTCTGGTTTTGTCCGTGAGCTATTTTTGATTGAATTTCCAGTAAAGATCACATGACTGAAATATATACATCACCCATCTGATTGATTGCTTGTTTGATTGATTGATCGATCGATTGATTGATCCCTGTGCACCCTTTTCTTGAGTGATGCATGTGCTTGTGAAATTCTGAAGCTTCAAAAACTCTCCGATACGTCCGAAATGATACGTTCAATCTATCATGATGAATATCCCTCTAACATTGCTACAGAGCAGCAGTTGAAAGAAGAGGAGCCCATCTGATAGATATTGGCCAATTTTTTAAGAGAACTTCAACCCTACTCCAAATTAACAGTGGAACAATTATAGCACAAATATTATCACTCGGAGATATCTCGAGTACCTAATTAAAAAAATAATAACTACCTGATTGAGATAGGCTGGATCTTATTCATCTTTGGGAATATTTCTGCGATTTTTTGACGAAAAAATTAGGAAATAAGAAAATATCTACTATTGTCTTTCTATCTGTTTCAGAAGAGTACATCAGAAGATTAAATATTCAGCTTTATTGAAACATTGTCCATATTCATCCAAAAATTACGGCGTCAATTAGGTACATTTCTGCTGAACTGTTTTGAACACTATTTTAAAGTATTTTGTTCACTGATTACAATCGTTATATTATGTTATATTCGTTATGTTCATGAAAATACTAAATGATAATGAAGCTCATCGAAAAATCATAGCGGTATTTCCATAACAGTTTTTAGATTGATTCATCTCTATATTCAAATGTCATTCCGAAAAAATGAAGATTAGATATTCAACATGTTCTATACTTTTTGTCAATTTAGATTCGTCTGCTGGAACGTGGGAAAGTTCACCCTCGCATCATCAGGACCGAAAGTGCGAATTAGTCGAATAATAAGATATTAAAATCGTTGACAAAAAATGACGTACTGAACACTGAACGAAATTATAAGCAAAACATAAATCATTATTTGACATCGAAAATTCAACCCTACACAAGGCATTCCCGCTGCATTCAGTCCGGCCGGCTTCTTCGGCGGTCAAATAGCGTGAAAATCCAGTGGCGGATACCAGAAAAGACTCCGGGTGTCAAGAATATGGGGGATAAAATGTGAATCATTATAGTCAGTTCATGATGCTGATTTGAATATATAAATTATCGAGGGTAACAACTGAATGCCTAAGTAAAATAGAATATAATTGGTCACTGGTTTTCCACATCATGGACTCAAGAAGAACCTTGGATGCATAGAATTATTTTCAAAGCATTTTTCGTAGATTATTCAGTGAATTTATAAAAAATGAACATTATGTGTTTGATTAGTAACATGATGAATGGTTTGATTGTAAAAAATCATTCTTTTTCATTCGATTTCGGTTACAATGCATTAAATATTATTCATCCATCGAAATGATATCTGAGAAAAATGAAATTTTCGAAACAAGTTACTTATGAAAAAAACATCCGAAACCTGTTCGAGCTAGCCACGTTTTACGGCAAGCATAAGTATAGATTCGGAACACTTTTCTCATATTAAGTTGACAATTGATAAACCCTGATGTTTGATCGTACATGAATCTCTTTACTCTTGAATCCGAATACACAAACCAAATTGAGTATTTGAGTGGGTTTCGGAAGGAAACCTCCCGTGTGGTACCACCAATATGGGATACCTGTGACGTGCAACGTACTATGGAACATTTACCCCTCGTGTGTCCGGTGTACACCCTAGTCAGGAACCAGTGGTCCCTCCCTTACACGCTGCAACAATGCTTGATAAATGAACACAACTGTCTGAAAACAATCCAATTTCTTATTAATTAATGAAACAGATCTAATGGAGAATGTGTAAATGAGCATTATGTTATTTGAAAGTAAGAACATTTCAGAAATTCAAGGCTGATGACAAATGTTGTCGATGCCGTAATTCAAAAAAAAGGAAACCAATTGAAAATCTGACCTACTTTCGACAATTAGGTACTTGAATATTTTCAATAATTCTCCAATATATTTCCTCCTCAACAATATACCTCCTTGTTTCCTATCAATTCCTCCGCCAATGTTCGCATTGAAATTGTTTTGAAGAGCCTTTGCGCCATATTGTCTAGCGATCCATCATGCGACTGTCACATGTTATTGTTACTGAAATCTATATAGTAGGCTGCGATTGTTACGTGCGTCGCAGCCGACTACACTGTGTGATCACGCATAATTGCCCAAGTTTAAAATCGCCGGGATCAAATTGGCTTTGTGCGAATGAATATTTTATTTGGAAGAGAGGCGGCAGTCATCTGAGGAGGAGACATTAAATTCTCGTTAAAGATTAGAACCAGACGTATAATCTTGATCGATTTTGGGGTAGCGGAAGGAAATGCTCGGAATTCAATGATAGTATTCGCGAAAACTTTCTTTGCTTCCTTCTGAACTCGTATATTCACCAAAGAAAGCTTGAATCTATGATATCCGTATGAAGAACTTGAAGAATAATTGATATCATTCATGGATGGCATTTTTCTTTGAGAGGTCAGAGTGCGACCAGCTCTGACTTGAGATGTATAATATAGGCCGTGAGATTGCAGTTTGAATTGCAAATTGCAACAGAATATTTTTTTTGTTATCATAGACTTGTGACCTGCCATAGAAGACTGACCAGTAGGGAAGACTGTCGGACTCTTTTAGCTCGAATTCAAAAACAGCTAAGGGCATGATTAGGAACCACTCTATAGCTCTGTAGTTCAACATAACACAGTTCAATAGACGGCTCTGCCAAAATTCAGGCGACGGTGACACCAACATTTGAAAATTAAAAAACATTTCATTTCTTCCGTCAAAGCGTTGTTTTGAACATTAGAACAGGAAATCGAAATGGTAATAGCTATACTATTTTCATTCATCTCGGGTAAAAATAGAGACATCCCAATAATTTTGAAAACCGTCCTCACGTAACTAACCCAACAGTTTGTTATACAATAAAGTAAGGAATTGATTCATCATCTAGAATAGGAGAAGGTTTTCGGAAAAATCCTCCGGAAATCCGAAATTTGTTGACTTCCAACATAGATCAAGATCTTGTCTGATTATAGAAATTGAACCAAACCTAACCTTACCTAATATAAAATAGGTATGACCTGTTCAGTTTTATATGTAAAGTTCTCAGATAGCTGTGTTTCGATGTCATGGATACTAAAAAAAAATAAAAAAACCAACCAACATAGAAAGAATGACATGTTCGAATTACTCAATGTATTCTGCACTCATTCATTAAAATTCTAATAAAAACAAATATAGAAATACAGTCCACCTAATAGAAGAAACCCAACATTTGGTCCTTCGAGCCGGATGTGTTAGAAGAATACCGCTGAACTGCCGAAAAGGTCTTTGATAGAAAAAGGTTTGAGCTGTCAGTGCTTGTCAAGAAATCCGCCGTTGTGCCGAAGAATGGAATAGCTGAGCCGATTTGTTCCGCGTCAGTATATGTATGAAGTATCTGCAAGAGCAAAAAGAAGAGTCGTATAGCTGAGCCGATTTTGTTCCGCATCAGTATATGAAACATCTTCAAGAGCAAGTAGCAGAATCAAACAGTAGAGCCGACTTGTTCCGCACCAGTATCAAGAATCTAAGAGAAGAACTTTATTGTGAGTCCTTTCCATTATATTTTTCCCGATAATTCCTAATGATTCCTAATGTTCCTATTCCCAATGCATTTGATTTGTGGGAAAATTGCTGTGTTATTTGTTTATAGATCAGAGTTCAAAGTGAAATCGGTAAAAGGTTGAATTTGAATTTTCTTCGATTTCATTGATTCAGACAGCAAATTCCTTTGCTGTCAAATAGTTCCTTGAAACTCGAATACAGAGTATTCTAATTACAATCCAACGGAGTAAGCAAATCAATTATTTGCCAAAAATGTCAAATACAGAAAAAAGAAAGATTCTTTGTCGAAAAAGGGCTACAATTAAAGGAGCCTTAACTAGATTTGAGTCATTCTTGACGGAAATTGAAATACATATCACTAGAGGTGGTGATTTATTAGAGAGATTTGAAAGATTCAAGAAATTATTGGATGAATTTGAAATGATTCAGTCGGAAATTGAGGAATTATTCGAAGATGATGTTGAAGAAATTCTAAATGAGAGTTTTCTCGAAAGAAAAGTTTTTGAAGACAAATATTATAATCTAATCACGAAAGCAAAACAAATACTCATCAGTGAATCTTCTAGTTCAGGTTCAGAAAATTTAGGAAAACAATCGGAAAGATCCATATCAGAAACAGGAGCGTCCCAACATTTAGGAACTCCAGGATCATCCCAAAACGTCAGAATAGAATCAGGGCAGGCTCATAATACAAGAACTACGGGTCAGTCACAAAATGTAAGATTACCAAAAATTTCTTTGCCAACATTTTCAGGTGATGGAAATTGTTGGTCAACATTTCATGAGAGGTTCAAATCATTAATACAGGATGATGAAGGTCTGTCAACGACGGAAAAGTTTTTCTATTTGCAATCAGCCTTGAAGGGTGATGCAGTAAAGTTGATAAAAGAACTCGAAAGTACAGATTCTAATTATGAAGTAGCTTGGGGTCTTCTACAAGAAAGATACGAAGATACCAAATCATTGATAAAAAATCATTTGAGAAATATTTTTGAAATTCCAAAAATAGTTCGAGAAAATTTCGACGAATTAAGAAATTTTTTGGATATCTTGCAGATGAATTATAGAGCTTTGAAACAATTGAAAGAACCTGTAGATGCATGGGATACGATCTTATTATTTTTACTAGAAGAAAAACTAGATAAATCCACTAGAAGAGAGTGGGAAACAAAGGTTCATAAAATTAAAACTCCTTCAATAAATTCTTTTTTAGGCTTCTTGAAGGAAATATGTATAAATAAGAATCTATATAACAATAACAATAATTATTATCACAAGAATAATAAGATTCAGAGCCATTCTGCTGTAGGAACTAATAATAATAAAGCTTGTATATATTGTGATAAAACAAATCATCAGATTTATTATTGTACAAATTTTGTAAAACTTGATAATGTTTCTAGAATGAACAATATAAGGAGATTGAAGGCATGTGTTAACTGTCTTCGTAGAGGTCATTCATCTGGGGATTGTAAAGGGTTTTCTTGTAAAATCCGTAACAAAAAACATAATGTTTTGTTACATTTAGATCAAGAAAAACTAAAGTCTCTAGAATGTGTAACAAAAGTAGATAGCATTCCAGATTTACCAATAAAGGAAATCAGTAATGAACTTGTTGCTGATGATTTTGATAGAAATACTTCAGTAAACGACATTTCATTGAATTCTATTGCTGCAAACAATAATACTGCTGTACTGTTGTCTACAGCCATAATTTATATATTTGATATAAATAATAGGCCCATACGGTGCAGAGCACTATTGGACTCAGGTAGCCAAAGTTCTTTTTGTACATCTGAACTTGCAAATCAGTTGAATTTGACATTTCAAAAGGTATCTATTACTATTGTAGGTATAAGTGAAGTAGATTCTACAAATGTTACTAAAATAATGAATGCAAAAATAAAATCGATTCATTCTCTTCATGAAGTCAAATTACCATTTTTGGTTATGGATAAAATCACAGGAAATATTCCACAATTTAATTTCAATATAACCCAAATAGATCTACCAAAAAATATATTTTTGGCAGATAAGACGTTCAATAATCCTTCAAAAATTGATGTATTGTTAGGATGTAACATTTTTTATGACCTCTTATTGAGGAACCAAATAAAATTGGGAAAGGATTTACTGATTTTGCAAGAGTCGCATCTTGGATGGATAATTTCAGGTCCTTTGAATCTAAAATCCAATATTTCAATTTGCAATTTCTCTAAAGTAGATATTCAAGAACAATTAGAATCATTCTGGAAAATTGAAGAAATCACAGAAGAAAAACAAATAGTTTTTTCTGAAGAAGAAAATGAATGTGAGGAACATTTCATCAAAAACTTTTATAGAGCAAGTGATGGTAGATTTGCAGTTAGGTTACCTTTTAAAAAAAATCATGAAATGCTTGGCGAAAGTGAGAATATATCTTTGAAAAGATTCAAAACATTAGAGAGAAAACTAATTCAAAACGAATATTTAAGATCAGAATATTCAAGATTTATACACGAATATTTGATTTTGGGTCATATGACACTTGTAAACGCAAACTTGTATAGAAGGTTTTTTCTACCACATCATTGCGTCTCAAAGTCTGATTCACTAACTACTAAAGTTCGAGTAGTATTTGATGGGTCTTGTAGATCTACAACAGGTGTGTCTTTGAATGACGTACTCATGGTAGGTCCGGTCATACAACAGGATATTTTCAGTATATTACTCAGATTTAGAAAATATCAAATTGCTTTCACGTCTGATATCGAGAAAATGTATAGGCAAATTAATTTGCACCCTGATGACCGTAAATTTCAAAACATACTATGGCGTGATGATGCATCACAAACTATAAATACATATGAATTAAATACCATTACTTACGGGCTAAGTCCTAGTTCCTTTCTTGCCACTCGTTGCTTGAAGCAACTAGCTATAGAAAATTCAACAGAATTTCCTGAAGCTAGACATATTATAGAACAAGATTTTTATATGGATGATTTAATTTCCGGTGCAGAGAACATCGACAGTGCTGTAGTTTTGATTTCAAACATAATTCAAATACTTCGTTCCAGTAAGTTTCCGCTTCGACAATGGACTTCTAATGAACCTGAAATTTTCAAACAACTGAAGTTAGAGTGCGAGTCTACTCAATTCATGTTGAAGAATACATCTAGTAGTAAAACATAAGGTATTTTCTGGTTCTCTAAATTAGATGTATTCGATTCACTAAAAGAGTAGTGTTATCTATCATATCTCAAATATTTGATCCTTTGGGATTGAAGTCCTGTAACTATAATATCGAAACTCTTATTACAGAGATTATGGTCTCTTAAGCTCGACTGGGATGACATCTTGCCTTCTTCTTATACTGAATATTTTTTTAAACTTTTAAAAATATTCCTGAAATTAATAAATTGAAAATTCCCCGATGTCTGTTAATTCCAGAGTTCACACCGGTTGAATTGCATTGTTTCAGTGATGCTTCTTTGAGTTCATATGGAGCAGCAATTTATCTGCTATCAAAAAATAATAACGGTGATTACTTATCACGATTAGCATGCGGAAAATCTAGAGTTGCGCCATTAAAAACAATAACTTTGCCGCGACTTGAGCTTATGGCTGCACCTTTGTCAGCTAAATTAAGTGAAAAAGTAATGAAATCATTGAAATTGTCGTTTAGTAAAGTAGTGTATTGGTGCGATTCAACTATCACTTTAGCTTGGTTGAAACGTGAGCCTAATACCCTTCAAATATTCATTTCAAATAGAGTTTCTCAAATTCAAACTATAACCGAAAAGTACGGAAAATGGAGATATGTACCTTCCAATAAAAATCCTGCAGATTTAGTATCTAGAGGAGTTGAATCTTCCATTATTGCTGACTGTAAGATTTGGTGGAATGGGCGATGTTTTTTACCAAATCCAGATGATTGGCCTATCATGCCTGTGTCTGAAATTCAGAATATTGATTTACCTGAAACAAAAAAGTTGACTTTTCATCATGCTCTTGGAAACCAGAATTATTGGATTACTTTGAACATATTAGATAAATATTCGAATTATCTAAAATTCTTACATGTAGTTGCATACTCACATCTTGTCCTATCAAATTGTAGGAAATCTGTTGAAGAAAGAGAATCAGGTAGACTTACTATTGATGAAATTGAACAAGCGAAGATTACTGTTCTCAAGATATCTCAGTATTCTAATTTCAAGGAAGAAATAATGAATCTAAATTCATCTAAGTGTATTTCAAGTAAAAGTAAACTTTTACCATTGTCTCCATTTTTAGATGAAAATAAATTACTAAGGGTAGGAGGTAGGTTAGGAAAATCTAAATTAGATTTCGATAGAAAACATCAAATAATATTAGCTTCAAAATGTCCGTTGACTGAATTAATCATCACTTACGAATATAAAAGATCATTACATGCTGGCACGCAGGTTGTACTATCTAGAGTCAGAAATGAATTCTGGCCTCTTTTAGGTCGTAAAACGACGAGAAGAGTTCTTAGAAAGTGTGTACATTGCTTTAAAGTAAATCCTCCTGAAATAACTCAAAAAATAGGTGACTTACCTTCCTTGAGAGTCACACCGTCAAAAGTATTTCACACTGTAGGCATTGATTATGCCGGTCCTTATCTAATAAAGGACAGTAAGATAAGGAACAAAAAGTATATCAAAGCTTACATTTGTGTTTCCATTTGTTTCTCTTCGAAAGCTACTCATTTGGAATTAGTCAGTGACTTGACAGCACAGGGATTTTTGAACGCTTTGAAAAGATTCATAGCTCGTCGTGGTTTGTGACGTCATATATTTTCAGACAATGCTAGTGATTTTATAAAGGCTGAAAATGATTTGCAGGAATGTTTCAATTTATGTAAATCTGAAGAAGTTTTATGCTATTCAACAGAATCTAAAATTACTTGGCATTTTAACCCAGCTTATTCTCCTCATATGGGAGGATTATGGTGAAGAGCTGTGCGTTCTACAAAATATCATTTGAAAAGAACTCTCAATGAAACTTATCTTACCTATGAAGAATTCTACACTCTTTTGTCACAAATTGAAAGCGTCCTGAATTCCCGTCCTATTTTACCTCTCACTGAAGATCCTGATGATTTGGAACCTTTAACGCCTGGCCATTTCATAATTGGATGTTGCAAGCTATTCCTGAGCCTTCGGTTCCCGACACCAATAAAATTCAAATATCCCGATACAAGCATTTACGAATGATGCTAAAGCATTTTTGGACCAGGTGGTCTAATGACTACCTGAACTTCCTCCAACAAAGACAGAAGTCAGAAGAAAAACCGAACTCTGTAGAGGTTGGTTCAATGGTAATTTTGCGTGAAGATGGCGTACCACCGATGAACTGGAAGATAGGACGAATTATAGATATAGAAGTTCATCCTAGTCTTGATGGCATAGTTCGAGTAGTGACCGTGAAAACTGTGAACGGTGTAACTAAGCGCGCTATCAACAGAATATGTATTCTGCCCATAAACTCAGATAGTGAACACTCGAAGAAATGTTGAAAATTATCTTAATATTTCGTATTCTAATGATGTTGAAAGCCGAGTTCTTTCAAGGCCGGCACGATGTTCAGTTTTATATGTAAAGTTCTTAGATAGCTGTGTTTCGATGTCATGGATACTAAAAAAAAAACAAAAAAAAAACCAACCAACATAGAAAGAATGACATGTTCGAATTACTCAATGTATTCTGCACTCATTCATTAAAATTCTAATAAAAACAAATATAGAAATACAGTCCACTTAATAGAAGAAACCCAACATGACCTATGTAAAAATGATTCATTTATTTACTTCACATTCAGAAGTATGCCTAGAAATGAAGGTCCACCCAAAATATCATTGAACTAACTCTTCTATTGTCGAATTTGCATTCGAATTACTGGAAATTACATATTCATCATTGCTGTCAACTAGATTCTTTGTTTAGTCGTCAGCCCACTGACATATTGATACTCTGTGGTATACCATTTTGACGATCGCGATTACATCAGAAATTAATACACGTCCTACATTTTACAAATTTTATAATTGCCATTTTCGTGACATATTGTTCGGCGCTTCCCATTAATGAAACACTGTCCGCGGCTCAATCATCGACGAGATTAGCATTTTTCCAAATATAGGTAATTGTGTTTGGCTATCTGACATTCGGCCATTGTTTATGGTGGCGGGTTATACACGGAGCATAATGGAGGGTTGATGCTGGCGATTCACGCCAGATGAATGGCCTGTTTCCAGCAAGTTCATTGTCGCTATTTGGACACGCATGTAATAATCTTTTGGAGAAGGAATTGATTATCGATTCAGCATTCAGTTTGTCCTGGAATGGCGCCGTCAAACAAAGCCGGGTTGTGGACTCATAACAATGCGATATATCTGCTTGTCTATCGTATATTCCCAAACTTGAGAGTGATGCGTCAGCGTAATTGACCGGTCAAACAATATCCACTTGCATGATATTTTGTTGCATATAACGTCATTACTTGGTCTGATCAGGGATTCCATTTTCTCACAGTACCGTACAATCGTTCAACTGTACAGTTGTCCCAATTTGAGGAAGAAGTGGAGAAGCTGCAGATTCCTGAGCCAAAAATAAACCCATTTATAAACAACTCGCCTATATGCAAATATATGCTCGTATTAACACTTCATGGAGATTAAAATGGAAGTAAAATTCACTTGGTTAGTAACCTGTTAGAAATAGCTAGTGTATACTTCACTTTTTCCAGTTTTACTTCAGAAAGCTCCATAATAATTCCCATTTCAGATTATCAACTCATATTTCAGGAAGTATCATTCGAATTTCAGAAGAGTGAGTTGAACTTTGGAATGCGACAATTGTTTTCCAGAAGAGTTAGTCACATACCATGAAGTGTCCAGTTCGATTTCATAAAAGTCAATCCCAAAATGCATCATTGCATTTTAGAATAATCAATGTGTTCATGTGACAAAATTGTCGTAGATACGGGATGATTCGAAGAACGCAAAAGCAGATCACGCGATAACTAATGTATGGCAAATGATACGCTACAAATCGAGCATGTTATCCTCCTCTATGTGTCTGGTTACCAAATGGTACCCAAGAGGAATGAGAAGAGCGGTATAAATACCTCATCACGTAGACTGGAGTCGGCCTACAGTTAGTATATGTGTACTTTGACTGAAGTTCTATTGTCACTCAACAATATTAATAATAAAATACTGTTCAATGAGAAATTAAACATCATTTGCTCACAGGTTTTTCTGTATCGGTGCTTCTCTGCATCAACGACTTGTTCACGATCCCATCAATGTAAAGCTCAACTGGCATATCTTCAACAGCTATTGCAGCCTCATGATGTGAATAGTTGAATTTTGTGCTGCACTTATGAAATCCTCTCCTATGATAGGGTTCTTTAGATTGCCATAGACATTGATGATTTCTGAATTATACATGACTATTTCTGAAATATTTGTTGATGTTTTCTGGAATTGAACTGATGGTTTCTGAAATCAACTTGATCATTTATGATCTGAACTCATACTTTCTGAATCCAACTCTTTGAACCCAGCTCATTATTCTGAAATATAATAATTGGTGCGTTCCAAAATTCAAATCCCTATTCCAAAATGCAATTCATATTTTCCGAAATATAAGCGACCATGCTGAAATTCAATTGACGCTTCCTGAACTATAACTGGAAACGGTCTAGAGTAACATCTAAAGATATCAAAGCAAAGTTCCATTATTTTTTCCGGAAGCTGCTCATTTTATAGACAATCAGGACAATCTCATTTACATAATAAACTTGAGTAATTTTGATAGGAAAGATGTTCTTTGCGAATTAAAATACTATCTTCACGCCAAGACCTAGTAACTCACAAGGATATCATGACCGGAAGGCAATCAAGTTGTTATGTAGAAATGTGTATGTCTTTTTCAAACTCGATAACTTATATCTTGAATCCAAAACATATTTGCATCTAAGTAAGTTGTCTTTAATTGGTCTAGTTTTGGTTCTGGAATCAGTAGTTCTTCAGAGACATCCTTCAAACTGAATTAATGGAAAAAGAAATATAATGAATAAAAAATGTAGATCATATGCAGGAAAGAGTGCTGCTATATATCAGGTTTGATGTATTTTGGCAAAGTCGCCGGTAGTAGATTTGATGCGTTTTGGCGGAGTCATTAGTACGCATAGTACCCACTACAGTGGCTTTATACAAGACAGTGGCGACAATGTATTGTCAGCGTTTTGATTGGCAGACGCTATCAGAAGGAAACTTTCTCATGAGCTAACATTGAGTTCACATTCAACTCGTGAGTAATCATTTATATATTCATGTGTATATGATTGAACTTTCTTCATCGAATTAGTAGTCGTTTCACATCACCTAGAGTTCTTACATAGAGAAATGATTGGAATGTATCCAGTTTTTTTATTCGTATTTTCTACTCGAAAATAATCATGTACGCATATGACCTTGTTTTATATCGTATTTTTTTTCTAGTATTGATTCATGAAATGCCTGGTTGTGCAGTTGTGAGCTGTTTTAATTCTGTCGAAAAAAGTTGTCTAATGATGAAGCTACACCCGCGATCAGGAGTCAAATAATAAACGTGTTGTCGCCACTGCCTTGAATGGAGCTAGTGTAAATACCACTACTGAGGTTGTTATGCTTTAGGAAGTAGTTTTGCCCAGTTCTCTCATGTGCGGAGAAATTTTCATGACGTTTCAATAGAAGGCACCCATCTACGAAAGAATTTCAGCCTGTGAAGTCTTACCAGCCCAGAAATGGATCAAAAAATTATTATTCACGAAACAAGTCCAGGAAACTGTTTCCTCTCTCAACGAGTGGATGAAATCCTAGGACGAGCCGTAGGCGAGTCTTGGCAGTCTTCAAAGTCCGAATCGAGTTGTCCAAAATATCAGTTTCCAGTGTTGCGTACACTATTTTTTCGGCAACCGTAAAATCGGCAAATCAATGAAGCACTTTTTTGATTATATGCATATTTGTAGTACCCAATTGGAAACATTCTGATTCTTCTTTGTTTCTTCTATGTATTAGGCAGCCTGGTGGCCGATATGGTCAACCGACATCATCATGAGGTCGTTGGTTCGATTCCTGGCTGGCTGTTGTATTTTTGGTTTATTTATGCGCTGTACAATGTATATCATGAAGTTCTAAATACAACTATTCTGAATGCCACAGTGGTTTGGACACTCAAACTGTAGATCTCCGTCTTCTTCACTCGCACAAGCCCTTCGGTGCTTCTGAGTGTTACTTCGGCAACTGAGGAGATGAGTTGAAAAAATATTTTCCGGTCAAATCCGGGAAGTACCCATTTCCGGGACGATAATTCTTCACAATGTAGCAGTTTTCCGGCAGAGTTTGAGTCTAGCCCTACGTACTTCCCGGAATATGACGGAAGAGTGCTACGTTCTCAAAAAAAAATCGTCCGAGAAGTGGGTACTTTCCGGACGGTTGTCGAGAAAGCATATTTTTCGGCGTGTACGACACTGGATCTTCAGATGTCGGAACGGCCTTATCGGCGATCACCTCCACCGAGGTTCCGACGCCTCCCGCGTCTCTAGCACTGCCGAATTTCGTATTCCTATCCAGATTATCCTATCCCTTCGTGCCGGGGTTGAAGTTAAATATGTTTCCCGAAACTATATACAAATTGAACTGGTGTGCAAGGCAAATAGACGGGAGGGAAACGGGGTTCGAGGTGAATATAATCGGACGGAAACGGTGTGGGAATACGAAGTGTGAAATGTGCGATCTTCGGTCTAATATCCGTGCGCGTCCATTAATCATCTCGATCAGCAGACAGTTGAGTTGACGCGTGTCGCCTTCCGATAAAGCTCGGAAGACATTCTGTATGCTGCGGTCGCAAGGACTTGTATAGGTGATAATATATACACCTACTCACATATTAAAATATGTGGTGTTGCCAAATAAGTACGAACGTTTTCAGGGGGTGGTTTATTGTTGGAAATCAAAGGTGGTCTTTCATGGAAACAAAAGCTCTACGTAATTATTCTTTTAAAAAGTTACAACCTTCAAAATATATTTTCTATTAATGGAAGAGCTACTGAATAATGACCATTTCAATTTTGTTGTGTCTTCTCCAAGACGTGAAACATGCAACCACTATTCCATTATATTGAGAATTTTTTTTTAGTTACATAGAGTTCTGGTGAAAATGGGATAGAGGTTGCATATATCACCCCTTCTGAATCAACAACAAATGAAAACGGATTTTCACGTAGCCTTTCCATCGATAGAATACGCCCACATAAACCAATTTCTCAACTTCAGTAATTTGAAGAGGAAAAATATATTTTGCATAACTGACATTTATGCATCTCTATTGATGCGTGAATATTCACTTTTTTGCACCGTGAAAAAAAGAATTTTCACTGCCAGAAAAATTCATGGAATGGACATGAGATTATACTCATAGAAGGATTTATTGTCAACAGAGTCAAATATTGATTGATTATCAATCATAAAACAACTCCATTCATTGTAATGAGAATTGAGTGAAGTTTGAAATGTGATGAATTTTCCACATTGTCTTATGCCAGTGTCACATAAGTGGCCTTAGGAGTAATTAAATCATATGATTTTTGGATGTAGGAGATTATATTCATTATCATAGTGGATTGCTGCCTGAACCGAATTGTTCAGAATTATTCCATCATTTCAGGTCATGCACGAATGAATAAAGAAAAATCCTTCCTGCCCAGAGTTCATGATAGTTATTGCAGTTTTATGTAAATTTAATGTAAGTTCGACTTTACCGATGAATGAGGGACGAGGTCTACGAGACCGAATCCATCACAGTTAAAATTCGAGAATACAATATGGTGGCACTTATAGGCTATTTTCCACGCTGCAAAACCGATTTTAATACCTTATATGTCTCATAAAATGGACGTATCGAGAGTACAGACTCGGTTGGTGATAAGATTCTTTTCTTCACAAAAGTATAGATCATGATTTCTTTTGCGCATATGGGGTCATAAAAGTTGCTAAAATCCTTGGAAAAGCGTGATTTAATCATCCGGGACATATATGCGAGGGTGATAATTCCATAATTCAGTTCTATTGACAACTATAGCAAAACATCGCACGAATACATTACGAGTTTTTATCCACAAGATGGAAATGTAACGAGTGCATGGAATACAAATCAAATCATGAACGAGAATACTCGAGCGGTGACCCAAGTATAACAACTAAGTCAGCTCTGTCGTGTCATTATCAGTTACATATTAGCAGAATTTTTCTTTTATTGTTAGGCATAATGAAGCGGATCTATCAATTTTCTAGAAGATAAGGATGAGAAGTGATGAGAAGTGAGCGAGCGCTTTCGAAATATTTGAATACATGTGCATTTCTTCTTCATGCTGCTGAAAGTAGAAAAACTCAAATATTCAGGGTGATATATGAGTGGATCATAGATTGCAGTTCAAAGAACATACTGTCAACCAAAAGGTTCCTTTTATAATTAATTGACCAGGTGTTATCAGTATCTATCAAAATAGTCAAAAACTGTGATTCACAATACATCACTATAACCTCACTAATTCACTCAACCAGTACTCTAATGTTCTCATCTTGAGTCAGTTAGTTCGATGTGAGATAGTTCAATAGGTTGTCGAACAATACATATAATCCAGAATTATATGCAATTGTATGCAATCAGGATGTCCATGAGTAATATTATACATGAAATCGAGAACATCTCAGTTTTCCTGAAGCTATACGAAATTTTTTTATACTACTCAGTATTTGGAAGGGGTATTAGCGACTTCAATAATCTGCCACTTGATATGATAGTTCCATCTATTTAAGCTGTTTTTGGGAGAACACTGAAAGATCATTTACATTTATTCTAGTTGATGTAATATTCATTCATTGTGACTATGTATAATTTCGCAGTTTTTCTTTTATAATTCTGTATCTATGATTATATTTGAGTATATCATGGTTTGAATGTATATTAAATATAAGGTCTTCATTCTGCGTTCAAGATGCAGTAATTAGTTCATTCCATTTCCTCTGTATTCACACTGTTCACATATTTATTGAGTAAGATAAGTAGAAGTTTTGTTTCCATTAAAAATATATTTGTATTTCCAAATTTTTTAGAAACAAGATGTCACTGACAGATAGATAATTTCTCTTCTAGGTATCTGAAGGTCAAGTTTCGAGTACATTCACTTTTTTAGGCAGATCACAAATCTGTCCTCACTACAAATATATTGAAATAATTATATATATATATATTGATATAATTATATATATTCTTCAAAAATAAGGAGAGAAAATCCCACACAGAAGCTGGGAAATTTTTATAATTCGTTTATATTTTCACAAGGTATCCATTTGATAAGCTGTTTATTCTGTTGGAAAGATTTTTTTTTTGTATTGGCACCGACCATATTCATGAAATACATGAACATTATTGTCCTGCGACCAAACATGAAAACGGCGCTTTCAACATCGTTTTATTTTTTTAAAAGTAGCTTATTTCACTATGGCAACAGGAAAGTGAAACGCACTAGTGTGGAAATATTAAAAAAAAAACGCACGCTCGCAGTGAATAATGGATGTATTGATATTTCAACAGGAAATTTTCCTTCTGATATCATCACATATGGTACTTTTCGCTCATTTAGATAGATTGCGCATCCTGATCTTTCGGAAAATTAATCACACATTACGAGGTGGGCGATAAAAGTTTGAAAATATCGATCATCGATAATTAAAATTCATCGATATTTTCAATAATATCGATCGATCAGTTAAAATTTTTACCCGCTAACAAGTGTCAACACATTCCAGTGGAACATCCATGTACTCATTCACTACTTGTAATCAATAATTATTGTAACCTGTAATTCATATGCAATCATATTCAAATAAACACCATTCTTTGCTATTCTATTCTATTCTACTCGTGTGAAATGAGTCACTTTCCATGCACACTAGTTACGGAATATACTAATCCTGATACTTCCTTTCACTCGTTCCTCTACTATTATTGTTTTTCAATCATATGGAAACTAGTTTCATTTTTCGATATCCATCTCGATACTATATGCGAACCATTCATATTCTATCAACCATAATATTTCGTGCCTCTCTCTGATAACTTTCCTTCACAGAATATGCATAGTGATCGTTTCCTTTTTTTCATTTTCAGGGTGGCTAGATTCCGTTCATCCCTACCGATCCGCATCGCTAAAATAGAAAATATCCTCATATATTTTGCATATTGACTCAGTTATTGGATCGGAATCGTACATCCGCGTCTGCTGGCCGCCGATAAGAGGAGAAACCGCCTCCGCCTCGCGCTTGCTGTCGAGGAATAATCGATTGAACACATATATTCGTTACTTCAGATTCCTCAGATAGGCGGGAAGCAACGAGAACTCACCATCCGTCAGATGATAGAGAATTTCTTCTGGATCCCACACCTGAAGTCTTCTCGTCCCACACCTGATACCCGATAGTTACTTTCAAATGTGTAATAGACGATTTAGAATTGGAGAACCGCTACATAGAAAACAAAGAGCACTCTAAATTCCTAGGCATTTATATAGAATATTAAATTTCAGAGAACATATATTCCATTTGAGTAAAAAAGTTTCTAGTGGATGTTATGCAATTAGAGTAATATCAAATGAACTAGGGTATACTACGGCTAGAATAGCTTACTTTGCATTGATCGAATCTCATATTCGCTAGGGAATAGCTTTCTGGGGCCATTGTAATCTACAGTTACATAATACGATATTTGCTCTTCAGAAGAGGTCATTGAGATACCTTACAAAGTCTAAATTCAGATATCACTGCAAGCCTTTATTCATCAACCACAAAATATTAACTGTCACCTGTTTATACATAATGGAAACAGTATGCTCAATCCATAAAAATAAAACTAGCTTGTACACTCCCGGAACAAATTGTCATAGTACTAGACAGAACCATATGCTTCATCTACCCAATCCAAAATTTGCTTTGAGTAAACATTCTCTGATTTATGAAAGTATTAAAGTATACCTTCCTACCATTTTAAAAAATATTACAGATATCAAAAAGTTCCGAAGTTCGATTGAAGATATATTAATCGAAAAGGCTCATTATTCAATCAATGAATTCTACTGCGATAACTCGGAAATTCCTACTTGACTTTTCTGCATATTTTTTTTTATCTGTGGACAACACGAAAGGAAAACCTATAATGTTCGAGGAACATCGTGTTAGCCAGCGGTGGAATTTTGGGAGAGTAGGAAGGTGTTAGAATTTTTCTTGAAAGTTTGGAGGTTGTAAGCATCAGGAAAGACTTCACTAGGCAAAGAATTCCATAACTTTGCCGTTCTATTGATGAATGATGCTTGGTATAGCGATGGTATATATGTGAATGTATTTTAGGTTTATTTCATTTAATTCAATTTTACCCATTCATCAATTGTTTTGTGACATGTGTTTTATATTTATATATACCTGATATCTTTTTCTTCATACAAGACTTTGTCAATAAGATACCAATTCTTCAGAAAATAAAGCATATTTTGATTTGATTTGATGTCCATTATTATTGCACAGGAAACTGTCATTATTGAAGATGGCGGATAGTAAACAATTCAATATAATTCTATAGATATTCATGTAAGAGGCCCGCCCCTATTCATAAGTTTCATTCTGGAAAACCAACAACAATATCTTGAAAGTGAATGCTGTGATGAGCACTCCGCAAGGTCCCAATTTTTTTTTCAAATCTTGCGATCACAAAAATATAAGATTTGGATCTGTTATCCCTCACCATCTGATAACGAATTTCATAATTTTAAAGGGAATGTTTTTTGTGTAATCACATCATAGAGTTCGCAGTGACTGGTTATCTATTTTTTATTGAGAATCTGGCCAAATTTCGGACTAAGGAAAATGAAAATATGACAGGGGAAGGTATTCTATACAATCAACTATGTATTAACGATGTTATTGTTATTGTTACTCATTACCTTAGTTGCTATAATAACCCTCAGAAGCCCTGAAGGAATTGTCCGAGTAAAGGAGACAGGTTCATACAAGTGGAATCCAAACAACTGTGACCTATGGGCTAGTTCTATGTAATAAAACGTTATGATATACATTGTATAGCACACAAATGAACCCGAATCCAGTGGTCAGTGGCCAGCCAGAAATAGAACCCACGACATCATGATCACTGACCATGATCGCTAGACCACCTCGATCACCAGGCCGCCGATGTAGATTGTTCCTTTTAATTATTGGAACTCAACACATACATGATGAAATAAAAGCTCTGTTGCACTCGCGAGAATTCCATGAGTGTTGCGTAAACAACGTTGTATACGTAGATCATATCATGAAATTCTTTTCACAGGTCCCAGGTCTCCTCGTGGGGAGGAACGATTATGTGGCAAAGCTTGAAATAGTAGAAAAAATTTAAACAGTTGTAAGTTCACCAAAGGCATGGTTAAAAATTGGTTTCCTTTATCTTTAACAGGAAGAGTAATGCACGATTCAATTGAGCAATTGAACTCTGCCTTTTGAGATAACTTTTTTTTATCTGTTGACAACACGAAAGGAACATCGTGTTAGCCAGCGGTGGAATTTTGGGAGAGGAGGAAGGTGTTGGAATTTTTCTTGAAAGTTTGGAGGTTGTAAGCATCAGGAAAGACTTCACTAGGCAAATAATTCCACTACTTTTCCGTTCTATTGATGAATGATGATTGGTATAGCGATGTTCGACAGGTCTCGAGCCTGACAGTGTAGAGGTGACCAGCGTGAGCTCGTCTGGTTTGTCTACTAGGTATCGCACGTGGTGGCATAATATATGAAATTTCCGTTGATCACCAACCGTGGAAGTATCTATTGAAAAGGCAGAGATCGCCGACCTTTCTACGATGTTCTAGAGACGTCAATGATTTGTTGGATGTTGTATCATCGACTAGGTGAAGAGATCTCTTTTGAATTGAATCTGAGAGATTTAGCGTATGTTTGGGGACTGAGCTCCGAACATAAGAACAGTACTCTAGGAAAGGTCGTATTTGTGCTTTGTAGATCATAAGCAGTTGCTGAGATGTGAAGTACCTTTTCGCACGGAAAAGAAAACCAAGTTTTTGTGAAGCAGTTTTCGCAATGGACCTCACATGATCGTTTCATGAGAGAGCGCTGTTGGAGGTGACACCCATTATGGATATTGACGACCTCATAGGAACAGTGGTACCCGACATCATCAAATTGGGCATTGTATGATCTGCCTTCTTGGTGGACAAACAAGCTTGAGTTTTTGTGGCATTGAGCTGTACTAGATTTTCAGATCCCTATTTCAGAATTCTTGTCAGATCCTCAGTTGAAGCATTGACCAGTCTTCGTCTTGCACCTCTGGCCTCGTTGGATGATATAGGGGTTCTAGAGGAAAAGGCGGAATGAAGTGTCCTATCATCCGCAAAGCTATGAATTGGGCTGGAGGTCTCATCCAACAAATCATTGATGAGGAGCAAGAACGAAGTTGGTGGTTGATCTTCATTGAATCAGACGAGACCCCGTCTACCACCACGTAGAGTGATCTTTCTGCAAGGAAACTCGATAGTAAAAGACACAGTTGGGGCGGCAAACCATATGACGGAAGTTTCGCTAGGAGGCCTTGGTGCCAAACTTGGTCAACTGCTTTGGAGATATCCAAGGCTACAGCCGGAGACTCCCTATGTTTCTCGAACAATGATCTGTTGTTTCTGATTGTAGCTGAAGTCCCTGCAAGGTGTGTCAACCAAAAATATTACGTTTACAGGTGAAAATCTTGTTCTTCTTGAAAACAATCAACAAAGATCCATTGTTCGATTGGAAAATCCTGCCCTATCCATTTCAATTCCTTCCTAAAATCTTGTTATCAAGATGTGTTGTATTCTTTATTTCGAGTCCCTCTTGAGATCCCGTGACGATCACAGTTCACTATGAATACGGGACTTCATACCTCGGTTGCTCCCTCCCTATTTCTCGAGGTATACCTCATGCGAAAGGGATTTATCTTAGGATTAATACAATGGGGTGCATATGTGTGGTGCATCCCTTTGATAATATCACACATTCATTTTTCGCAGTTTCGCTGACATATTGTTTATGAATGTAGAAGTAGTTGAATAATCAATCCAATTAAAATTGTGTTCAAATTCACTTTCATTAGATACCGCGGAGTTTGTAGTTCCTTCAAGTCATCTTATGATAATTATAGAATCTTAGGATCACTGAGTACAGGGTGTTTTATGGGTATACAGCCAATACTCAGAATCAAGTAGTGCGTTGAAATAATAGGAGTTCATATATATATATTTTAAATCAATCCCTTCACGGAATACAGTGAGCACTATCCTGTTGAATCCACATTCCATTTCTTTCAGGGAGATTCATCAGTAATTGTAGCAGAGTCATAGTTCTCCAAATCCACCATGATCAAATAACAGTTCTGCCTAGTAACGAATGCATTTTCATGAAAAGTCATCAGTGAACAAAACTTCAATGGAGAAAGTTGCATTCTCTGGTATATATCAATGAGGAATCGAATACACAAACGCATCGTAATGAGTGTAATCAGAATGCGTTATAATCCGAATTGAAAAATCATTGTTGACCACCCTATACGAATATGAAGCGTCGGAATAGACCAGGAATATCAACTATCTATCCAGCGAATAGCTTCAGCAATATTTCCTACTGATATTGTTAATTAAGTTATTATCGTTACGTTCTATTGATTGAGACAAAGTCGATAATATTAAGCGAAAAGATGGAAGTCACTGGAACGTTAAATAAAATATACAATGCTTTCCATTCTAGCAATATCCTCGATGCCACTTATATGTCACGTAGGCGAGTAGATCTCCTGTTGATCTTTGATGACGGAAGCCATATTGCCGGTCGTACACAATTCTTGAGCTCTCTGAATATCGAAGGAGCTCGATGTTGATTGCTTTCTCGATCACTTTAAAAATTACAGATAGTAGTACAATCGGTCTGTAGTTGCTAGTTTGCTGGAGAGGGTTTCCTTGCCATCTTTTTGAAATCAGATGGACTCTAGTCTATCTTCCAGTAATGAGGAAACAACAACATGTTTGTATGAAAGGGTGAACAACCAGCGAAGAACTGATGTTAGTTCTGGTGCACATCATTTAAAAACAGTAGGTGGTATTCCGTCTGGCCCCATATCCTTCATGGCATCGAGGCCAAGCAGAATGCGCCTAATTGTGCGTTGACGGAAGACAATTCATGGCATATGATTGATGATGGTAGCAATATTAGGAAGGTCTTGGCATCGTGGATCCGATGTAGAATTTTTTGCAAACATTTTGGCAAAGGTGGTGGATATTTTTTGTGATGTTGTAGCCATTGTACCATCATCCTTCGTGAGGGGAAGGAAATGAGCTGGAAGTAAAATTTCTGCCGATTGCTTTGGTAAATGTCCAAAACGAACGGGAACCATTTGGACACTTGATTGCACATATATCTAGCTTCAAAATTTTCAGCTCTAGTTTCCGGGCATGAGTTCCTTCGCCTACGACGGTATGCTGCATGCTCAAAACCGACAGCCATAGAACATGTTTTATTGAACCATGGTTCACCAGTGGCTGGTGCAAGTTTCCATTCACAGCATGATAATCTCCGAAATTTCTTCAACATATTTCGTAGAGCCTCCCAATTCAAAACACATTCTTCTCCAAGGAAACTCAGAAAAAGACATGTCGGCCGAATTGTAATGCCAAACAAGGAGATGTGGAGATAAGTGTGCGATCTGAGTTTCCTAGTGGTGCCCGGACTTTCACTTCATACGGTTCCGGATTGTTAGAAGGAGTTGGTTCGTTTGGTGATAGAATAAGGCAACAGGAAAATTTTGTCTGTTTGTGGTAGGCAGAGCATATGGGTCTTGTTAATTATTGAATTGACTGCGTTATCTGGTTTTTCTCACTGTAAATGGTAATAAACATCGTTTATGTTCTTGTTCAGACCTCGGATGTTACAAAGGTCTATTTTCAATTTCATATGTTTCGATGGTGAACCCCCTCGAGTACCACTCGCCCGGAAATCCAAATGGAGAGGTATTTTACTTCCGGAGTGTTTTACTCTGGAGGGTTGATCATCTAGATTTTCTTCGAGACTGAAGAGGGTGGTTTGGATTAGGAGGGAGGAAACTTTTAATGGGACCTGACCGGAAATACTGGAACATGAGAGTTACACATTTTACTGCACCTCTGTCGATCTGGTAGTGTTGCATCGGGAGATGAGGGCAAATATACACCTATAGGTATCCTTTTATTCATGACCTCATGACTTTCCACTATTTTGTATCTAGTCGTGAAGTTACGAATTTTGAGCGAGCCTGTGTAATGCAGAACAGACTCCACCATACAGAACTTAAACACAGGACCTTGGTCTGCAATGCCCAAAATTTCAAGTTTCTACGATTCCAGATATCGCTGTAATAAAAATTGAATAAGCCTATGTTTTGAACAAAAAAAAAACTGAAAATAATTATCATCAACTTGAATTCCCTTAGAGATGGGTACATGATAGAGTTAGACGAAGTAATAACGAATTCGAAGATGGAATGATATGTAGGATATCTCGTTTTCTACTATTAAGCTTGATGCTCCTTTTCGATAGGATCGGAACTGGTGCGTCGCTGAAAATATTTCGATCGTTAGATAACTGAAATAGCAAAATTTTCAGAATAATACTATGCCTGGCTCCCCGTATAGTTCTAAGGCATCATCGAGTGAGAGACATACACAAAAACATCAAAACACTTGTGAAATAGTTTTCTGTGATGTAACCCAATGCAACTATTATTTTAATTGTATTATTGTTGAGAATACCGACCACCAATTTCAATAATTAGCATACACACGAGTTAAGAGGATATATTATATTGATATATTTCATTAATTTTGTATGTATGCCTCTCCCTACCCGATCATGTATTGATTAAACATATTCAAAAATTTCTGAAACTTCCAACAAGCGGCTACTGTGAGAGACCCTGTATATTTCCTAAATTATATAGTAAATTGAGTCATATGAATCAAAGCGGTAATTGTGGATGGATGTGACATCTTCGTGTAGGTGTCTGAAATACATAGTTTCAATCACGAACCAGTCACAACGTGAGCTCCGTGCGTTTTACAGCAACCTTATAATTTTAGAATGTTTCATAAAATTCCAATAGATAGTAGTACATTCGTTTCGACCTCAGGTTGGTACAACTGATGGGCATTCGTACTAGCAGTGACTGTACAGAGATCACAAAGATTAGTGCTACATACAAGAAATGAGGATGATTCGATCGTATCCTTGAATATTTCAGTTCATACGAAATCAGCATGTTCGATTCAACCAAGTTACATGCGGTAACTCCACCAATCATAAATTTGAATTATTCCAATCAATTATTCCGGTCAATAACAAACGAAGCGAGCTGTCAAAAAATTATGTCGTTAATTGATAAATTGATTTTTTTTTCGATAATGAGAATGTGTATTTGAATCGACAAATCGTATCTACATTTTAAATTTACAAAAAGTTATCAGCGTTCCTCAAATACAAATCAATTTACTCTGGAAAGTTACCTGTGAAACTTCCTTTTACACTTTTCCATTTCTGTTCATGAAATCATTTTTTTTGTACTCAAGCGGTGCGGCCTTAGTTAGGTTGTTTGACAGGTCTACATGTTGTGGAAAGAAACAATTGAAGGGTTGTTTCACCAACCTATATCAACCTCAACCACAATCTCGACTGTTTAGAAATATCTATGCTGTCACCGAACATATATACATATATCTTATATGTTAGGTGATGCTGTATTCATTTTGTACAAAATCATTAATGAATACAGAATTTCTCTATAGACCAACACCATTCCCTTAATAAAAATCCTCGAGATATGAGAGAGTTGGGTGACAGGCGACTTAGCGTTCTCACGATATTTATGCTTTCTTGCAATTTTTCACTTTCACATGTTCGCTAGAATTAGTTTTGTGCTACGAATTCATACTGTGAGTATCTCACTGATCTGTGTCAAATAATTCGAATAATAATTATTTTTTATTCAGAATCCTGAACGGACTTAAAGATACATATTTTTTCATGATGTTCAAGTAGTTGCTCCGTAAGCCGTAATTGTACAGCTTGTTAAATAATATTTTATGTGACACTGCATCGAGACCCTCTGGAAGGTTGTCCAAAGCATTCACTCTATATGTTCAACAAAGTTTGATGTTATATTTTCTGTGTTCGAATCATTCATAAAGCCACACTTTCGGTCTGTGATAACAGAATTTCTCTTGAAAAATTAGATGATTCGTCGAGTGTCTGGTCGCCAGTTTTATGGACATTGATGTATCAGTAGATTCTTTCTATTGTGTAAGTACATTCATTTTGGTTATATGAATCAATAAATCCATAGTACAGTACGGTTACAGTTTCATTTTCAACTTTTCATTCTAACTATTACTTTTTGAATCAGATATATAATTGATATTATTCAATCTCCAGTAATGTATGTTCCAGGTAATGAAGAAATGCAGTACCATTGAGGTAATCATGTGGTAATCTGACATTAACAATACCTTCAGAGCATTAGAATACGATATTCATTTGAAAACTCATCGAATGAATTTGTTTTGGCACCTACTCTTTCTTATTTCCACTTCATTCTCGTTATTTATTGAAATGGTTTGTGAATTTCATTGCTATTTCCATATTATTGTTGGTTACATCCACAGAGTTATCATCCTAATACATCTATGGGTATAAAATTGATCACATTCCAGATCTTTTCTTGATTTCCTCTCATTTATTTTGTACCATAGTATCGATCTCTTCCTTTTTTTTATTATCAGTTCGTTAAATTCATT
Organism: Gastrophysa polygoni; assembly: GCA_963576655.1. Lineage (NCBI taxonomy): Eukaryota > Metazoa > Arthropoda > Insecta > Coleoptera > Chrysomelidae > Gastrophysa > Gastrophysa polygoni. The sequence continues at coordinate 14,069,510 of OY755083.1, read as the reverse complement.
CCGATTCATCTATGATGTCGAGGGTTCGATTTCTGGCTGGCCGTTGGATTCAGGTTCATTCATGCGCTGTACAATGTGTATGATAAAGTTCCACATATGACTATCTCAAATGCCACAGTGGTTTGGATTCCACTTGTATAAGCTGTAGATCCCCGTCTCCTTTCACTCGCATAAGCACTGAGGGTTGTTTCGGCAACTAAGGAGATGAGTAACAATAACATATCATGCTCAAGTTCACGTTCATATGTACATGTTTTAATGAAATCTATAAGCCCAAATGTTTCACCTGAAAACCAAGTGAACGAAATCCCAGTTATATTATTATTCCGAGATCTGAGTGATATCATATAACATTGAATAATTTTGATGAGAATGAAAGCAGCGAACTCGTGATGATCTTTATCATGCACAAAATTGATTCAGGTGACTCGCAATGTTGATAGTTCCAAAGTAGATATTGTGTTAGTGGGTTTTCCTTTTCCTCTCTGGAAACAGAGTGAACGAGTGTTTAACTGCAAATACATAAAATATGGGAACTTTTCGCTTCATCACCATAACATTTCTTTATGAACCAGCAACACAGCCGGTGGCAGTTTTGCTGCTTTCAGGAAAGGATATTATGACAAAAAATTAAACATAAGTCACTCATACCTATTTATAAAAATGTCTTTTTTAACGAATTCTAGATTCCTAAAATATCTGAATACTGATTTCCTAGAACCCCACAGGAGGGCTTACTTATACATAACAGAAACCATATCAGTTCCCGAAAAGAATCACTTTTTGAAATAAGGTGTTGGAGTACTAACAGACCCCCAAAACAAAATTGTCTTCGTCTCCTCATGTCTGATGAAAAATATAAAAGGAACATCCACTCTAAAAGTCACCCTTGACCCATCTCTGGATAAACTAACAGATGTCGAAGCCGCAGCTTCAGTACCAGTTTCCGTGATATCCATGTACACCTTATGCAAAACTTTGTCAGCATACAACCCAGGGTTTTGATAATTGTTGTCTGTAGATTGGTGATTGAGGAGTTGCCTCAGATCATCTAATGTCTCGGTGTCCGTAGTTGTAGATCTCCGAACTTTCTTAGCTATTTTACGACCAACCTTATCCCCAAACTTCTTGTACACTACTCGGTTATTGTCAGGTAGAGTTTCTTGGCAAGTGGTAACATTGCTTTTCTCGTCGAAAATGCCCGTGCAATTATTGATAGTTTCCCTTGTTCGGCTGAAAATGAGGACTGAATTATCTCCGAAGTTAGGAGAGAGTGGATTGCTTTCGACTTCTGAGATTTTCGTTGCTGTGCTACTTGGGAGGCTACTCTTGCCTGGTGATAGTAAAGCCAAATTGGCACTACCAGCATCGAACAAACTCTTGACTCCTAGCGACATCAATGAGCTCTTCAGGTCCAGCGTGCTTTGTATCTTCATTTTTGGGAGCAGTAACGTGGATCTGGTGTACACCGTACTATCTGCCAACCATTGCAAGTCAGCAGGTGTCAAGGTATTTTCCAGTTCCTTGAGAACCTGTGTATTGGAATTAAAAGGCATCACAACGTACATCACTGTCGCGTTGCCTTTATAGGGAAATCCCATTATCTCGCATTGTAGATTACGGTCTTTGAGGTAAGGAAATTCACCGCCATTTGCCATCATTTCTACTTCTACTTTGGAACGAGATTTCCTACCGTTGGTGTAGAAAGGTCTCCTGAAACATTTAAATGCTTACTCCAAACGCCTGACCATAATAAGTGAGACAATGTACCTCGCAGTCGATCCTTCGAAGAAGGGCTTCTCCCAGGAAGCTTTGAAGTACAAGGCACTGGCGATAATCACCTTAGTCGACGTAGACGGTATATCTGCGAGGATATTCTTGATCTTTCCTTTGGTCCTATCTGACACCCAAGCATTGATCGCTTGTTGAGCTTTGTTGGGATCAGATGAAAAATCCACGTTCAAAATCTCGCTCTGGTATAGGTTCTCGGCAGTTTCTTTGTAGATACTTCTAACAGGATATTTGTTTTGAACAAAAACCGCCAGGGCAAAATTGACTTGCGTGCCTACAATAATAATCTTTAATTTCTAATTTATGGTAGTAATCACACTGAGTCTCACCTATCTCTAGTCCAGGGGTAATTTCGAGTTCCCTCAGTATTCTACCTAGTTCAGAGTGAACTCGTTCTGATCTCTGCTCGATATCCAGGCCAGCGGCAAGACCGAGCACCGAGCTGAGTTCCTGGAAAGTTTTGCCGTTGGAGCCTAGTAGCACTAAAGCTAATGCACCTAGGATGGAAAAACAATCGAAATATATTCTATCCATAGTCAAGATTATGGAGGATGTTGTACCACTAATGGTATTTACAAAACGGTAAATGATCCATAGAGGTTGATTGAAGCGTATCCGTAATTCCAAAAAATGATATCTGGGAATTGGAAAATTTCGACCTAATTTTAAAATGTATGTATATCTGTACCTACTTTGACAATGGGCATATGCACAATCATTTTTTTCTTTGTTCTACTGACTCCGCTATCGCAGAAAAGAAAAGGAGGATTGACGAAATTTCATATCTGATTAATTCTTCTCGTTGATTCTTTGTGCTCCAATTATCATTTCGATGTGTTTTTCTTCGAGGGTCAATCATGTTTTTCCAAATGGAGATAATAATAAGCCTGTCTGCCTGAATTAAGTTCTGCATAGTATACAAATAATATATCACTACTCATATTTTCGAATGTTTTCGTCCTTAAAGACTTCAACTTTCATTGGTTAAACCTTTTAGATGGATCATAGACAGAATGATTTGAAGGCAGGAAGAAGAGTACTACCTATGCGGAACAGTTATCATATATAAGGGCTGTGGGTTTTAGTAGGTGCGTACTTGATTCACTCTCTTCCTCCATATTTTTTGTTCGTTGCTTCCTCCCTTCAGTTGATCCCCTGTTCAATACATTCATATTTCCATCTCGATATAGTTTTGTTTTTTAGATTATGAGCTAGAAGGCTTTCTTGCCTTTCGTGTGGGATTTTCTCTCCTCGTTTCTAGAAAATCAGAATTTATTAAAAATTATTTCAATATATTTGTAGTGAGGACAGATTTGTGATCTGCCCGAAAATGTCACTACTTATCTGCTCCCACAATTCATTAATAATTAATTACAATTTATCATCAATTGATATAAAATCACCTAGTAACTAGAATTCCTCCATATGCCAACTTGTTACTTTTCAGTGTCGAAACGACCCAGCAAGAAAAAAAATACGAATTGTGTTGAAAACGGGAGCAGATTCGTTTCCGAAACGTCCACTAAAAGATGAGTAGAAGTTTTTTATTGAAAATATATTTGTATTTTCATATGTTTCTGATAACAAGGTGTCACTGACAAATAGAGGATTTGTCTTTCAGGTATCTGAAGGTTTAATTTCAAGAGCAGATTTTGAGACATAATGAGATGAGATGAAGAGACATTTTGGGGCAGATCACAAATCTTTCCTCACTACAAATATATTGAAATAATTATATATTCTATATAACTTTATTTTCAGAAACGAGGAGATGAAACCCGACATAAAAGCTGTGAAAGTTAATGTACCACCTCCTCGAATAACCTACAGAGTATTTGAAGAATACCTTCTCACCTGCTATACTCATGGGCGCAAACACAATATTGTCGTAATCACTGGTCCTATGGCGCAATAAGATCCTGTCAATCTCCAAAGTCATATTGGCTATGCCTCTGGATATGATCTGGTTGACGTATCTTTCATACTCCGAAGTGCCTCTGAGGGCCGTGAGGTTCACGGAGGGCGCGACTGCTGGATGAAAAGCCGAAGAGAGGGCCTGAGCCTGAGCCGGCGACAGGTAGTCCTGAGCTGAAGGGTAATCCTGAGCCGATGGTTGATCCTGAGCCGAGAAGACTGCCTGATCCGAATAACCAACAAAGCCACCATCGTCTCTTGGGAAGTAAAGCTGAGTGTTGAGGCAGGGCAGCATCGCGAGAGTGAGGACGAGGGTTACTTGGGACATCTGAAACATACCGCTAGTCGCTATATAATGATCCTTTTTGACTATTATTTTATGAAAGTCTCAAAAGAGGTCGAAATTCTAGATAAATTCTTGAAATATTTCGAAAAATTATTTGAAAGTGATTTCTTCAGAAGGAAACGCCCTATACATCTCCACATTTTTCTCAAAAACTTCTCCTGATTTGAAAAATATGGGGTTTCATAGTTCAACGTCCATTCATTCTAACAAATCTAAGGGCTGGTTGCATAAAACACTTAATAGACGATTAAATATTCAATTTGTTTATTTCCGTGGCAACACATGCCTCAGATGATGAGTTATAAGAGATAATTCTATGTCAACTTTACGGTAGGCTTTATGCAACCGACCCTATAGGGATCGTTGTATGCGTTGCCATGGCAATAAAAAGTTAAATGTTCCTTTCAAATGTTTAGGTATAGCCCTCAGGGCCGGTTAACTTAACGTAGAATCATCTCTTCTAACTCATCAGCTAAAGCATGCGTTTTGCGATGGATATGAACAAATTGAATGTTTAATCCTCTGTTAAATGTTTTATGCAATCGGCCCTAAATGTAGTAAACTTCAATTTCACACGAACTTCACACAACATCAACATTATTGATTTGATGTTTATCGGAATTATTCCAAAATAGGATACACAGAAGCCGACAACTTTGTCAATGTAAAGGACGATGAAAAATTTCGACAGCATTATTTCCAAATTTACCAGCTCCCAGTGAAAACATATTTCTGAATTTGAGTAAGTTCATGGATTCAACATTGTTCAACACATCTTCGAGAGAATTTCCGAAGAATGAAGTCTATAATAATCAATAACATCAAAAATTTGAGACTATCATGAATCGAACCAAAGCCTACTACATAACTGTTAGTATAAGCAAGGTTTATAATAATGCTTGTTCGGAGCATACTCAATGTTAGATATGCCGATAACCGTAGTAGCTAGACCTATCAAATCATATACATATATTTAAAATCAGAAAAACTAGATCTTGGAGAAAACATAAAGAATATATGAGGTGAAAACAACTGTTAATTTTCAGGAGATCAAACCCTAACCTTTTTTCATTATTGCTCTCATAATAAAATAGTTCACCAGTCGTCAAAATATAGTAAGTAACACATGAAAGTGATGACGCTGTCTATTATTGAAAGGTTTATTCATATCTAGAAAGCTACTTCCAGACTCTGGTCGTAGTCGATGATGTTTGGAAAATTCCATAAGCAAAATATATATAATAGTATCTCGGTTTCTCCGGCCAGAACTGAATTTCTTTATCTGTGGAGCGGTATTGATAATGATTTTTCATCGACGTAATGCAAACACGCAGTTTTCGATTCATCTAATTCAAGGCTTTTTGTGATTTTATAGGTAACACGTAAATGCGTCCATTTTCTGAATCCATTGCTACTATTACCGCCATTTATGCGTTCACCCATATTATTGAATATCAACAAAATGACTAAATTGTTCAAGTTGGTAATTAAATTTCATGGAATAACATCAAGACATATTGAATGGAATACCGTCCTAAATCCAGTGGAACTTGATTTTTGGTCCGTCTGAGTATAGTAGTCAGACGCGGTCCTAGAGGGGTCATATAATAATAAACGGCTTACAATTATAGAAAGATATAGATATTTATCAAGAAAGAAATGAGAGACGAAGTTTTATTCATGTAGTAGATGAAAATCTACTACAAATTTTGGAGTTTATACAAAGAAGTTGAACCAGTACGTTGATTTCAAGGACTTCACTTCTGAACTCTGAGTTATTATACAACTAAGAAGAGCTTTTTCTCATTGATAATCTTTAGATACAAAACAGGACCAGAGAAGTAATCTTCGATTCTCCATATTCAGCAAGCCAGTTTCCCAGAGTCTGTGAGATATTCACTTTCCTAAGAGAGATATTCGTTTTCTAACGCCATGTGTCTGTACCTTTTGAATATTTTAGTTAGGTAGATAATGCCCGAATATGCTTTCCATCGAATTCTCAATGTGATCCGTTGTCTGTTTGGATCAGCCTGTATACACGTGTATGTATGTACATAGTGTGCTATTTCAAAAAACCCTCCATTTCATAAAGAGGGGTTATATGACAATATAATTTTTGAATTGAAGCATTTCCGATTCACCCTGTATTGAAATCTAAGAAGCTAAATGGTGATTTGATAAAGGAACACATCTAATACTCAGATGAGGAGTTTCATCGTTGTAACTTCTACAGAAATATGTCTGTCAGTCTGAGGTTGAGAAAATATTATAATGATCCATATTTTTGTTCTGAGAATATTAACAGTAGACTGTAGATTTCCTATCAGGCTTTAGAAAGTATATGTTTCTCATTCTATTTGTATTATATTCGATATATATTTGTATTATATGTATGGAATCAATCACTTTCGTTGATATTTTATGAAAAAGATATGGATCATGATAATTTTTTCATCTTTAATTTCATTATTTTCATAGTTGACCTAAAAATATCTTCCTGTAGGAATTTTCCATCTAAGTATTGGATATGTTCCTGTGTTTTGCATATGTGCGGATTGCTTTTGAAAAATATGACAACAACAAACAAATGAAAACAATTTTGTTTCTCAGATAGGTATTATGAAATTGATATTATATAACAATATTTATGGAAATCCGCAACTTTGACCCCAATCATGCAACATTTCCATATCTCTCACGATTTTCGAAATGGTCGATTTCGTACGCAGATAATTCATTTAATTTCCCAACTAAGACCTCAAGTATCAGGACTACTATACTCAAGGATACTTCATTATACTATATTGTATATTGCATCAATAAATATGAGTACAGAGTTTGAATATTCAACAATGTGTGTACTATTTTTTCAGAGTATATTATATATTCATATATATATAAATATATTCATACATATATATATATATATATAGAATACAGTCAATAAGCCTTTCTAAACTACGTAGCTCCCTAATACAAAAAATCATGAATGCCGACACTGCTTTTACAAATATTGACTTCAAAAATCTAATATATACCTCAGTATCGGCGTTTTTTAAAATTGAAATCGATCTGTTCCAGGATATTTCGTATAAAGTTCTACATGTCTATACCCATAGTTTGTAACGAGTGACTACTCAATGGACTACTATGATGGACCTGTATATTTTTTGGGTCCATAGCCTTCTCTATCTCACAGGGCCCTCGTCTATTCCCTCTATCTTGATGATACGCCACACTAGTGGGTTGAGTTTTCACATAAATTCGTATTGGTGCGTTTTTGATCAGAAAGCTTCAGCTAATTCCTAGTTAAGCACAAGATTCAATAGGATGAATCATTACGTCATAGCGTATGCCTCTGTGCCGATTTTGATAATAATTGATGAATATACAGTGGAATTATTAGCAAGAAACGAAAACAAAAATCCAATTTTGACGCCCTGTATCTTTTTTCACGATGATATTTTACTGAGGCATATTCAGTCCTATAGCCCTATTTTGGTCCAAACAATATGCCCTCAGCCTATGTCACAATGTTTATGACTCACCCTGTGTGTATTTTGTGTTGGCAGTTATACATATACAGAGTGTTTGAAAAATAGGTGGGTCCGTTGCTAGATGAAATTCTCTATGAATGTGTTTTGGAAGCTGACAAATCGCATAAATTCGTTTTTTATATCTGAGCCTCATAGAGGGCGATAAATTCAAGTTTTGCACGTAGGACTATTTTTGAACATAACCTGTTTTGAGGTTACATTTTCCAGCCCAAATTTCATGTCAATTTGAACATCATTGAATTTTACATCAAAAAGGTACTCTTGGCAAAACTTGATAGATAGTGAGGAATCTTATCCTCACTATCCATTGCTAGAATAGTACGATTCACAACAAGTTTTATTTTTATGATCCAGTTTAGGAGCGTTTGGAGATTTCTCAAATAGTTGTTCATGACTCAACCCCAAACAATAATTCCATAGAAGAAATGAGACTGAACAAGAGCATAATACGCTATTTGCAAATGATGAATGTCGAGAAATGATTTCAAATATCTAGTTTCACTCAAAAAGCATCGGAGATTTTCATCCAATTTGTGAATATGTGTATTTGCAGTGTAATACCAAGATATCTAATAGGTTTGCTCTCCTTCAGCTGCATATGTTTTAGTTAAATCTGGAAAGTTAGGTTAGGAGGAATTATCATTTTAATGCTTCAGTACATTCATCATCATAATTTTTTGGAATTTCGAACGGATGAGTCGTAAAACCATTATTTACATATCCTGCATCTTGTTGTTTCTTATGCAGTTGAAAAAGCTAGGAGTCAATGTTATTTATGAGAGTGATGAGCCTATTCGAAACACTACAGCCAATTTTTATATTGCTCTAGAGTTATCACAGTTTCATATTGGATAAAGTGATCTGTAAGAAGTGATTTTTGATAAGCACAAGTAAGACTTTGCTAATTCGTCAATACATGAATTATTTCGATATCATTGTTTGTTGATCTGATATATCTCAAAGGAACTGCATTGATTACATTCCATTGCTTTCGACTGACAGTGATTCAAAAAAACTTGTCTGGTTTTCCTACTATTTTTTGCTGAAGCTGGGCATATAGCGATTGATAAAGGTGATCTAAGTAGAACCAAATTCCAGTGGCGGATCATTGCAAGAACCACAGTTTCAATTATTGATGGCTCAACTGAATATCCTTACCAATGGCATGAGCGACGTCCCAGCTTTATTAACGGAACAAAATAAAAATATTGAAGGTTGAAGCTTGAAACAAGAAAATGATTATCTGAAAACTAAAGTGGTTGATCTTGAACAATATTTGATACTATGTCAACATGCAGAATTTGCTGCAGGAGAAAAATATCATCTACGGCCAGGATGAATCGACTGATGATTTATTTGCTGTTTTTCAAAATTTCAAGCGATCTCATTCCTTCAAATACCACGAAACCTATCAAAATAATGAGGCTCGGTCCAACACGTTCTTGGAAGGCTGAATTTTCATGGCGTGATGATGCTCAAAAAAATTCCAAGTCCCATTGAATGCCTTCACGAATGTGAGAATAAAAGAATGATTATACTCCGAAGCAGATCTAATGGTCTAATGGTGTGAATCTGAGGATGAAATACAATAGGTCCCGTTTCTCATAAATGACATCGTGAAAAAGACGAATCTCCAAACAAGAACTCAATCAAAATTACCAAATCACGTTCGGTGTTTTCAAATAACTCTTACTGACCTTTTGGAACTGTCACAGTCATGAAAAAATATTCAACAATCTTGGAGAGAATATTGATTTTGATATTCTTTGCCTCACCAAAAATTGGCTCTCTACCGATGTCCTGGTTGTTCCAGAATTTTAATGGAATCTTAAATGCGTAACATTGAATACAACCAAGGAAAAATCGATAGGAAGACCAAATGGGGGCATTTGCATTTATTATAGGGATTGTTTTTTTGTCACTTCATTACATAAATCATCATCAGCAAATGAGACAATCATTTGCTCATTTTCCATAGCTGAATTCGAATTTATTGTTTGTACTATTTACTTTACACCTTTACTAGAACTAGCATTAAAACAGTTAACGATTACTAATGCCAGAATCATTGCTGAATATTAATTTTCCAACTTTTTGTAGGTTTCACTCTCCTCGTTTTTAAAAAAATGAGTGAAATTTTTGCAAAGAAAAAAATATTCTAATTGTGTTGAGAACGGGAGCAGATTCGTTCCCGAAACGTCCACCAAGATGTAGTGCGCGTGTGTAGGAACGCCCATGAATCCCCTGTAGATGCGATATTTTTGGTGCGGTTGTGGTAATTATCATGAATCACCCCGTATCTTCTGGAGAGCTATATGTTTCTTGCAAAGATTGTGCCATTTTTTGAGGTTGGCGGTTACCATGGAAATTAAAAAACAAGTAGGTTGGGGCGAACGAGAGAAAGAAAGATTGGGAACTGGGAAAGAAATCTCGAGATCCTTTTCTGCTGCTGAGTACTGCATCGGTCATCCACACCAAGGTTCCTGCATTGATCATCATACGTCGAAGTTCCTGCATTGATCATCAACGCCGAGCTCATCTGCATACGTGAAAGTGAAGGTATTGGGGAGATTCAGTGCGATTCAGGGCGACTCAGACTTTTGATTTCACTAGAATGAAGTATTGCAAAAAATAACTTGATTTTCAATACACAAACCCTGAGTTACAGAAAGAGTATTCTTTATGAGGATAAGTAGAGGTCTTATTCTTATTGAGTATATTTGTATTTCCAAATTTTTCAAAAACAAGGTGTCACTGACAAATAGAGAATTTCTCTTTTAGGTATCTGAAGGTTTAATTTAAAGCGCAGTGACATTTTGGGGCAGATCACAAAATCTGTCCCTACTACAAATATATTGAAATAATTTTAATAACTTCTACTTTATTTTTTCAGAAACGAGGAGAGAAAATCCCACAAAAAGATGGAGAATGAATGTACCACCTCCTCGAAAAACTCACAAACAGTATTGCTGAATATATTTGGAATATACTTAGGTTACGATCGTTTATTTCAAATGAATAATTGTATTTATTCCTGATATTGTATTTCATTTCTAGGTGGTGAAACTTTTCGAAACCATTTTATTCATTTCATTATTATTATTACTCACTCTCATACACTCATTGCTGTGAACTTGTTTGAGAAGCAATAAAGTTATTATTATTATTATTGTTATCATTCAGGGGTATATATGCATTCGCTGTTCAGTGTCGCTTCATTGCAGGTTGCATTTTCGAAATATATGATTGAACTGCTCGAATTGCTCTGGAATTTTGCACATTGTCAGATTAATGCACATTATTTTTCAATTATTGATAATTATATGATTGATAATTGAACATTTTTCCGCATTATCAGATTAATTACTCTCTAGGATCCTCATTTGTAAAAATCGCCAACTCTATTTTGTTGGATTGTTACACTCTACTGACTCTGGATATCTAAGAAGTACCTATTAAGGAAGAAGAAATTCATTACATACTTTTTCATTATACTTCGGTCCAATGATGTGTACAGGACCACAAGAATGTACCAAGTTTCATATTTGTATTGAAATTGAGTTATTGAGATTGAAGTTGCCTAGTGAAGTCTTCCCTGATGCTCACAACCTCCAAACTTTCAAGAAAAAATCCAACACCTTCCTTCTCTCCCAAAATTCCACCGCTGGCTAACACGATGTTCCTCGAACATTATTGGCAACAGAAAAAAAAGTTGAGTAAAATTCCTGTTCATATCATGCTCTAATGAAAACAAATCGATGTGAATAACCCATTCACAGAAAAAAAAACTTCCACGTTCATCATGTTTCCATAGCTTCAGAAACAACATTATTGTATCTAAAATTATATTTCCTGAATGGAAAATACTGATCGTCGGGTTACACCTACCTGAGCCCAACTTATTTCAATTGGAAATATATTGAGATGATTTGTCATAATGACTCATTGGTTGGTTTCAATGGACGACCTGCAGAAAATCCGAAACAGAATTCCCACACAACTAACTACATGAATATGTATAAAAACAATGAATTTCTGTCTCTGTCAACCCGGTGTAAGCTGAGATGTGTGATGAAATAATGGACATAGAGGTCAACGAATCATTAACATAATCAATAGTCAGCACAGAGGGATTTCCATCATGTTGGCCTTAAATTTGATACATTTGGGAACACGAATATCCACTTTACAATACCAAAAACTATAAAAACCCATTCCATTTTGTTAGGATTGACACTCAATAATAATCATTGATGTCAGTTTGATGAATAGTGGCGATGAGTCATGATATGCACCTATGGTATGTAGTTCTACAAGCACTAATTGTGATTTAGATTTCCCTTTGAATCATATTGTATCTCTGAATTGGATGTCTCTATATTTTTTTCGTTACTCGACTTATGTCGAGTGGAAAACTTATGCCTCCCTTAAAATATCGAAGTATTGATTCTTGACTGACCTTACTAAGACTGCCCTAGATCGACAGTAGATGGCGTTGCCTTTGCCGATCTCGAGAGTAATCTTGGGAACTCTGTGAAACATGATTTGAATTTTAAATTGAACAACAAGGTATCCGTCATTGTCAGTGAAATTGGAATTAACTCCATAACGATTCACGATACGTCTTTTTGTTGCTGGCAGGTACAATTTTTTTTTCAAAGATTTTCAAGAATCCTCGAGGAGTTTTTTTACCATCCCTTATTTACCTTGATTGATAAGGTATCTAGTGATTCGCAACCTGTGATAACGGAGTAAGGCTAAAATCAACTTGATTATAAAAAAATATGGAACATAAACTCGAGTCAGCCTCAAGAAGTCGGGAAAAAATACCAGGTACCTAATGCAAAAATGTATATGATATTATTACCAAAAGGTTTGAATGGCTCCATTGTGCCTTTTTCAGATTCCATAACTACGAATGTCCGCACTTATTGATAATACGATTGATTCGTTCGGATGTTGGTTGAGTTAGAGACTCGATCGAAGAGAAAAATCACCGTTCAATAACATTGAACTATATAAAAATTATTGAAATGAATATCATCATAATCAATAATCAGGAATACACTTCCTGCCTGACTTTCGAATTATAATCCTTTTTTATGGAGGACAGCATGAATCAATAATTTCTGAAATAATACTGGAATGAAGTATTTCAGACTTATCAGTATCTAGAAAAAATTTATACATAAAAATATATAATACATAAATATACATATATATACATAAAAATAAATATATATACATAAAAAATGTACCTAAAAATACAGATGAGCTCCATTTGCAAGTTGTAGACAACTGAAATTACTCATTTACAAATTTTCAGAAAAATAGTCCTATAGTAGTTTCCCATCAGATATTGACTCAGATCATCGTGGAAAACCCAGTATGTCGTTCAAAATGATGGGTGTGTGGAAAAGAAGAGAGGGTCTTTTCGGACCCTTCATGCACTTATATACAGAGTGTTGTATCACGAGTTGTCTATTCCGTGAAGTAGTATACTGTTTCAATCGCGTGTTGTTCAATGTATTGAAAATTCAAACGATTGAACGGTATTCAAGCATAAATAATAACAATATTGAACATTGAAAATGCACCATCAAAGACTATGGTACTAGGTGATATCAGTTTTTTCGCGGTATGTCTCTTGCAGTACATCCTTCCTCATGAAGAATATCAAATCATTCATAATCGTTGCATTCACAATTGCTAGCGGCCCACCAGTGAACTTGTTTCGCATATTTAAAACATATCATTACTTATATTTTTCATTTAAAAGTACAGATATGAAAATTAACTGTTACAATGCTAAAGATATTGGCTATACATTGAAATTTCGATATAGGTATTCAGCAAAGATTTTGACTCCGTTAAATTCAAACGTGAAGACAGAGCGATTCCTGATTCCTCAGGAGGAACTCTGTCAAACAAAAGCATCACGATTGAAGAAGTATCTATGCCCATTGACCCACTATTAATATTTCATAAGATATGCATTGCAGAAAAAGTGACGAGTTACGAGATTATCCCTTCAATGTGAACTGGCATCGTTTCCGTTGGTATTCTCTTCCGAGGAAAGAATGAGGAAAGGTTCGAAGTCTTCTCTTTATAAAGCCTCTACACCACTTCCACTGAGTGATACATGATATGTGAGAAGGGTTCATGTTATAGATGGCATGTAAAAATTACATACAATCTACGATCAAATAAGCAAACATCTCTGGATATAATGTTTGATGAATCGATGATAACGACATCCCCACAATCCAAATTCCTGGCCAAAGAACACAACGAGACTCCTCTTGTCTCCTAACTGAAATTTTCAAGTAATAACCTCATCGTCAAAATCTGTGTAAATCGTTGAAGAAGACATGGATCTTCTGATACTTTTAGTTGCCTCAGCGAATGATCACCCTCTGTTTCATGTCTATTTTTTGGAACCGGGAAAGACAGAATCATCAGGAAAGATTTACTTCGTACAAAGTATACGAGAACCAAGCGTGGTTGACAATTTATTGTTTTTTCGAGCATTTAGTGAATGTGACACAACATCTACCATTTTCAAACAATACAATAACACATTTTTCAGGATGATTACCAAACCAATCGAAATATTTGAGGTAGAAAAGCATACGCCCACGCAATCGCAGCAGCTGGAGTAAATTTCTTGATGCAACTTTACCAAGTTTCTCAAAAAAAAAATATTCTGGATTTTCTCCAATATCAGCAGTCTAGAAGACCAGCGACAAAGAGTAAGTGTGACTTTGATTCACACAGCACCAACATTCAACCCGAACATATCATCAAGGTAAAGCCTGCTACGGCGTTAAAAAAAAAACAGGAAGAATGAGGATGGGATAGGAGTAAAGTCAAGTGAGGTCCTGTCGAAACAAATGAAGATCCTGCTCCAGAAATGCTTCTAAAATTTGTATCTTGCAAATGCGAAAGAGTTTGCCTCTCAGCATGCCGCAAAAAGGCGGTATTGGGTTGTTTCGTACTTTGAATGTACGGAACCGGAGATCTTGCCAGAATATTTATAAAATTTCAAACGATTCAGACGACGATGACACAGATGATATCATCAACTGCCGACATCTGATGTCGGCAGATGCAACAAAAGTAACGGATAACATGTACACAACCACTGCAAACCGAAGCTGACCTGGTCCATGCAGAATATTGAGACGAAGGCAACAATGAATGTTTATTGAACATTAAAATGAGGATTGGGCATAATGGGAAAACCACAATGAAAAATGCGCTGGTACTCCACCTAATTTGGTGTAGAAACGAGTATATAAGTGATAATGATAATAGGTAATTAATATCAAGCGATAATGGACGCTGTTTGGAAAGCATTGTATAATTTCACTAAAATCCCTCTCATTTATATCAATGTAACTCTGTAAATATCGATCCCAGAAAATCTATTTTTACGAAACTTGTAGATTTCTTTTCTGATTTTGGTAACCATTCATTCAATATAACATCGCTAGCAAATCATGCTTGTAGCAGAGGTCATCAACGTGTTCAAAACTCCTAAACATTTTTCCAGATAGCATTGTGTTAGCAAGCAGCACTTCTGAGTCCCCATTGCTTTGCCTGTAGGTATTTTGAATCGATCGAATTCATATAAAATGAAATATACATTTGTTGTTTCATTGACTCATAGAATCTTCATATGGGGCCCATGAGAAAAAACAAAGTTGACTGTTCTAACTTTGGCACTAAGAATGTCATGGAAATTACGACGACAGAATCAGATTCTTTGTAAAAGAGCGCGTGAAGAGTGTCTCATTTAGAAACTTCTAGGCCTTTTGGTTTTTGCTTGAAGAAATGAAAACAACAACAAATTTTCGTTTTCCTCCAATGATACAAAAACTAGAAATGACACACCAAATTTTCTTGCAGATAATTGTTCAGCATGAGAATGCGCTACTTGCACCTAATTTAACTGACCTCGTATCTCTTATAATAACTGAGATCCCCATGGTGGAGCTTGAAAAACGGGCACGCTGTATACCTATACAGTATGTTATCTTCCACCGTTTACTATCAATTGAAAATTTTGTGCGTCGAAAACAACAATTTTTGTGTGCTGGCATCTATAGAGTTATTCATGAATCCTTCTTGACATTCATGACTAGCAGCATTATCGAATACATTCTCAAACTGATTTTAACGATGAATTGAGTAGGTACCTTCTATAAGAAAATCGGCATCCTCTGTGAGATGTGAGATCTTGAATACAATGTGAAACATATTGAATTCTTTATCGGTATAATCAACATAAAACAATATCACTTTTCTGGCTACTGCCCCACTGTATACTGCATCATCTGCTGGATACCTTCGATAAGAAACAGGAAATGAAAATATTCTCATGGAATATATATCATATTATCAACCCGATCTGAAAGAGAATGCAGTTACTCCTAGAATTCAGAAGATTTTCAGATTCTCATCATAGGTACTCTCAGTACTCAGTTCATCATCAAACTATCAATCAGTTCGAGAATGTATTCGATGATGTCATAAATTGGTTGCAAAATTTGCAATTAAAAATCAACGTGAAAAGATAACATACTGAATATACACATTGAAGTGATTGCAAAAGATCACCTATTCAAAAAATTAATAGAATAGAGGGTGTTTGAATCTCATTTGAAAATGAATTTGTAGTTTGTCATGCTCTCAGTGGTCACCCTGTATAATATCCGATAGGGACTATGAAAGGGCCACATTATGGCATTCAACTTCCTATATAATACCTATATAAGACCAGGGTGGGCCGCTTCGATGGATAACCCTGATGTACACAAGAAATAGTGAAAATAAGTGTATCTACCTATATATTTTTTCATATACCTAGGTACCAAGTGGCCAAGATTGATGGGAGCTATAGGTTACCGCCTGTAACTTTTCAAAAAATTTACACCGCATTCACGTAATATGTGATGGAGAATGCTGATTTTTGAAATGCTGAAAATTTAATATTTCAGAACGAACTTCCTGTATAATCGGATTCGTGCTATATGGAAAATATAAATTACCTATGTTATAAAGTCATTCAATATAACTCACCTTGATGCACTGCACACAAATGGAAAAACCACTAATATATAATGAGTGACCACACAACAAAGCGATAGGTATTTTTATGATTCAGTTTTATAATTATTGATGATAGTATTCCACACCGATTTTTTTACATTTTTGTTGAAAATTCATACACGAAAACGTAGAGTACGTCCTATCGAGTTACTTTCACAGTACACATTCGTCGATCAAATCGATTTGAATTGACAAAAGTCCATGTGCATACAGGATAACCTTCTGTTCCCCTACCATAGCCGCTTGTCTGAATATTTATTTTATTCATTTCACGGTTATCATTCATTGTGCGTCTTGCTATGAATCTTCTTATGATAATAATAGTAATGAAGATCGGGAAAGTAGTATTGGTAGGGTTTTTATTTTATAAGGGAACTCATTCGTCATATCGGAGGTTATGAACATACTTCGTATACAGGATGTTCCGCTCGTATTTTTACTGTCAAATTTTTAATAGTATTGCTCTGCGGAAGTTCCATTCGATCAGCATTGGCCGATTTTATAATGAGAAGAATGATATAGTTCACCGAGATGAGTTAAAAATATAGAAAAAAATTATATCTCTACAAAATTTATATTCATTCATTTTTGAAAACATCTTTCATATTTTCACAATATTTTCATTTGTACTGTGCTTGTGCCTTGTCAGTAAGATTTCATCTTGGACAATAAAGCTAATTTGATTCGATTTTGTCGACCCTGAATGATTTTCAGAATAATGATTTTCGGGAAAAATGATATACAAGGGACACATTTCGATATACTCGGTGTGACACAACCAGAGCTGGACTGATGGAAGGTGATATTCGCCACAGGCGCAAGATGTGAGATTTCCAGGAATGGGGCCGTTGCAAGTTTGCGACGCGGTCTACGTATGTCGTAAACGTCGTAACGACAAGCCGGAATTTGTTACATCAGCGACATGAGATCAAATTTTGTTTAACGTAACGTAGGAACAACAGGACAAGACAACTCAACAAAACAAGAACAAGGTGAATACTTACGTGTTGAAAATTGAACCAAAGATATGATTATAGACAATACTCTGAAATAATACTAATAAATTAAAAGCACAATATTAAAGATTAGATACTTACGGTATCACACGCACAGACAGAACACATAAAACGATTTACTTTATTCACGACATGAATTTCATCACTACCAAACATTTTATAATTCATGACGTCGTAATCAATGTTGGCCATATTTACAGATACATACAGATGAAATAGAAGTAATTATAATTATTTCAATATATTTGTTGCAAGGACAGATATATGATCTGCCCCAAAATGTTACTGCGCTTGAAATTCAACCTTCAGATACCTACCTGAAAGAGAAATTCTATATGTCAGTGATGCCTTGTTTTTAAGAAAAATTGGAAATAAAAATTTATGTATAAGTAATAAAAACAAAACTTCGACTTGTCTAATTGGACGTTTCGGGAACGAACGATTTGAAATGCAGTTTACCAATTGAACGTGTACTTGGAATGTTTTGGGATCCTAATAAGGACACTTACATATTTAATGTTTAATTTGAACACATCACTGAATTTTTCGAGGGGGCAAGATAAATCACAAAAAGGAATGTTTTGAAAATAGTGATGATCCACTAGGTTTTCTAGCTAATTATACAGTCCAAGCCAGAATCTCAATGCAAGATATATCAGGTATAAGCCAATTGGCGTGTCAAGATAGATGATTCGATAAAGACAAGCTTCGATGACTAAATGAAGAGTTCAAACAGCACTTTCAAGAAGTATATTATTAAAATCTATGGCTGACTTGCTTTCCATGAAAATAAACAAAACATACTTCTGGACGAATTCTCAAGCCATAATCAGATGGTTGAATTCTGATTTGAAAAAATATCAACCATTTGTAGCTCATAGAGTTGATGAAGTTCAAGAAACGATAGATTCTTTTGATTGGAACTGGATTTCTACTAAAGAAAATATTGCAGACGAGGCTACAAAAGACAGTGCTGATTTCGATATGTCTTGTTTGCTCTTTGAATTCTTCAGAAAGAGTGAAGATGAATGGATAATGTATAATGACTTGAACAGTGGTCATATTGAAGAGATCTAGGATATTAGGAAAGATTATATTCTAGCAGTTACTACCATCAAAAAAAATTCTTGAAAATTTAGCACAGATTTAAAGATTTTCATCTTGTTACAAATTGATGAGATCAACAGTTTAGTGATGAGGATCATCCAAGTGAAGAAATATATTTCGAAACACATCAACAATAAAATCATCTCTGAATACGGGGTCGGAAGAATTGAAAAAAAAACAGAAAATTTGTGGCTAAGACATAAAATCCAATCACAATGTGTCTGTCGGGATTGAAATTAGTTTCATTAATATTGAAATTTGCAAATGAAGCAATTCAGAGTATTGAACATTGCTTCTCAAAAGTACCTCCCCCCCTCTTATCTTTGGAACGATTATACATAAAAAAGTGAAATTTGGAAATGGAGGTCACTTAGGCAAGTAGATACTGATTTTTAAATCTGTAATGAATATCATACTGAATGAAAAATATCATACTGAATGAAAAATAGATGTTCTGAATTACCCCTAGAAGTTTGATTCCATAGTTCTGTAACACCCTGTATATTTTCGGGGTCAGAAAAAATAGCTCGTTTCAGATATGATATAATATACAGGGTGTTCCATTTAAAAATATTACAACATGTTAAAATATGACATTCGCCGAAATTATCGCGGAATTATGAAGAAAATATAAAACTTTTGTTGTCACTATTTCTTGATAGCTTTTGGAATAACCCCATTGTAGGTGGGTAGCAAAAATATACGAGAACTTGAACATATCCTTCAAAACTTTCGAATATCAATAATTTTTTCAATTTGATACATAAGCTTTGCTTAACTCAATTGAGAAGTGACTGAGAGAGATTATGACAGTAGGTATAGGTATAAATTTATTAACAACACAATATATCTTTACTCAGCTACAATCATTATATGAATGTCATATGAATGTCATTAATAATAGTACATGTACATTTCAACTGCTGATACAATTCAATATTCATATCGTTAGTGTATAAAAAATGTGAGGCTAACTAATTCTGTTGATGCCAAAGGTCATGAAATACAGAATGTCTATCTGGAATCATATCGATTTGTGTAGAAATAACAATAATGAAGGGTATTGAAAAATCCCCATCATTTGAATTACTATATCACGTTCAGTGGCATACTGTTATGCCATACATCTATATAGGACTTTTTCCAAGAAAGTAATTTGAATGCAAGCACGTCCCTGAGAGACACCCTATCATCAACACTAAAACCCAGCCAAACACTATAAACCAATTGACGGTGAGATCGTATACACTCGAATCGACAGTTTCCAACATTTATTAACAGTTTGTACATATTCATGCCATACATTGATAACTGTGCGAAAAAAATGAGTGCGAACCTCCTGTTCTGAAGACCTTCCTGATATGGGGAAGTACTTCGTGTTGTTTATATATGAACATTCAAAAACTGATATTTCTTAAGCAATCAGAGGGTCTCAAGAATTTTTTTCGTACATTAATGATTATTTCGCAGACCTAGCTGGAACAACTGTCGAGAGTTTCTGAAGCTTCCTCTTTCTTCTCTTTCAGATCCCTATACGTGAAAAGATCAACAAGAATCATATGATTTCATCATAAGCATGACACAATAATCGTTTTATTATCATATCATTTTATTATTTATTCAAATAATATTTGAAAAAAAAATTGAGAAATATTACCAGAAAATATTACTTTCCAGTCTTTCGATATAATTTCTTCTTGAATTCAAACTTTCTACATTCATAAATAGTTGGAAAAATAATTAGTATGAAAAATGCTGAACTTTTATATTCTTCGAGTGAAATGTAGTGCACAAACAATTACATAAAATATAAACTGTAACAATAAATTAATAAAAAGTTTAATACAAAACTGTTATCCCCTGCATTGATTTTATCCTTACATCAAAACCGGGCAAATATTACTTTCATTCAAGGCATGAATTGACCTTAGTTCATAATTTCATATAAGATATATATATATATATATATATATATATATATTCGGTATAATATTGAAGGATACTATACAAACGCAAAAAAGTATAATACACAACACTGTACTTCAGGATTATGAGAATCTGGTCAGTCAAGAGATACATGAGATTTTCATAAAAAAATCATGATGTGTCAAACACACACTTTTTACTGAAGCATGCAATCAATTTACAATGAGAATTCGTAACTAAAATAGTGAGTATGGAAGTAATTCAGGTGAGCTCCACCCATGGTCACATTAGTTGTAGTTTCCTGAAAAATTTCACTTTAGGTAATATTTTGTAACTGAGCAAGGTTAGTAGAAGTCAAGTGATAATTCAAATATTCATCATTGAGTTTATCCTGAATGAATACTTGAAAAATAATTGAAGTTTCTGCCTGTTCATTACTAATCTTCAAATTCAATGTCCTATCTATGAGTTATTTGGAAACTAGGAGATATGACTTTCTTCAATTTCGGGATCATAATTAAGCGGATAAGCTCTATTATTCTGATTTGATTGGCAACGGTGCTCTGTAATCGAACTCAAATTCGATTTCTCACATGTATCATCATCATTTTGAAACATTTCGTGACATGTGCCTATACTATCTTCTGCACTTCCGGGAGTCGTTCATCCTTCCAAACATTGACTGAAGTGGTTTATTTATTCCCTAGGGTTTAAGTGTATCCTACCAATGCATCTTTGCTAAAATTTTCAACTTTTTGTTTGCAGCACCTTTCGATGGTTATTGTAATGAAATGTAGGTTGTTCCATTTCGAAAGTTATGGTCAAATTCATGTGAAACTGGCAACATCGCAAATATGCATAATTTCAGAAGGATAGAGCATCCTCAAGATTCAGAAAAACATTCCTTCTATTTATAACCACTGAGTATGAAAACCCCTGTAGTTTATTAATTACTAGTTTGCTTACATTCAGATTAATCGTATCACAAATAATACCGAAGATGAAACACGGACAGATCCACATCTGAATTATGATAAATATTCATGTATTAATGTAGCAAACATTTACATTCAACAAGACAAGCAGATTCGTTTCCCCTCATCAAAATTAAATCTGATATTGGTTTAAGGTCTATTTATTATAATGGAATACTTCACAATAAATTGCCAACAAAACTCAAAAAAATTATCAGCGTAAAAAAATCAAGAAAAAACTAACGAAATATTGATTTGTCTGAAGCATTTCATGTCATCCTATATTCAATCTGAAAATCGATTCATTCAACCATGGGATTATTTTTTCCTATACATTTCATAAATTTATAATGCTATACCGGGTGTCCCAACAGTGCGTAATTGCTCGATATATCCATAATGCTGATATATATAAAAAAAATTTTAATAGTTCCTGATTCACAGCGTGTTGCATTTTTCCATAGTAACAAAAAATATGTATTTTTCAAATGGAACAACCGGTTCATTTTTCTGTCATTGAAATGGTCCCTTCGTTCCCTACTCAGCACTAGATTTTCTCCCCTTCACAATGCGCCGTTGCCAAGTTATCAATTATTTCGAAAAAATAGGGAGTGATGCAGGCTCTCAATGAAATAACTGTGATTGAGCTGTTTCTTCGAAGATGTGAATTTTGTCTGGTTGATCGACGTAGAGAATACCGTAGTAGCGTGTAATGCTCTGACCTTCATCAATATTCATACAGGGTGCTTCAACTATTACTTTCTTTTTCGTCCACTTCGATTCAAGTTTATGCGATTTTTTCAAATGGCACCCTGTATATTAGTTCGTCGTCTCTTTGTATATGGAATAACCTATCTGAGCATATTGAACATGTTATATGTTATTCTCAAACGTTTCTTGATTATTTGTCTATTTCAAATTATTTCTACAAAATTGAAGAAAAGTAAAAGTACCTAATACCTGCATAATATTTGGAATCTAGAACAGAAAGAATGACAATAATTACACTCGTGATACATGTTCAAAATGTCCACCCTGTTCAATACATTTTCTCAATCTCTTCATGAAGTTTGTTCTCAAGCTGCTCAAATGAAAAGGCATAATTCGTTGAAATGCCTCACGAATTCTCATTTTCATGTCCTCCCGTGTAGTAGCGGCAGTACGATAAACCTCCGATTTTACTGTTCCCCAAAGATAAAAATCCATTGATGTTAGGTCCGGCGACCTAGGCGGCCAAGGAATAGGTCCTCCTCGTCCTATCCACTCGTCAGGTAACATCATAGACTTATTATCCTGAGGAGACGGAACATCTCATTCATAAAACTGCTTTTGTTTTGAAGCAATGATTGAAAATGAACTGCACGCGTATGAGAAAGACTACCGATCGAACATCTTTGTCTTCACCAACTTGTTGGCAACGCTGTTATGTTTATGTGTCTTGTTTCCCTGATTTCAGCCAGTGGCGTACCGTCCTAATGGTTCCATGACTTGGAAATATATTTTTTCTATAACTTTATAATTAAATATTGTTCTCTACGGAGTGGAAGCGTCGTGTTTGTTAGTTAGGATGACAAACAAATTCCTTTTGGTTATGAACAAGCTACGAATGTACTCTCAATGAAAACATGTAATTTCTCTCTGTATTTGTCAATCAACATCCTGAAAAATGAAACATCATTGGAAATATATAACCAGATTCTTGTCAGTACCTGTAATTCCCGATATTATGTTCAACCGAAACAAGTGCAATATCATATGCATTCAGACAGTTGTATAAAATTGAATTTCCTTTTAATTTGCACACAGATTTCTCCGCTTTGATAAAAACAAAAAACACAGCTTTCATACTTTTAATATTCATATAATACAACAAATTTATTCGGATAATGATGACACATTTTGATTCATTACTGGAAAGAAGGTGTTGGTTCAAATTGAACTGCAAATAATTTTTGGATTTTTATACAAAACAATATATCATTAAATACAATGACAATAATTCACAAAGGAAATAAATGATGTCGCTCGTGAACATAGTTTGTTGTTTTTCTGTACTGTATTGGAAAAATGTGATGTTGAAACAATGGAGTATTAACTGCAAATCACCTATCAGATGCGAACTGAAACGCTGAATGGCATATGGTAGTGGATTTCCATCTGGCCTCAAGTATTTGTTACCACTTTTCCTTGTTATGACATCCTCGAATCGAGATGATCAGAACATACATAAAGATATTTGCTCAGATGATTCTCCTGCCAGCCAAGAAGAGATGCCCAAATTTTCCTTTTTTCACTATCAGCGGGAAACCTGAAGTAATAGAGAAATAGGTTAACAGGAATAAGTTGCTTAGAATTTTTGATGCAATGAACAAGAAAGTCTATGCCATGGAAACATGAACACCTAAATCATTAACAATCATGAATAAACAGTACCTAATCATCATATATTCACGCCACTGGAATAACAAACAAATTTGGAGGTTAGGTATTCCAACTTACTTGTGAAAAGAAACATCAGGGCTGGAATTGTCAAGTTTTTTGCACACTTGGCAGTGACGGACCATATTGTCCAAAAATTCACTCTGAATTCCACAATATCTATTCAAAGTCACTAAAAACAACACTTCAAAACACAAGATCACTTGTCTACAACACCGCAACGAGAAATGGGCAGATCGTAGTTTCGTAGTAAAAATCATTCATACAATAGGCGTGGCCTGGACGCGCCGATGTCGCTTTGCGGGTAACAAATCCTATGATGCTACAATGTGATAGTTCACAAAATGAATATTCGGTAATTCCAACGTGTATATTTCAGGTTTTCATTATATATAAAAATACCGTTCAGAAAAATGTTCCATCGAGACTGTATTACTTGCAATACAATGAAAAAATGATATGAACGTGTCAATAATTATTGCAAATCTCGTTCTCAATCTGGAAATATGGCAACGACACTTTCCAATCGGTCACAATAGTATCCTACAGTGGACCAGATATTGGCAATGTCTGATCTTCTTTAAATGTAAATAGTTCCGTCTCCTCTGGATAATAAGTCTATGGGTAACATTATATCCAACTCCGCTCGAACTCCTCCCAGAAAATGCGATGGTGCCCCATCTAGCTGAAACCACATTTCATTTTTTCATTTTTATTTCATGATTAGGTAGGTGTTCGATCAACCTGGGAAAGTCTTCTCTGAGAAATCGCAAAAACTCTTGTCCATTTAGTTTTTGTTCGAAAAAATATGGCACGATAACATAATGTTACGAGATTAGAGAAGCATCATTAGGAGAAGTTGACCCGCGCCCACTATAATTGTCGGCCGACCGAAAAGGGACAGAATCATCGCGAAATACTAAGAATCTACCTGAAGTTCGCGAGGGTTCTGGAATCATGTGTATCTCGATATAAATACGGGAATGATGTGCCGGGAGAGTAGTACGATTTAGAGCTGTGAATCGAGCAATAATAAGCGAGATCGAATTAGTGAATTGTTATTGTGTTTTGTAAGATTCGTTGAATAAATCGTTTTAAGTGTTCTACAGAGTGTTTATAGAAGCCGAACCCGGACTACAACTTAACAATAATTATCCACAATACCGCCCCATACATTGAGGCTCCATTTGTGTTGATAATCGTTAACATGAAGTTTATACGGATTTTCGGTACTATCATAATGATAGTTGTGCTTATCAACGGATCCATTCATGTGGAAGGTACTTTCGTCGGTAAACATAATGCTTTTCAGAAATCTTGCATTTTCCGTAATTTTATTCTGCATCGTCCGACAGAACTGCACTCTTTTCAAGAAATCGGTTTCTATCAACTCATGGTGCAGTTGCACATGATAAGGGTGAAATTTGTTAGATTTCAAACTCCTGGCAACTGAAGATTTCGATATCTCTAAAATCTCTGCTTATTTCCCTTGAACTCAACTCAGGATTCTCCACCACTGCAAGACTAATAGCTAATTGGTTTTCATGAGTCAATATTGTTTTGGCAGGATTTTTCTTATTGTATCGGATGTGTCCTGTTCTCTCGAATCTTTCCTTCAAAGTTTCGAAACTTTTCACTTGTAGATGCCTTCTGTCAGGATATTTTGCAGCATAAATACGGGAAGCCAACAAACAATTCTCTTCACCAGCGCCCAAAGCATACACCATTCCAATCAACTCTTCCTTTGTATAATTCATAATAAATAACTATAGCTTTCGAACAAACCACGCAACAGGCTGTTAACAAATGTCACGACTTATTATTTCGTTTACTTTTTGGTGACATTCAAAATCATAGCCAACTTCAGCCTCACTGTTTGGTAAAACGTTCCACAAAAACGGTGATAATTGAAGATCTCTCATAGTCCTAATCAGAAAATGTATTGAACAGGGTGGAAGACACTTGAAAGTGATTATTGTTTTTCCTTTTTTTATGAATTTTGAATATTAGACAGGTATTTCTTCAAGTTTGTAAATATAATTTGAAAAGAACAAACAATCAAGAAACTGTTGGGAATAACATATAACATGTTAGTATGCTTAGATAGGTGATTCCATGTCCAAAGAGACGACGAACTAATATATAGAGTGTCCCATTTGAAAAAATCGCATGAACTTGAATCGAAGTGGACGAAAAAGAAAGTAATAGTTGAAGCACCCTGTATGAATATTGATGAAGATCAGAGCATTACACGCTACTACGGTATTTTCTACGTCAATCCACCAGACAAAATTCACATATTTGAAGAAACAGCTCAATCACAGCTATTTCATTGAGAGCCTGCATCACTCCCTATTTTCTCGAAAAAATTGATAACTTGGCAAAGGCAAATAACAGAAAAATAAACCGGTTGTTCCATTTGAAAAATACATATTTTTTGTTACTACAGAAAAATGCAACACGCTGTGAATCAGGAACTATTTTAAAGATGTGGCCTTCGCGGTGCCATACAACTTTTATATGGAACTTTTTTTTCATATATATCGTGCAAATACGTACTGTTGGGACACCCGGTATATTTTGTTGTTATTCATATTTATGTTATCTGTTCCCTGTTAAAAATATGTACATCCTGTTTCTTGAGAATACTGAAGATTATCATCATTATCATTAATATAATGTCATTTGAATATGAATACAAATGAATATACGAATAAAGTTACAAGGGATTAGCCCTTGGATGAACCGGGTGTCATTTGGACAAAATCCTAGTGGGTAAGCAATTCGTTCAACATTTTCTTAACGAGCTGAACTTTGAAAGACATGGTTGTCTCGGAACAGACCAAGTTTATTATTTCGAATGAAATTGGGACATCTTCACATAACACGAATCTCACAATCAATCTTCCAAGAAATTTTTATGAATTCCGCTTTTATTTCACGAAACTAGCAGCAGCTGTAAATTGAATTTCTTTTCCACTTTTGGCGAATAAAATTAATAATTGCAATAACCGTTGGTTGGTGTGCCATTCACCATTGGTTCAAAACAGAAAAAATCTTCTCCGTATGTTGAAAACGTGAACAGAATATTTCTCAAAACGTCTGAAGACCTCACGTCAATTTCCTTTTGGAAGAAAATATTTTCCATTATCATACGAAGAGTAGCTTCAAGATTATATCCGTATTATTATACAAAGGTTTTTCGAAGATGACTGAAGAACAGACTTTTTTTCTTGCGATATTTTCAATTAGATAGATAGTTAGAATTTATTGGTCCCATAAAATCCACAAAAAGGGAAGTAGAACATGTGGAAGTAAATATTTTCATAGATTTTTCATACTTACATTTCCACTTAGATACATATGATTTGATAAAATCAACATACATATACTACTAGACTAGAATCATAGATGATATGCAGCAATTGAAAACTTTTGAATTTCACTCTCTCAATGAAATTTATATATAAATCTTGACAACAATATAAAACATAATTCTGGATATCTTCAAAAATACAATTGGAAATGTAGATCCGTATTTGAAAATTAAAAGTTTAATATTGCCCAATTTGTGATAGTTCTCAAATCAATTCACAACAATTCCCAAATTGAAAAATTCAACGCAAAATGATACTCATGATGAATTTGGTAAAAGTCAATCCTGTAAGCACAATATCAGACCATATTTGTGAATTTACAACTGCACATGCGAATGCACCAGACTCAAAGAGATGAGCTGCTAGAGTATCATATAAAGATTCATGAGGAAATTCCTAATTTAACACAGCACACGTATCTACTATATGTGTCTGTCACATTCATAGTTTCTGACAGAGACAATAATAATCTTTTATGAGCACAAATGCATGGACTGCAAGAGGCAATTCAAATGAATAAAAAAGAAGATCTCAACTTGAAATTGTTGGTAATTTTTTTATTTATCTTCGAAAGTATGTTTCGTGCCTGAATGCGCTAATATTATATTCGTAAAAATTCAACGAAGATATTTTTTTCATCAGGTCCGACAGAATGTTGAAGGGAAGTGAACATTGAATAGTTCCCTCAAAGAAATGATCTATATTGTTGTGGGACTGTCCTCTTTTATTCTCGGATTCTCTAACGGTCCTTCTACAAGTTCTAGCACTTTCGGTCGAACTTGTAGAACGCTCCTTCATTCGAATTTTACTTTCTTTATTTTCATCATATTTCCCATCATTATTTCCAATTCGACGTAAAATGATTATCATTGTAAACAAATTGTTAAAGTCTACAATGAATTAATGAATCTTCTTAATTAATGATAACAAATGAAAGTGGTAACTTACTTTATCGTGACACCATCATAGATTATAGTATATTATTAGACGAAAATATTATATTATTATATATATTATAATATTATACCGAGGAAACTGTGGAAGAATCGGCCCCTTGGCCTAACAGTTCTCCTATTATTTACCTACTTGTGCTTCATGTAACTTGTATTGGTGAATAATAAATGTATTATTATTATTATTATTATTATTATTTTATTATTATTATTATTATTATTATTATTATTATTATTATTATTATTATTATTATTATTATAATGGCTATTATCCACGAGTAAGATAGAAATTGCAAAATTGAAAATTGCTGTCAGCATCTGAGTGGGGATATTATAGAATATTTTCATTCATATCATTCGACATCCGAATGTAGTTGTTGAAATTTAGATTAGAATTCATAAAAAGTACTGATATTGAATTCCCTTCTGGTAAGATCAGAAATTGACAACTAACCTCTAACTTCTGATTTGTTTTGTTTCAAGCCTCAATGTTTTCGACGTTGAGATTAAGTACCTTATGGATGTGTAATCAGATAGTTGTATATTAACGTTGACAAAAGTTGTCAGCTTGGTTACCTTGATCCTCTATCCTCGATCATCTCTCATTCAAATCTCCGGGTCATCCATCACCATAACTACAAAAAGCTCGCATTCAACGAACGCTCGTACGCGATCTCATCCGGACTGATCCGGATTTCGTCCACGGAGCAGTGAGGCGGGTTGCCGTCGTTGCAAGAGTTCGCGCTGTCCTCAAACGGGGACTGTTCGTGGCTGCTGCAGGAATTCAGGCTGTGCTGCGAGACAGGCAGGCCGAGGATCATGCGGATGTTGTCCGTGAGGTGGTCGGCCTCTTTGATCTGA
This sequence comes from Gastrophysa polygoni, assembly GCA_963576655.1. Lineage (NCBI taxonomy): Eukaryota > Metazoa > Arthropoda > Insecta > Coleoptera > Chrysomelidae > Gastrophysa > Gastrophysa polygoni. The sequence continues at coordinate 14,040,135 of OY755083.1, read as the reverse complement.
TGGAAGATGCCTTCCGCTACGTTCAGCATAACGGCCATGTCGAGTTTTCCGTTCAGATCGTTGATGTGCTGGAAGGATTGGAGGTTGTGACACAATAGTATGAAAATATTCGAGTTGGTATCTCTAATACACCTTGTAAATGGTAAATCACCAGAATTGTTTGTCAATAATCATGTTCATATACAGGGTGTTCCATAATTAGCCTGCCAAACTTCAGCAGCGACTACTACGACTGAAAATAGATGGTATTTCGTGAATATTTCCGAAACGCCATGAGATAAAATGATGAAATTTGGTACAAGAACTCAAATTTGATTTATGAGTGTTTGAAACAGGGTGGAGCTACTCTAAATATTACCCTAATTTTTTGTATGCAATTTTTTCGACGACTTCTTACAGAAAAAAAGTACTAAAAGGTAAAAAAATGCGTAACAGTTAGTTTTGTCATATTTGTTGACACGCATTTTTTACAGAACACACTGAGCAATTGACATTTGAATGTACATTGTATTAGGCAATCCAAACCACGTGATTTTTCATCTGTCAAGATGGCGCCTGGTTGGCAAACAATTGTTATGTTTACATTGTTTCGAGCGTTGTTCAGGTGTTTGTTGAGAATTTTGACCATTATTGAGTCGTTTGAAGGAGTCCTACGTGTTAAGTCGAAGTATTTACGTTGCTATAATATGGAAAGTTCGTATTTGAAGAAGTTATTGAAGGAAAATCCAGACGTTGGCCAGAGGTAAATATGAAACTGATAATTTGTGCATTTTCAAAGCTATTTAATAAACTTGTATGCCTAATAAAATACTTAATTTATTTGTATCTATTTAGGTATCTAATGAAGCTGAAATGCATCAAGGATTTGGACCCCCTCACATATGCATTTGCTGATATGGACTATAGTGTTAGTGGCATTCCACTAGTAACATATCCTGACATATTTTCCTATGTTGTGTTAACTCACAGTTTTTACACACATGAGCAGATGAAAGCCTACAAAACCGTCGATGCTCACAAGTATTTTTCTGCTGGTTTTGTGTTGAAAGTAGGAACAAAGATCATAAATGATTTTTATGCCATGGTTGGAAAGGTAACTTTTTGTTTTTTTTTTACATCTGTGGACAACACGAAAGGGAAACCTATAATGTTCGAGAAACATCGTGTTAGCCAGCGGTGGAATTTTAGGAGAGAAGGAAGATGTTGGAATTTTTCTTGAAAGTTTTCAGGTTGTAAGCATCAGGAAAGACTTCACTAGGCAAAGAATTCCACAACTTTGCCGTTCTACTGATGAATGATGCTTGGTATAGCGATGTTCGACAGGTCTCGAGCCTCACAGTGTAGGGATGACCAGCTTGAGCTCGTCTAGTTTGTCTACTAGGAATCGCGCGTGGTGGCATAATAGATGATATTTCCGTTGAGCACCGACCGTGAAAGTACCTATAAAAAAGGCATAGATCGCCGACCTTTCTACGATGATCTAGAGAGGTCAATGATTTGGTGGGTGTTGTATCATCGACTAGGCGAATAGCTCTCTTCTGAATTGAATCTAAGAGCTTTAGCGTATGTTTGGGGGCTGAGCTCCAGACATGTGAACAGTACTCCAGGACAGGTCGAATTTGTGATTTGTAGATCATAAGCAGTTGCTGGGATGTGAGGTATTTCTTCGCACGGAATAGAAAACCAAGTTTTTGTGAAGCAGTTTTCGCAATGGACCTCACGTGATCGTCCCATGAGAGAGCACTGTTGGTGGTGACACCCAGCATGGATATTGACGACCTCATAGGAACAGTGGTACCCGACATCATCAAATTGGGCATTGTGTGATCAGCCTTCTTGGTGAACATACAAGCTTGAGTTTTAGTTGCATTGAACTGTACTAGATTCTCAGATCCCCATTTCAGAATTCTTGTCAGATCCTCATTTAAAGCATCAACCTGTCTTTGCCTTGCACCTCTGGCCTCGTTGGATGATATAGGGGCTCTAGAGGAAAAGGCGGAATGAAGTGTACTATCATCCGCAAAGCTATGAACCAGGCTGGAGGTCACATTGAATAAATCATTGATGTGGAGCAAAAACAAAGTTGGTGCCAAGACAGAGCCTTGTGGAACACCAGCATTGATCGTCATTGTATCAGACGAGACCCCGTCTACCACCATGTAGAGTGATCTATCTGCAAGAAAAACTCGATAGTAAAAGACACAGTTGGTGCGGCGAACCATATGACGCTAGGAGGCCTTGGTGCCAAACTCGGTCAAATGCTTTGGATATCCAAGGCTACAGCCAGAGACTCCCCATGTTTCTCTATTGACACCTGCCACTAATGTGTCACATAGGCAAGCAGATCTCCTGTTGACCTCTGGTGATGAAAGCCATATTGCCGGTCGTTCACGATTCTTGAGCTCTCTAGATATCGGATGAGCTCGATGTTGATTGCTTTTTCCATTACTTTAGAGATCACAGATAGTAGTGCAATCGGTCTATAGTTGTTAGGGAGGGTTTTCTTGCCCTTCTTTGGAATCGGTTGGACCCTAGCTTTCTTCCAGTTAGAAGGAAATACGCCGAGTTCGTACGAAAGGGTGAACAACCTGCAAAGAACTAGTGTTAGTTCTGGGGCACATTTCTTGAGAACAATAGGCGGTATTCCGTCAGGCCCCATAACCTTCGTGACGTTGAGGCTACGCAGAATGTGTCTGATTGTGCGTTGCCGGAAGACAATTTCTGGCATGGCATACGGTTATCGATGGTAGCGATTTTGGGAAGTTCCTGGCTTCGTGGATCCAAGGCAGAATTGTCTGCAAACATTTTGGCGAAGACGTTGGCTTTTTCATGAGGTGTTACAGCCAATGTATTATCATCCTTTGTGAGAATAGGAAAGGAGCTAGAAGTGAAATTTCTCCCGATTTCCTTGACAAACGTCCAAAATGAACGGGAACCATTTGGACTCTATGAGCTTTGATCTTATTTTCGTTTTGTATGCCTCTTCAGACTCATCTATCGTTCGATTGCATGTATTCCTAGCTTCAACATATTCAGCTCTAGTTTGCGGGCTTGGGTTTCTGCGCCAACGACAGTATGCTGCTTGCTTCAGAGCGACAACCATAGAACAGGATCTATTGAACCATGGTTCACCAGTGGTTCGTGATTTGGTGATATGTGGTATGTAAGTTTCCATTCCCAGCATGATGATTTCCGAGATCTCTTCAGCACATTGCGTAGGATCTCCCGATTCGAAACACATTCTCCTCCAAGGAAACTCAGAAAAAAACATGCGAAGGCCATCCCAGTCGTCTGAATTGTAATGCCAAACAGTGCGTGGGGGTGTTGGACTGGTTCGCGGAGTGATGTAAGGACATATCGTGGAGATGAGTGTGTGGTCTGAGTTTCCTAGTGGTGCACGGACTTTCACTTCATACGGTTCCGGATTGTTAGTGAGGAACAGGTCAAGCGTATTGGCATAATGATTGCTGATATCAGGGATCCGAGTGGGTTCATTTATCAGTTGCTCAAGACCATAGGTGATAGCGAAAGCCTCAGCCAGACGTCCTGCGTCGTCTGTATTGTTCGAGAATTTGAGCCAGGTGGAGTTGTGGACATTGAAATCCCCCATGATGATGATTTCAGCTGTTGGGTGATTCTGTTGGATAAAATCGAGTTTCAGAGAAAGGAATTCGAAGAGGTCACCAGGAGTTGGTTCGTTTGGTGATAGATAAAGGCAGCAGATGAACTTTGTTTGTTTGTCGTTATCGATCTTGAGCCACATCACATCGAATTCTTTTGGTTCCAGTTCCTCCTCACGATGGCATGAGAGATCGTTTCTGAAAAAAAGTCGTGAAACTCCTCTGAATCTGAAACGGGTATGGAGCTCATATCTAGGGCAGAGCATATAGGTCGTATTAGTTGATGAGTTGACCTGCGTCTCAGTTAAAGTCAGTACATCTGGTTTCTCAGCCTGTAGATGGTAATGAACATCGTTTATATTCTTGTTTGGACCTCGGATGTTACAAAGGTCTATTTTTAAATTTAGATGTTTCGATGGTGAACCTCCTCGAGCACCCCTCGCCCGGAAATCCGAATGGAGAGGTATTTTACTTCCGGAGTGTTTTTAAACTTCTTCATGAGCAAATTCATTGTTATAATCTCCGAACAACAAACCCACTAGAAGGATCACAAAACAAATATTCTGATGCTAACATGAATTCCCAGAATTATCATAATATTAGTACCCAATCGGCGCCAGTGTTGTCATATCCAATCATCAAAAAGTGATAAATAGTCCATTATATTTAAAGTCCTTCATGAATTCATGTAGTTCGATGCACAAATATAATAATAAATTTGGGTCAGTTCTGATTAATAGAAGATTGCTACATTATTCTGAGACTAAGCAATTTTTCTTCTTGGGAGCTCGACGACCAGCATGGGTATCGTGAATACTTTTTCCTCAACGTTGCAACCCCGAATCTGATATTGACAGTCGACGGCGATTATTGCTTTGTTTGGTATCGGTCATTATTTACGTTTTGATTTATCGATATTATTCAACTTGTGTTCAGTTTTGTGTACTCAGAATTCATCAGAAACTCAGTTTATTCCCTGTTTTGGTGATTTGATATAATGGTGAGACGTTTTGTGGTGTGTTAAAGACAATTTGAACCGGCGATCAAAACACGTCATTTCATAGGTGAGTTACCATTGTCGTATCATTCGAGATTTTGAAGCATTTGCCCGAATGGAATGGATAAAAATGAATTTAAATTGAATTGATTAGATTATATTGATTATACCCATAGGTCAGCTGCGACAGTGTCTTGTGGTAGAATATGTAGCACTGATGAATGCTTCCTTATTTGTAGTCAAAATATGCGAAGCTGCTGAAAAATCACTGAGAATAATGATGAACTCAATTAATATTTTTGATAAAAAATATAACGATATTTCTATACTTCTTCTAAACACAACAATGAGAAATTTACCGTTGACTGTTTTTGGAACTAGTCAAACTAATTTGGAGAAATATTTCACTGTAAGACTTCATCATGAGGCAAATAAATTCAAAGATTCAACGGAAGTTGGAGTAAGAAGTATGTCAACAAAAACAATCCTATTCAAAAATCAATAAATTATTTGTGTGATTATCCATGGTTGTTTTTCATTTCAGTCCTGTTTCAAATAAGAAACACTGCTATTTGCTACAACTTCACATGAGTCATGATTTTATTGTTGATATAACATTTCGTCATGATACTTGTCAACACATATTCATTATCGATTTTCATCTATCTACATGAAATCAATTTTTTGCGTCAAAATATATTATTCTGCTCAAGATGAAACATCCTTCATTTTTGATGATATCGTGAAATGATATAAAAAAGTTTCATCTTCAGATTTGAAAATTACATTCAAATATGCAATCATATCTATCTGCCTTGGAAACGAGTTTTTCACTTTTTTGAAAATGATTTCCACTAGTAGGTACTGAACTTTGAAATCGTAAATATACTTACATGCACTGTCACTGATCGCCAAAGATATAAATGTTCAATATTGAAATTGAACGTTATATATGATAAAGTATAAGTATACAACTGTATACTGAATAGTAAGTATTTTGTTCCATATGGCGTTAAGAATTAAACTTTTCTTGTGACGTGGTCATAATAAGTTGATTGATTACAAGCAAGTTACAAAAATCACCATAGGATTTTTCGTAACAATGTGAAGGAAGTATAAGGATGTTCATTTTCCCACCAAGAAATGCTGAAAAGTACCACTGAAATTGTTACGTATTTTCAATTCGGTTTCATCATGAACTAATAATAAATTCGACCCCCTCTGACAACACGGCACTGGTGCTGGGAGAATCAGCTCCTGCTATCCTCGTTTAGACAAAGATAGATACTATAGATGTTGCTTCCAAACAAACTGTATTGCCAGGGCTGTGGATTACTTATCTAGTCTGTTCAATGATCGAAGGTTATAATCATAAAAGTTATGATCATGATGATATTCATCATATCTTTTGATGCATCTTTTATAGATCATATTCATTGGAATCTCATACAGTCTTTTTTTTCAGGTGAAACATTCAATGAAAGCCAGTGCTGAGCCACTTGAGGCTTGGTGGATCATCACTAAAGATGGTTCAGTTTCCAGCGGCCACTGTAGTTTTCTTTTTCTTTCGAAGATCAACTTAGTTTTCACTATTTACTACAAATCAGACAAAAACTAAACGAAATTATACTCGAGTACATCAAAAAAGCTTCCAAAACCCACGGAATTACACAAGTAAACAAACGTGTCAATCTATTGTTTGCCAACCAAGCGCCATATTGAATTTATTTGACAGGTCGTTGGATTGCCTAATTGTTACAAATTGCCACAATTCACAAATCAGGAATACGCAGACATACATTTTTCGTACGGATTTAGTTATGGCAATGCACGAGAGGCTGAACGAGAATATCGAAGGAGATTTCCGAACAGAAGAATACCTGGGCAACAAGTTTTCGTCAATACTCATAGAAACTTGGGTGATCATGGCAATTTTCAACGTGTTCCTGGGCAAGGAAGACCTTCAAGAGGACAGAACATGGAGAATATTCTGAATGTCATCGATAATAATCCGAACATTAGTGAATGAAATAACAATTGATTGATTTCAGATAGGGAGAATATTACAAATTCAAGGAATTCATCCATTTCGCTACCAACGTATGCAGGATTTATTGCCAGGCGATTTTCAACCCAGGATTCAGTTCTACCGATGGATTTCAGAAAACGAGAACATCAAATCGAACATTCTTTGGAGTGACGAATCTACCTTCACCAGAAACGGAGTGTTCAATAAGCACAACACCCATGTGTGGGCAAATGATAGTCCCAGAGTGGTCCGACGTTCTAATTTCCAACATCATTTCTCTGTAAATACGTGTGCAGGAATGATAGGGGATCAGTTAATTGGTCCTGTCGTCCTACCCAACCGCCTGAATGCTAATGAGTATCATAACTTTCTTCAGAATAACCTAGGCATACTTTTGGAAGATGTGCCTCTCAATGTACGGCAAAATATGTATTACCACCACGACGGGGCTCCAGCACATTATGGGCAGCGCGTTAGGGCATGGTTGAGTGAGAATTTTCCTGGAAGGTGGATAGGCCGTAATGGTCCCATTCTTTGGCCACCACGTTCACCGGACCTGAACCCTCTAGATTATTATTTATGGGGTCATATGAAAGGTTTATGAAACTGAGGTGAACACACATGAAGAGTTACTTCAACAAATAGAGTTGGCAGCGAATGAACTCAGACGAAATCGCTTTCAAATTCTGAGAGCCACAAGCGCAATAAGTCGTCGATCGAGATTACGCATTAATAACAGTGGAAATTTATTTGAACAATTTATGTGACCATTAATAAAATATTCATATCATATCGCATATTCATATCGAGGACATCATGCAACTACGATTTAATGATTCAATATTGTGCGTTATTCTTGAGATTTATTGATATTTTTGAATCGATTTCACTCGAAAATGGCTCATTTAATCAACATGGAACAAGAGTACCTTTTTTCTATAAAAATGTTCAGATATTCATAATCCGAGACCAAATCGTCGAAAAATTGCATACAAAAAAATAGGGTGATATTTAGAGTAACTCCACCTCGTTTGAATACTCATAGATCAAATTTTGAAATCATTTTATTTTTTCCACTGCATTGATCATGAAAAGTTTAGTTCTTGTCCAAATTTCATCATTTTATCTCATGGCGATTCGGAAATATTCAGGAAATACCATCTTCAGAAGCCCCTTTCACGGTGGCCGTAGCTCCCTCAGGAGCCATTTTGAGACCTATGTTCATTCGAACTTTTCTATCTATATTTCGGTCATAGAAGTTGCTGGTGAAGTTTGGCAGGCTAATTATGGGACACCCTGTATAACATCAAAAGCGTTTCAAAGACATGATGAACTTCTACAGGCTATATCGCACATTAGAAGTTTTCTGGTTTCCAATGATGATAATCGACTCGCTGATTAATGAAAATGTTTTCAAGATGGTGGTACTCCCGCTTAAGCTCGAAACAATACATTCAAAAATGACTCATGAGTTATCGATTATCAACGATGACGATAGTTGAGACTAGAGTTGAAAAATTCATACACGAAACCCCAAGATCGACGTGCAATAAAATTATTGAACCGGTTTTTTGATGAGTAGGCATGAGTTTTCATAATTTTTGACAACTTTTCAATTACCTATTTCAAACACTACTTTGCACCCTGTTTATATTTTTTCTTCGCGAAATTTTTCAATATTAGTTGTTTTGACACTGAAAACGGGAGCGGATTCGTTCCCGAAACGTCAACTGAGATGAGTAGAGGTTTTGTTTTCATTAAAAATATATTTGTACTGCCAGTTTTTTTTTCAAACAAGGTGTCACAGAAAAATAGAGAATTCCTCCTTTAGGTATCTGAAGGTTTAATTTGAAGTGCAGTGGCATTTTGAGACAGACCACAAATATGTCCCTATAACAAATATATTGAAATAATTATAATAACTTCTATTTTATTTTTTATAAACGAGAAGAGAAAATCCCACTTGAAAAAAAAACTAAAAAATGAGTAGTATTCATTCATCTCTTCATCACCTATAATTCATTACCTACTCATTCTTTTTCATGAGTTGTCACTCACTATAGGCCACCCATAATTCGGCATTTGTCATTATAGGTGGTAACTATAAGATTTTCAACTCGAATTCAATTACTACAATCACAATCAAAATATTTACTCACCCTCAATATCTCAGTGAATCCATAGTTATTGTCAATAATATTATTCTTTTCTGAATCCAGTATAGCAACACAAACCAATAGATGGAAGTTTTCACAAGGGTAACCTGTCCACAACACCTGTAATCGAGTACAAAATAACTTTCTAAATATATTTGGACAGTAATATGGCACATATAATATGAATCTTTCACACATAAGAAAATTATTTCAATTCCATTCCATTTAGCACTAAAGGATTGCAGTACTATTATAAGTACAGTATATAGTACTATATATATCACTAATTGAAAAAAAAAGTAGTTAATTACAGTAACAGGAGAAAACCCAATTACAAGACAATAATAATATATAGTATACATTTTTGCCTCTTGCATATTATTATAGTGTGGAAATAGTCAGTGTATACATAGTTACCCAACACAATTCTGGAATAAAGTGGATTTTATTTTATGTTTGAAATGACCAATGCAGTCCGCATATATATCTATATATAGATATATAGAATTCATAGTATTTTTAACATGCGGTATGAATTGGGGATTTGCTGCGTATATTAGTTCTGAGTGATTGTAAGTAGAACCAAGACTCATTTCTGCTACTCTGGCGTGGAATATGAAAGTTCAGTTTGTCCAGCAGATCAGGACAGTCGAATAGACCATGTATAATTCTGTATAGAAAAATGCATGTTCTTCTACTCTTCAAAGATAAAAAGGAAAATCTTTTTAGTATTGTTTCGTTGCTACATCCTTGTTGGGAGTATACATCGTCCAGTTTGTAGATCATATATTTCATGAATTTTCTTTGGCATGATTCTACTAATTGTATTTGTACATTGTATATTGGTACCCATACCCACTAATGAACCACATTCTAGTCGTGATCTTACAAGTGAGCTGTGAAGCATTCGATTCTTTTGAGTTGTAAAATAGTTTTGTGTAAATGTATGCCAAAGTTCAGCTTAGGATCAAACCAAATACCTGAATCTTTGGTTTTTGGACATTGTGTTAACTGATGGTTATTGATTGCATAGAAGTGTTGAACAGTAGTTACTCTCAGACTAAAAATCATGTATTCACATTTCTGTATATTCAGAGGTAACTCATTGGTTGTGCACCAATTGAATAGGTGATCTATGTCTTTTTGAAGCGCGAGGCAGTCATTTAATGAAGAAATGGGTTGAATTATCTTCAGATCATCTGCAAACAGTAGAACAGAACTCGAGACTTCGTATATATCGTTTATAAAAATGGAAAGAAATAGGGGGGCTAGGACACTACAAAAAGAAAACAAGATAAAAAATGGAAATTGTACCAGATGAACAGATGTATGTACCATTAGATGTACCAGATCAATGAGGAAGTGAATAAGAAAGATTACCTCCCAGAAGCGCATAACATCCTCCTGGCTTAGCTCTCTCTTGAACCACACCAGTAACCATCGGAAGCAAAAGAACATGTTGCCAGAGTCGTGTGAGTCCAGATAGTTTGCTAGCTGGGGATTTAAGAACGCCAAAAGGGTGTGCAGGTTACTCAATTGATCTTTCATGCCAGCTTGGTCAATGTCGAAGTTACGGCTCTGAAAAAGTTTTAATTTTAACAAATAATCCTCCGTGGGGAGAAATAGATATGAATAAAGGATCTGCTACATGTGTCCAGGTCATCCGTATAGTAGTAGTAGTTTATTTGTATCTCAAAAGAAAAAAAACCTTGGGTTATTTGATGATTTTCAGGAATTAACTTTTTGCTAATTATTCCGAAATTAAACAGAGTGCCCTGCATTTTCGATTTTACTGACAATTTGCTAAATGTCCCCAATTTATTAAAATTAGAATCTTTTGAAATCTGTGGAGCTCTAGTCATGCTCGTATAATCCCAATACCAATACGATTGGTGAAGTGATTGTTGGCATGAACAGTTTTTTTTTTCATTTTCACCCAGTTCTTCGTAATGTCGTGGAGTTTGCTGGATCTCCTCCGCGACTAAAAGTTATAGGAGACCCTGACCATGGTTTACTCAAGCGAATTTTCAATATCGGTGAAATAATTACCATTTTATTCATAAATCCTACGAAGCACCAAAACGAATCGACCTCATCTTCTAACAGTTGTAAAATAGGAGACAGCAAATCACTCATACCCTGAACATAACCTAAATCAAAGTTGTACATTATATAGGTCATCAGAATATCGTTAAGTGTATGCAAATTTGCATTGTCATCGCCGGCATAAAAATCCAAAGTTCTGTCTGTTCGGTTCACATCCTTCTCTATGAGACTTTTTCTATCTCTGTAATCTGAAAAGTTATCTTCTTGAACCTTGGTCATTGTTTTCCACTGGACCTTCATCCTGAAGTACTCATTACTTTTGGTTTCTACCAGTTTCTGACGTTCAGATACAGTGCTTGACCAGGGGTAGTAGTCCAACAGGAATTTCCATGCTTCTTTTCTCAAACAAGGTGTTACTCCCTAAAACAAAATTACTTGCTCACTTCAGAAAATAGCCTGCTACAGAATTTTCAGAAAAATTGATAATTTGTGTTCTAGAATCAGTATTGACGATTTCAACCATATCACAATCGTTGAAGGACCACAGATCGAAGGCAGTATGTATCTTTCTTCTGGAACCAGTTCAGTCGTTCAGTGGCACCGGAAATTGATGATAAAAAGTCAAAAATTCCATCATTCCTCATTATTTTGCAACAATTTGACCACTCCGTGCGATGCACCGATTCCGCGTAAAGAAATTATTATTTTAGAAAAATACTGCGGCAGCTGCCGATTCGTGATGTAGGTATACGTGTATATGTGTCTGTGTATGTGTAACTGTGTACAGCTAATTCACATCGAATTTGATTCCAGACATTGTCATATCTAATCAAAATTGTCGTGGTAGATAAAATCGGGAAAATCGTTTCAACGTATTCACAATCGGCCATGCGTCTTCAAATGTGTATTCGTATCGTGGAATCCACTAAGACAATAGGATTAGGACAATGCGTCGTCAATACTAGTGTATCATAAACATCCTGTTGCCAGGTCTTCTCGTACATAAGTTTTTTTGATTTTCGTGCACGCATTCGAAAATATGCATATTGATAAATGAGGATAACTGTAGGATAATGAAGAAAGTAATTGACTTCATTATCGTAGATATCATATGTGAATTTGTTCTTCTCACCTATTGCTCGGTCATATTTCCTTTATTTTGATGCATTGACCCTGGATCTTGTTGCTTGTGGGGCTTTTTTGGCAACACCAGGATATCATGCGAAGAAGGGCTCTTAAATCTATATTTTGAAACGGAAAATGCATCGCTACTCAGTATCCTCAGTATCAGGGTTTCACTTCGAAAAAAATCATTGAATTCACTGACGCCATATTAGTACACTATTTTTTCATTTGCATTCTTAGGTGCATTACCCTTTTTATTGGTCTGACGAAAATGATCATTGATATTATTCACTTTCAATTTGATACATTTTCATATACATTCAATACATTTTTGGTCCAACATTTCACATCTTTGGCCGAAATTCAGAAAGTAGTTATGACGGAGCACGTCAAATAAAATCTGAATTCATTTAGACAAAATAATAGCTTGGACGTTATGAGCAATCGTTAAGTTACCTCTCATCGGGATCATTTATTGGTACTGATGTTATCTTCGATCATTGATCATTGGGTTTGTTGTTCGGAGGATGTTATAGTTTCAAAGAATAAGTGGAGTCAGTGGAAAGTCATCAGAGTTCACTGATTTACTGCAAGTTGGCTTCTTAATAACTGAGTGTTCAAGCGAAAGCATCTCCAACAAATTGAAACAACCAAAAAAGACCACTGCCTTGTATGCAACAGATCAGATCAACAAAAAATAATCGTTAAATGGACCAAATGTTTCATGTTATGTTCAACTAAGTCAAGTTAGTTAAAGCACTGAGAAAAAATGTTGATACTGTAATCCGAGTGGAAATTTGTTCAAAATGAAAACCCAAAGATGAGCCACTGAGTAGCGAAGCACTTTCCCTTCAAAAACACATACTGATGCATTCTACTTCGAGTGACCTCCCGGTATTGCCAACTGCATCGATAGCAACTGAAAATCTGACCAGGTAAAAGATATTCAGAATAAAATCACCCTGGAAATCCAATAAAATCAAAAACTTTATTCAATATCCTGATTATCCTCGTTTGATACCTACTTATATTTTCGAGTGTGTAATGAAATGTTTGTGTTTGAATGAAAGAACTTGCGAAAGAAAGATCTGACAACCCTCCAGTACTTATAACAGTATACATCCAATAATGAGAATAAATGACTATCCGATCAAAAAAGTTGAAGAATTCAAATATCTTGGACTAATGATCTGAGATAATAATATTGTTGAATTATAATATTATTTTTTCATTGTTGTTATTTTCATCTTTATATATTTTTCCATTGCCATAGGTTTTTTGTGTTATATATATTTTGTTTCTACTTTTTCTTGGTATCAGTCAAACCATATTTATAATAGATACAATTGTTTTAATAATGTTCACTGTTGGAACAATATCTCGTTATCAGTTGTTACTAACATTATATGGCTACAATTCATTGAGTAAAATGTGTACCATAACACCCAAGTATTTTATCGATCGAGTTTTTTTCACGGAGGGGCAATGACAATTAGCGTATGCATCACAGTTGACATCATGGATATGAAGGGTCTGAAGAGTGGGTTGATCTTTGGATGTCGAAGAGAATGTAATGAATTTGGTTTTTTCGATATTGAGACTTAGTTACTGAGCCAGCTAGAAAATAATGCCATTCCCTTTACAGCTTTGTTATATGTTTCATTCCAAGTGTTACCTACAATGTTAAGTTACCGTCGACTTGTTCAATAGAGAAAATACTGTTCATGTACAACAAAAGAGGATAGTGCCCAAAACTGTCCCTTGTGGAACCCCCATTGTGACTGGTAATGGATCACTTAAAGAAGTATTCACCTTAACTACTTGCATTCTTTCCGAGAGATGATCTTTCAGTATATCTAATGACACGCCCCTGATTCCACTGCACTCCAGACGATTGAACAGTATTTCATGATTAACATTTAACAGTATCAAAAGCGTTAGCCAGGTCTGAAAATACTGTCAAGCATTTTTGTTGATTTTGAAAACAAACAATTACCGAGTTTGTCAATTGAAATATTGTTGTTTCAGTGGAGAGGTTTTCCCTGAATCCAAATTGATTATGCGACAGAACATTATTTTTGCTACAAAAATGGAGTATTCTGGACTGAACATTTTTCAAAAAAAATTGCAAAATTGTTTATAACAGTTATTGGCCTATTGGTAGCTTTTTTCTTGTCACCACTTTTAAATATTGGTGTAGTTGTTGACTCCTTGAATCGGGAAGGCACTATTCCATGACTAAATATCAAATTCAAAATAAAACACAATGGTTCAACAAAGAATGTATGGAATTTTTTTAAACGATACACAGAAATTCCATCGGGTCCCGATGAGGTATTATTTTTTAGAAACGATATAACGTTGACCATTTTGGAATCTTTGAGCGAATCTTTGATGTACACCTTTCTTTCAGGGGCAGGATGATCGGACTTTGATGTTATTTCTGCCATTGTTGTACCTATATTGGAAATGAACTTATTGAAGTGATCTGCAATTTTTTTATCCGTATTTAGTTTTTTATCTTCATTGTCATGGATATTCAACGTGTATGTGTCTGAAGATCTTTTGTTATGAGTAATTTCGCCGATACACTCCCATATTTTTTTCGAGTTGTTGTGTACCACTTCGATTTGATTCTTGTAATATTGATTTTTTGTGGTTCTGAGGAGGTTTGATAAGAAATTACGATATGTTTTGTGTTCTGATTTAGGTTCGGGACTTTTTGATCTTATGAATTTCTGTTTCAGTCGATCTCTGTGTCGTATAGAATTCAGTAAACCAGACGTCATCCAAGGTTTAAGCTTTGAATTATTATTGTTCATGTGAATTCTTTTCGTTATTTTACTAACATCAATATAATGGGAAGCTTTTCCAATGAACAAATAATATGCTGTTTCTGGTTCAACCAATGATAGATTTCCCCCCAGTTTTCTCTTTTCAATAACTTATGGAGTTTATAATAATTAGTGGATATTTTTTTGTATTATATTGGAATGTTCAGTGAACTCTTTTGGAGAATCCAGATGGACGGAAAGCATAGGTGTGTAGTGATCGGTTATGTCGATTTTAAAGATATATGTTCTGAGTCTCGTATCATCATGAGTTTTTGCATTTTGCAGCTTGATGTAGATATGGTCAATCAAGCTAGATGTACTATCTGTTACTCTTGTTGGTTTATTGATATATGGAAAAAAATCTCGATTCTGCTAATATACAAGTATAATTGATGACATTCCTATCTGCAAGGTTGAGAGTATTTATATTTATACCACCACAAATTATATATATCATGATGAGTGTCTAGCGCGGAGAGATAGTCTTCAAGTCCCGTTAGATATACATCCACATTGGTGGATCGGGGTCTGTAAGAGGCTATCAGAAGGAAAGATAGGTTATTCAGTTTGAATGATAATTGAACTAGGTTAGTTTCAGATAGGAGTTTGATAGATACATTGTAGTTGATATTATATGAAGTTTGGTGGGCGCAAATCTATGAAATCGTAATTCAGAGCTAGAAAGTGACAATGTTTGGATTCCAATTAGATGTGAATCATCCATACATACCTTCATACATATACCTTCATTAAGTATTGGCACTCGGCAAAGTATCAATGCTAGTTCAATGTTCCCATCATGGCCTTTCATATATTTTTTTTCAATTTCTCTTGGTTTACACTCCATTTGGTGGAGGCAAGCCACTGAAGAAATCTTTGCACTCTTAGGTAAATCACCCTGTTCAAATATAAAATCCAATTGTGATATTTTTCACACTCACCCCTCTGAATATCAAATTTTTCAAAGACTGCTCATCCTCAGTTTTTCCCTCACAATTCATGTGCACCTTCCACTGCTCTAAGGTTAAAGGTCTCAGTCTCGGAAAATCTTTTCTATCTGGTAACCTTGCTACAACCTCATATTCCCCCTGAGAATGTGTTGTTGTATTTTCATATTCTGTTATACTTCTACTCAAATCTACTTTGTCCTCATCATCTATTTCTCTCTGCTCTGGACTTCGGTAAACTGAAAATTCACGAATATGGTCATTTCTTATATATTTTTTTTAAATTAAAAAAAAAGTTGAGAAACTAGTGGAAAATTCTCTATTCTTTTGAAAATATGAGTTCATATTTACCATAGTCTGTCACTTTGGCAAAAGCCTCAAATGTAACCTCATAAGGATGTTCTTTTAGATTTTTGATTACGCTCCACACAGTTCTGTCATTATGCTGTATATCTAGTTCGGCAAAAGACTTATTCAACTGATCCAATTCTGGAAAATCTGCATTGTACACGATATACATATGTTTATCTCTTTTTGAAACACTAGTTTTCAACATTCTCCTCAAGATTCCAATTAAACTTTCACAATTGCCATGCTGGAATCCAAAAGCAAATGAACTCTCGCCTTTGCCATCATTGAAAGACAATTGTCTGAACTTATTGGCTACACGGAAACTGTTGATATTATCGAAAGTGATTTTGATGCATTTCAATCTGTTTTGACTATCATGGGAATTACAACTCAGAGTCCTACTGCGTTTCTGAATGGTATTAACCACTGCCCATTCCTGGTCCTGTACATCAGCATCTACTGTTATGTCATTGGGTTTCCATTCAATGAACCTCTTTTTATTAGAACTGGGAGATTCGGTAATATAGAGTGTTCCAATTATATTCAAATAAGTGATGTAACCTGCTGGAGCTTGCTTTAGAATTACGCCGTCCTGACTAAATACTTCTGAGCAATCATCTATAATATCCTCCATGATGACTAAAAATAAATTAACATTATATTGTTTGCTATACACCCAATGAAATGAATCACTGACATGAAGATCCCCCAACCAAATTCCCTAACCTACTTCTAGTATTCCGTATGAACTCGTCTTTTTCAATCGTACTTATTTCGTAAACTGTTTCAGCATCATTATCAGCATCAGAAAAAATCTCATAAAAAAACGAAAGAGCAAGAGCATAAAATGTAGAAATTTGTACACATATCTGTGAAGTACAAATTCAAAGGTATGCCCCAATTCCCAATCCAAATAATCCCACATCAAAAATCAAAACATCTAATTCGACATCTGCTACCTTCTTGTCAAAAAATATTTTCGTTTCCACTTACACTTCGATCATAGAGTGGGTTTGTTGTTCGGAGCACTTACATGTAATCTACAGAATCTCATTATAACCACAGAATAGAGATGCGCTTAGAGTAGCTCAATGACCTATATATGGGTTATAGTATAGTAGTTAATACATATATGGTTATAGGTCAGTGGAGTAGCTCTGTGTTCTAACCATCTCTATCCAAATCAACAAAACTTACCAAAATCTAGTGGAAAACTATCGATAGCACTATCGATAGTTTGACACTATCGAAATAATCGATAGTTATTGGATACTACCGACAGAGATAAGTAGTAGTTAACTCATCTCTGCCACCGATGAACTATCGGTTCAAAATTTCCATTTTCATACGAAAATCGAGATATTTCGACTCTCAGAGGTCGTCAGTCACCAAACAACAGTAAATAAACGATTGTTTCAAAATGTTGAAACAACTGGGAGCACGGTTTATGAGCACTGAGAAACGTAGAGATATTTTTGTTATGAACCGTGCATGCTGCTCAAAGCCTCTTAGGTCGAGTATATAGTGCTTATATCGCTCCTGGGGAATTAAACTAGCATTGAATATCGAAAAAAGAGGAGAAGTGAATTGAAGTAATAAGAAGAATCCTCATAATCACGATAATCCGTGCCTCATGACCTTTTGTGTAAGTTATTCTCTTAGCACAGAAGAATATATTCATTCATCTACTGAAGCAATAACAAATGTAACAAAAGTTGATACACAGATGTATCTACTATATTAGACTAGTCATAGATTAGGAAAAATGAGGGGTTGTGAAGACTAACATCGTTCACCGTTCACTGAGGTGGTTATGATGGTGTGATTACTGATGCGCTTTTGTTTCAGAAATTTTTCTAGAGATAAACAAATGAATGTTGGTTCGAAGACGATGTTTCAATGATTATCTGAGAGCGGGCGAGTGTGATGGAGTCAGAATTATTTTGCGATATGCGATTATGAAATAAGGAATACACAATGTGTATCGTGTTTTGTGTCATTTGTGCAATTGACAAATCTGTCAATCGATTTTCAAATTAATTGGCGCAAATCACATTACAATCGAGAGATAAATAAGTAATAACATTATATTCAGTTCCCAT
The DNA here is from genome assembly GCA_963576655.1 of Gastrophysa polygoni. NCBI lineage: Eukaryota > Metazoa > Arthropoda > Insecta > Coleoptera > Chrysomelidae > Gastrophysa > Gastrophysa polygoni. The sequence continues at coordinate 14,021,928 of OY755083.1, read as the reverse complement.
ATTTTATCTTTTCTGTTAGTTCTAATATTAGTAGTTTTGTTATGGATCCATATCGGTTCTGTCATTTGTGTGGTATTTCAAGGGCTCAAAACTCTAATCTACACATGTTCAAAGCACCAAAAGTGAGTATATGTGAAACATTCGATTCATTATCTCATACAATATACGAAACAAAATATTCGAAGACATTTTTTGCTCATTTCAGGATGAGATAATGCGTCAATAGTGGATATCATCTACAAAAAAAATATACCACCTAACGTATATATTCGTTCCCAACATTTTCGCAAGAATCGTATTGGCTCGAAAAGATTGATGAAGGGGGCTCTTCCACTGCCCTACTGGTTAGTATACATATATGTATTAACTACGAATATTGATAATAAGGACAGCCTATCTGATGTCAAAATAAAAGAGTGCAATTGGCAAGGATGAATTTATGCACATGCGCCAAAATGAATTTTGAATGAAATTCGAATTTTGCGCATGCGCCTTCGATCATCGTTACGAATTAGACAAGGAAAGACGTATATAATGAAGCATCACTTTTCTAACATTGCTCTTGTGGTTTTTGTTCAATATTGTAGTTAATACATATATGTTAGTATAGTATATCATCCCAAACCTTGAGATGATATAATTCATGGAAATATTTCTAAATACATTATTGAATCACTTCTCACACCGTATTTGGAATTTGCAATGCATGAATTTGTAGTTATTTCGAATAAAAATATCAACGGAAATATCTGACCACCAGACCAGACCACCATTTTGCACTAATTTTCAACGGCTCAAGCAAACTTCTGTGGCACTCAAGGCTCAAGCGACAACTAGCGATTCTAGCGGAGGAGAGGTGATTGAACGTCTCGATTAGTAATCAATTAGGCGAATTCGAAAGATTTTTCTTGTTATTAACACGGCAAAAGCACAGGTGCGTGCACCAGTCTTATAACCATCTCAAATACAACAGAGATGAGCGCCAAATGCGCATGCGTGTTTTTGATGTTTGTCGATGTCGCTTCTCTTTCAAGACCGACTCATGCGTATATATGAGCTGCGAACCGCTGTCATTTGTTTTTCTGGCTTCCGTTTCCTCAGATAAAGACTGATTATATGGTGTTTACGGTGTTTAACATTCATATGTATTCATAGGTTATGTTTTCGATTCTTTGTTTGACCACGTTCTCATAGAATAATTGTTTACACTCCTTTTTACCTTTGTGCCTTTAACCACAGAAGAGGGGTTCATGTTCCGGGAGGGGTCGAGGGGTTGTTCATGTTCATAGGTCCCTTATTCATTTTCATAAGTTCATCTCAAATATGTCGTCGACAATCCTTAACAAAGATTCGTATACGTGTATATCGTGTAGAGTTGCATTTCAAGATGCCGATATGCAAAGATTGCATTACAAGACAGATTGGCATCGGTACAACCTGAAAAGAAAAGTTGCAGAGTTGCCTCCTGTAACTGCTGAAGAGTTTCAAAGGAGAGTACACAACCAAAGGAACACTGATGAACTAATGAAACAGGACAAAAGTGTCTATTGCAGTGCATGTCACAAATCTTTCGGTAACCAAAATGCATTTGATAATCATCTGAATTCTAAGAAACACAAAGATAACGAAAAAGAGTATGTTTCTGATGTATCTAACAATACTGTTCCATTATTCCAAAAAAATGCTTCCACTAGTAAAACCAATGAGTTGGATTCTAACATAGAAGAAGTAGATTCTGATGAGTGGGATGAACTATCTGAAAATCCTATAGATAATAATGACTGTATATTTTGTTCACACCACAGTCGTAACTTCATGATGAATTTGGAGCATATGACTGTTGTGCATTCCTTTTTTATTCCGGATATTGAGTATTGCATAGATGTGGAGGGACTATTGAGGTATTTGGGAGAGAAAATATCTGATGGTAAATTCTTAACATATCATGAATTGAATTTCTGTTATCTATATGGATTTGTAGGTTTTATGTGTTTATGGTGTAATGAAAAAGGCAAGACATTTCATACAGCAGATTCAGCTAGACAACACATGTTAGATAAAGGACACTGCAAAATGATCCATGAAGGTGTAGCCTTAGCTGAATATGCAGACTTCTATGATTACTCACCATCATATCCTGACCATGAAATAGAAAATGCGGACACTGAAGAGGAGGTGAGGTCATTTTTATATGGTCATTTGTGTATAACATTTTCGTCAATGTTTCAGGTGGTCTTTTCAGGTTTAGAAGGTTCTGATTACCAGTTGGTTCTACCATCAGGAGTCATTGTTGGCCACAGAAGCCTTATGAAATATTATAAGCAGAGTTTGAACCCAATAAGGACAGTATCTACAACCAATAATAAGAAGCTTCATAAAGTTCTTGCCCAATACAGATCTTTGGGATGGACGGAAACACAACAAGTTGCAGCTGCTAGGTGAGTAGTATTCCATCAATGGAGGTGTACCCTATTGACTTCCAAACTGAAACTTCCTTTTTGATGATGATCTCATACCAAAACATAATGTAACTGTATCATTCGTTCCCAAAGTTAACTCACATGCTTCATCTTAAAAATCAAATCACAGCCCTATCTAAAAACCCATTCAAACTGGTGAAGTAAATATCATGCTGTTGTCGATCCTCTTCATGTATCACCTCTAGGTGCTAGACTCATGTCAAAGCTTTGTGACTATTCTAGCCAGCCGTGTTCATACAAGAGTAATTGTCATCTCTGTCAGAATCTATTAGTATGACATACATATATAGTATGTTGAAATAAATGAGGAACTTTCATATTAGTTTTGAGTGGTTAATCAATCAGTTCACTGTTGTCTGTTGGGGGGTGGCAGCCAAATGGCAATGCTATTGACGTCATTAAATCTGTTTCCTACTAATATCTATTATTTCGAAAACGTAGGAAATACTTGGATAAAAATGGGTTGTACAAATGATGAAATAATTTTTTTTGCTAAGCATGCTCATTTGATTTCCTGATTTGCTCAGATCTCAACAAATTCCATGACAATTTTCAGGAGGGCCAAGGACTTACATTACATGAAGAGAATGCAGTCTAAATATTCTATGAAAATGGGAATGAAAAATAACAGCATTCTCCAGACACATTTTAGAAGGCAGGTTCAATTCTGATCTGTATATTTTGTACTATATCAAGTATAGGGTTTTGTGTTGTAAATAAAACAAAAAAAAAGTCATAGAGGGTTTCATTCATGTGTTATCTAAACAAATAAATAACCATATATGAATAGTACTGATTCACATTGAAAAAATTCAGTGATATGATCAATATGCTGATAAATAATTTCTTATCATCTTCAAAGTGTTGATTCACACAAGGTGATAGTGGGCTTGTCTGATGCAAATTTTCAGAGTGAATTTGCTCTTGAAATTGCCTTGAACATTCTGTCCAATGTTCTTCAGAACCATTTTGGATGAGGTTATTTTTCATCAGTGATAATGAACTTCCTGGATAATAATGCAGCTTCAAAATTATTAGGACTAGTAAAAATATATCACATCTTTGTTCTATGAGTGTTCACATGTGTAGCCAAATCTCTTCAGTGGAGAAATTTGAAATTATTCCTCCCTCAATTCCATTTGAATCATATGGTTGGCCAGTCTGGTACTAAAAAAATATTGACATAATAACAAATAAGATTTGGGTCTTATTCGATCAGAATGCATGTTTGATTGATATAACATGGTGTGTCGCTGAATGATAATTTAACATAATTACTAAACTTCTTCAACACCTATTAATGTTTCCTTTTCTTCAAAGCCTGATGAGGCTACTGCTGGTTTAGCAGGGTTTTGTACTGGATTCTGAGAGTACAAATAAATTGCAAACATTACTGATCCTATAGCCAATACTGTATTCAAATGAATTGGAATACTGAAAAATATATAGCTTAAAATTGCTGTCAGGATCAATTCTAAAGCACTAGCAAAAGTTTTGAGTATGGAATTGAGAGTCTTGAGGAAAAAACTTGTAACAATTCCTATGGCAGCATTATTCACCATTACAACTAAAACTTTGTAATGAAGCACTTTTCTAATGTTCTGGTAAGTGAACGTATCAAGTACATTTCCACTTATCAGTAACAACATGATATTGCACACTATTGAATCTAAGTACATAAAAACATTTTGTACAAATATATTGATATCAGCTCCTTGTTTTTTCAATAAGTATTCATTGTATACGCCAGCTAAGCATGAGCAAACAATTTGAATAAATATGAAAATCGCATCCAATCCCAGTTTCACTGATGATGCTTTTTTGTTTTCTTCTGCCTTGATATCAGCTTGGGAAAAGTTAACTTGCTTGAGCATGCAGCCAGCTGTTAAGATTATCAAGGAAATCCACTGCTTTCTGCTTAATACCTTCTTGAATATAAACTGAAAAGAAGCATGCATGAAAATAACTAAAAACACCACCATGAGAATATGTACTTACCTGAAAAAGGATTCCAGTCACCACAACTCGGAATTGCAATAAAAGATAATATGTTGTTGGGTCAAACAACGACAAATTTATAAATGCCAAATTATTATACAAGCAGTACAAAAAAGCAGGAATCAAATAAAGTATTAATACTTTCTTATTCTTCAATACTTCAACTACTAATTGCCGTGCACTATTTCTGAAAGAGCACAAATATCGATTTAGATGTATATTTGAGATGATGATTTGGACATACATACTCTCGACAGTATAAGAAGGAGGATATGATCAACTTGAGGACTTCAGTAAGAAGGACTACTGTTATTATATTATAATCATAATGATTATCAGCTTTTTGTGATGCAGTCACTAGCACTCCTGGAATAGATAATTACTTACATGATTAACTTTGAATGATTCTGGTTCACTTTTTGCAATTATCAGTTTTTTCAGAGACAAACAAGAATCAAATTATACAGAGATTGGGGAAATTAACCAATCAGTCACCTCTCTAACAAACTGTAAAACAAATACAAGAAATTCTTTACTGTTCTGAGTGCGATATAATATATCTTATCTGAATCTCATTCCCTACTCAGGTTTTGAAGAACACCTTGTAAATGTAAAATCCTCGTGTGAAACTCATCAAAAATATCTAGGCATTGAAAAAAATCAACTGTAAACATATAATTACCTACTTACCTTGATTTACAAAAAGGAGAATATACACCACGAAAATTATCGAACTTAATTTAGATGGAAAAAGTTCTCCTAATAAAGTCATTCTGATAATACTCTTTTATGTACCTATGCTTTCATCACCAAAGAATGTGACTACCAATCACATGTAGCATAAGTGCACTTTATATAGAAGACAAAAAAATAATTCAATGATGCAATGGTTTCATTAACAACAATCCAAAAATAATGATAAATGTTTTGAGTTTGAATCACTAATTTGAATCTTGTTTACATACTTCAAAATTGAGTAGCGGATTCGCACTGTTGACGTTGACTTCTGAATGGACTTGTCTTCTCGTTTGAGATTTGCGAATGTTTGCTGGTTTTGACGTTCCGTTAACTAATATCTGGTTTTGGCCAAGGACTAAACAGAAGGCAGGAATGCTACTTCTAGCGAACCTGTGGGAAGCGTCCCACAGTACCCACATCCCATTACGCGACATCTCACATTCGGGGCAGATCATATATCTTTCTTTACTACAAATATATGAGATAATTTTCATAATTTCTTTTCTTTAACGAGCAGAGACAATCCAACGAAGACTAGAAAGATGCTTGTCTTACAATATCTTCAACCTCAAATATATATATACCCTTCGCTTTTACATTCAACTTATATATAACCATCTCACATTCAACCCACATTTCGTAGTTCCCACTTTTCCCGAACACATAGGAACGGGCAGGGTTGCCAACTTATATATAAAATGGAGTGACCCTCGTGAAGGCGATACAAGAATCTTCCTAATTCAATTCACGTGAATTTCACTTCCCTCACTATTCATTATACCCACGAAACCCAAGGATAGTTAACCAACAGGATTGTTCATCCGGGCGATAACCAATTAAAATGAAGACCGGCATGTCGTCACCGCTAGTCGAATGTTCGTGTCCGTACTCATCGTGCTGTGATTTGTGATTGTTGTCCACTGCCTTTACCCATTTTATTATTTATTTTGAAGTCGATATCCCGTTGAAATAGTTTCTTATAGTGCTTACATCAAATATTGGATAATGAAAAATACTCTGTTCTTGCCACGAGAAAAAATTTAATTTTCAAATTCAAAAATGGCAGGTAAGATGAAACTCAAAACCAGAGACACAGAGTAGAAACTCATCTGTGCCAGAGATCTGTCTACCTCAGAACATAAAACAGTTACCGCGCACCAATGAGAACAGATATCGCCGATATGGACCAATAATCCTGTTGGTTAATCATCCTTGCACGAAACCATCTTTTCTCATCTTTCTCATCTTTACATCCAATTTCACTCAAATTACCATTCTCATAATGTCACTTTCACACTACAGAGCTTTAAGCTCGATCCAGTAGAGAATAATATCACATCTTCGACTCTTAGATGGCCTCCCGTTATAGAGTATTCGTTTACACTTTACTTGTAGTAGGGTTGCAAAGCTACACACAGTGTACCAAAGAGAACAAGAGGAATGCACCCAGCTTATGTCAGTTCTTTCTATGTCCATGAAAAGATATATAGATGGTCATGTTCTATGCTAGGTTATGTTTTATGTTAGGTTATGGTTCATGTTCTAATTTTTTCAGTCACAGTCTATCTATGGCTTCGAAGGTAGGGACGTTTATTTCTTGATCTCCAAATTCATTTTCCGTTTTTCAGTCAATCAAGACATTAGGAGTTTTCCGCAAACCAGGTCTGTTTGACCAAGGAATTGGAGCTGCTCTTCCAGAAGCTTATAAAAAATTCTTCAAAGAATGGAAATTGACTCAGCCGACTGCTGTACATTATGTTCCTGAAGGAGGAAAATGGAAGAGAAATGATGTTACTGGCGAAGTGTCACCAGTTCAGAATGTGTCAATTCCCATTTTCTTTCCCAAAGAATCAAATGAGCATATTTGGGGTGGAGAAGGTGTAGTTCAGGGATTCCAAGTTAGGGAGAAATATCGCAGACGAGTTCCACATTTCTGGGTACCTATTCTTCGAAGATCTGTTGTCTACAGCGAGGTTTTAGATAAACATATATCTGTCATTGTCACTGATAGAGCCATTAGACTCATTAATGAACACTATGGGTTTGATCACTACTTATTGAAAGTATGTGTCTATTCCTTATTGTTTGTATGAACTAACAGCATCAACAACTTTCTCTTCTAGACTCCTGCTTGTGATTTACAATCTCTACTACCTCTGGTCATCAAGAGAAAGATTTTACAAGAGCTACAAAATGGCTGTCCAGCTTATGATGATCGACCAGAGAAACAAAGGAAGGTCTTAGACCAGTATAAAAATTATTTATCTGCAGTGAGTTATCAACTCAGATCAAACAGAAATCACAATTATACCCAACATACCTGATATTTTTCAGTATACTTCTGAGGAAATCAAATGGTATGGATACAGTTTTTCACAGGCTTGCAAAATACTGCAAGAGGAATTAGATGCAGAAAGTAGAAAGAAAATTATTCCTTTGAAACACGTTTACAGGTCTCAGCTGATAGAAAAGTTGAAGGCTGTTTCTTCTGGAGAAATAAGCCCTGGTGAAACAAATAACAATATTGAGTATGTATTCATAGTGTAGTTGATAGTTTTAACAATGTTAAATAATAAATTCTATCTTTTCATTTCAGAGCAGCAGATTCTGCAGCATCCTGGCTACAAAAAATTAACCCTTTCGGTAAAAAACAGGAAAAATAAAATGAGTATGTGAAGTAATAAAAAATATGTATTAGTTTTGAGTCGAATTTGATTCATGTCCACATATACAATTCATATGATAAAATCTTCCATGGCAATGAAAACTGACTCATGTGAAGTTGGCGCCGATTTTTTGTGAAAATATTTTTTTCTTCTGAGTTCTCTGTAGAAATGATGAGAGTTCTAGAGTTCCTGACAGAAATTTCCAATAGTTTTGGTCAATGATGGATTTATATTGAATATAAACAAATATGGGCGCTACCTTCATACAGCGCCGTTTTTTACAAACATGAGTTCTGTTATTCTTTTTGTTTGGATTCATCTGAGCTCTGGAGTTCTTGACCGATTTCCAAAATGGTTCTGTCATATTGACAGAATTATTGAGGAAAATTTCCCTTTCATCAAGAAATGGTTCAGCAAATTTAAATTATTTCTGGAATTGCAAACCCAGTACCAATGCACAATTTAAACTGTTGATTGTATTGTGTTTCATAAGAAAGATTACATTTCTCAAACTATTCACCCACCTGGACCACTCAATTGAAAAAACTATTGAGATCATAATAAAAATTTAGGAGATATCACAGTTCTGAAAGGAGTTCTGAATAGCGCTTGAAGAGTTCTACCAAATACTTTCCAAGCATTTTATGAAAAAACAATCTTTCGCAAATTATTCCATAATATAGGGTGCTCACTTTCCAAATATTGTCATTAAATAAAAAGTTCACGAAATATCACAGTTTTGAAAGGAGTTCTAGGTAGCATTCGAAGAGTTCTACAATGTATTCCCTAAGCGTTCTATGAAAACCACAATATTTCGAAAATTATGCAATAATATAAGGTGCTAGATTTTCATCTACTATCCCCGAGCGTTTCATGAATAAAACAATATATCGCGAATTATTTAATGATATAAGGTGCTAGATTTTCATTAACCATCATCACCAAATGAAAAATTCAAATAATTTCACTGTTCTGAAAGGAGTTCAAGTTAGCACTCGAAGAGTTCTCCAATATATTGCCCAAGCAAATTATGGGAAAAACAATATTTCGAAAATTATTCAATAATATAAGGTGCTAGATTTTCATCTACTATCCCCGAGCGTTTCATGAGAAAAACAATATATCGCAAATTATTCAATAATATAAGGTGATAGATTTTCATTAACCATCACCAAATGAAAAATTCAAATAATTTCACAGTTCTGGAAGGAGTTCTAGGTAGCTCTCAAAGAGTTCTACAAAATGTTCCCAAGCGTTTTATGAAAAAAAAACAATATTTCGAAAATTATTCAATAATATAAGGTGCTAGATTTTTTTTCTCATCAATATCAAATCAATCTATCAAATATCCCTGTTATGAAGGAAGTTCTAGGTAGATCATTCTACGTGGTGGTAGACGGGGTCTCTTCTGATACAATGACGATCAATGCTGGTGTTCCACAAGGCTCTGTCTTGGCACCAACTTTGTTTTTGCTCCACATCAATGATTTGTTGAATGTGACCTCCAGCCCAGTTCATAGCTTTGCGGATGATAGTACACTTCATTCCGCCTTTTCCTCTAGAGCCCCTATATCATCCAATGAGGCCAGAGGTGCAAGGCGAAGACAGGTTGATGCTTTAAATGAGGATCTGACAAGAATTCTGAAATGGGGATCTGAGAATCTAGTACAGTTCAATGCAACTAAAACTCAAGCTTGTATGTTCACCAAGAAGGCTGATCACACAATGCCCAATTTGATGATGTCGGGTACCACTGTTCCTATGAGGTCGTCAATATCCTTGCTGGGTGTCACCACCAACAGTGCTCTCTCATGGGACGATCATGTGAGGTCCATTGCGAAGACTGCTTCACAAAAACTCGGTTTTCTTTTCCGTGCGAAGAGATACTTCACATCCCAGCAACTGCTTATGATCTACAAAGCACAAATTCGACCTGTCCTGGAGTACTGCTCACATGTTTGGAGCTCAGCCCCCAAACATACGCTTAAGCTCTTAGATTCAATTCAGAAGAGAGCTATTCGCCTAGTCGATGATACAACACTCACCAAATCATTGACCTCTCTAGATCATCGTAGAAAGGTCGGCGATCTCTGCCTTTTTTATAGGTACTTTCACGGTCGGTGCTCAACGGAAATATCATCTATTATGCCACCACGCGCGATTCGTAGTAGACAAACCAGACGAGCTCAAGCTGGTCACCCCTACACTGTCAGGCTCGAGACCTGTCGAACATCGCTATACCAAGCATCATTCATCAATAGAACGGCAAAGTTGTGGAATTCTTTGCCTAGTGAAGTCTTTCCTGATGCTTACAACCTCCAAACATTCAAGAAAAATTCCAACACCTTCCTTCTTTCCCAAAATTCCACCGCTGGCTAACACGATGTTCCTCGAACATCATAGGTTTCCCTTTCGTGTTGTCCACAGATAAAAAAAAAAAAAAAAAAAGCGCTCGGAGATTTCTACAATATATTTCCCAAGCGTTTTTTGAAGAAAACAATATTTCGCAAATCATTCAATAATATAAGGTGCTCACTTTCCAAATATTGTTATCGAATAATATATTTAGAAAATATCACAGCTCTGAAGGAAGTTCTAGGTATCGCTCGAAGAGTTCTACAAAATGTTCCCCAAACGTTATATGAAAAAAAAACAATATTTCGAAAACTGTTTTCAGAACTGTGAAATCATTTGAATTTCCCATTTGTTAATGATAATTGATGAAAATCTAGCACCTTATATTATTGAATAATTTGGAATATTGTTTTTTCCATAATTTGCTTGGGCAATATATTGGAGAACTCTTCGAGCGCTACCTAGAACTACTTTCAGAACTGTGAAATTAATTCTCTGAATTTTTCATTTGGAAATGATGGTTGATGAAAATCTAGCACCTTATATTATTGAATTATTTTCGAAATATTGTGTTTTCCATAAAACACTTGGGAAATATATTATAGAACTCTTCGAGCGCTACCTGGAACTCTTTTCAGAAGTGTAATATTTCCTGAATTTTTTATTTGATGACAATATTTGGAAAGTGAGAACACTATATTATTGAATGATTTGCGAAAGATTGTTTTTTCATAAAAAGCTTGGGAAGTATTTGGCAGAACTCTTCGAGCGCTACTGAGAACTCCCTTCAGAACTGTGATATCTCCTAAACTTTTATTATGATCTTAGTTTTTCGAATTGAGCGGTCTAGGAGGGTGAATAGTTTGAGAAATGTATTCTTTCTTGTGAAACACACTACAACAGTTGAAATTGTGCATTGGTACTCGGTATGCAATTCCAGAAATGATATAAATTCTCTGAACCATTTTTCGATGAAAGGGAAAATTTCCTCAATTATTCTGTCGATTTGACAGAACTATTTTCGAAATTGGTCAAGAACTCCAGAACTCTGTCAGATGAATCCAAAAAGGATATCAGAGCTCAAATCTTTGGAAAAAATGGCTCTGCGTGAAGTTAGCGCCCATATTTGTTTATATTCAATTTATATCCATCATTGACCAGAACTATTGAAAATTTCTGTAAGGATTCCTAGAACTCCCATCATTTTTACCGAGAAAAAGATCATTTTTACGAAAAGTCGTCGCCAACTTCACATAAGTTGAAAACTGCAACAAAATTTAATGGATGAGAAAAAAAAGAAAAATGGGCTGCCAGAAGCCGACTGCCTAAATTTGGGAACATACCCAATTGATTGGTGCAATGGCGTGTATCCTTCCTTTTACATGTTGACTGCCGAATACGATTCATCTCCTAGTAAGTGGTCTGTCTCTGGACGCTTCCTACGAGCTAACTTGTATTTAGCAGCTTGATCTTTGAAGCCAGCCACGTTCTTTCTCGTAGTAAAAACGTGGTATTTTTACGTTGGGGCGTCTGTGACAAGCCCTACTGAGTCTTGACGACGTAGTTGAATGAATCAATTATTCAAACAAAAATTGATTCATTTGCAAACATGAACGAAACCATAATTCGCTACCCCACATTTATCAGTAGCAATAAATGAAATGTTTAATGTATGATACTTTTCGAAACATGTTTCAACACATAATGCAGGTTTTAGTTCACATATCGGACAGAAATATCTCGTTTCACGCCGGCGTTTTTCTTTTGTACAGACACGACAAGGTTTAGTTGGGCGAGTCTTTCTCTCAGTCGGTGGGATGGACTCCAGATAATGCAAATTTCCGAGATTCTTCGGTTTGGCGCTTCTATTTGGCATTTCACCTTGACTGAGAATAATTCCTTGTCCAATAGGCTGCTTGTCTGTACACACGAAAAAAAAAAAGGAAATTGAGGGTGAAGATTTTTTTTATAGTTGAACATGTGTAGAATCATCCTGACTGAAGAATAATTCCTTGCCAAATAGGCTGGTAGACTCTACACATGAAAAAAGGAATTTTCAAAATATTTTTTTCGGTACTTGGCAAGAAACAGCATCGAGGTTTCCTGCTCACGATTGTAACTGAACATGTCTAGCATCCATCTGACTGAAAATAATTCCTTGACAAATAGGCCAACCGACTCTACACATGGAAAGCGACCCAGGGAATTTCCAAAATTATTTTTCTCTACTACGCTACTCTCGGGAAAAACAGCATCGAGGCTCACCATATCCACCTTGGTGGAATCAGTTATACCAATTTTTGTATTTTAAAATATGTGATCGTACTCGACCGTGAAATACAAAAAAGTGAAATCATATACAGGGTGTTCAATTCGATATTCTCAAGATGTGTTGCTTTCTGGTGGAACCGGAAGTGATTGGGAGCATGAAATATTGAAAACTTTTCCAATTTTTTGATCCAACAACCCTGCCAAGTTTGAATCTCATATCTTCGGAAATCTGGAAACCATATATACAGGGTGTCAAAAGAATACGTTGACATACCTGGCATTCTTGTAGGTGTAGAGCAGGTATGGACAACCTTTGACATGTTGTGGGCCAAACTCTAAAGTAAAGTAGTGCATTTCAAAGTAGTGTCAATAATTTTTTTGCGATAGATAGATATCAGACAATGTTATATGAGTCCAATTTATTAAAATGACAAAATGAAATGAATGAATGGTACAACATTATAATTGAATCGTTAAATTTGGATTTGTTACAAACTGGGAAAGTTAAATACACCGGAATCAATGAGACACTTGAGATTGAATTTGGGAAAGTAATCCATCGATATTTGGCTTCATTCCACTGATACAAAGAAGTCAAAAATTTTCCAAATCGTCAGTCAGTCTTGTACGATGTTTTGATTTATTAACTCTCATCAGTGAAACGAACTGTTCACATTTATAAGTACTGCCAAACGCACCAATTAATATTCTTGCGAATGTTCTAAGTTGCGGAAAATTGTCTTCTTCTAGGTATTTTTTGTATGAATCGCACAACTCCACGTCTTCAAATTTGGATTTTAGGAGTGCGTTTTCTTGGATCTCGATCAACTCCATTTGAGAGTGCATTGGAGCATTTTGTGCATCACTTTTTGTTGGAGTATCAAATGAACAGAAACAGTCTTCCATGTTTTTGAAGTTGCTAAATCTGTTCGAAAATTGTTCCGTCATTAATTCGAGTTCTTTAGCATATTGAGCAATATTTTCATACGCAGAGAGCGTGGTGAAATGGTTACCAGACAGCATCTGCTGTGCCTCCCACAAGCCTAGTTTGTTCTGAAACCATGGACGTATACGTCCATGTCTGAAACGCTTTCAAATGGCTGTACAAATCATTTACTAACTGTTCTTGTTTTTGGAGTTTCAAATTTAAATCATTCAAATAGTCTGTAAGATCGAACAGAAATGCTAAGTCACATATCCATTTTGGGTCACTCAATTCGAATAGTGGTTTATCTTTTATTTGCATTAAGTCTGCTATCTCATTTCTAAGCTCGTGAAACCGTTTCAGCCCTCTAGCCTCTAGCTCCATCGTAAACAATCTATGTTTTGCTTCTCTAAGCTCTTCTCTCAATTTCACTGGCACTGGTGGAAGAACAGGGGTGGATTCGTCCACAACTGAACCAGTTGTAGCCATTTATCCACAAGTTTAAATATTGTAACACCGATTAAACTGTATTAGACTGTATCGTGTGGATGATAAATGTATTATTATTATTATTATTAATTTCCCTTTCTTCAGGCATCTGACTTCACAATAATATGTTACGTCGTTATATTCGGCTGATATTTCATCCAAAAACACCTTGAACTGACGATGGTTAAGCCATCGGGATAGAATAAGATTGATGGTTTTTACTATCACATTCATAACATTCTGGAGTCGAATGAACTTTTGAATCCCTTATGAACTTCATTAAAAATAACTCAGTAACAGTGAACTCTTTACCAACACCCCGAATGAATATAGTCAGTTGAGCTGTCTGTGTTAGACAAATCGGTGCTATCGTCTAATGCCATGGAAAATGATTCGAAACCAGCCATACGGTCAGATTATGTTGTTTTTATATCATTAGCCATCATTTCTATAGTCGAACAACAAACCGTTCGTCTTGACAAACTAATTTTTCCAAATTCATTCTTGTTTTCAGGTCACCGCAAACTTCTAACATACACTCCTTGATAAATTCGCCTTCGGCAAATGGTTTTGATGCCTTTGCCAATTCTGAACTGACTATAAAACTAGCTTTCACAACATTATTGAGTTGTGTTCTTTCTTTATGAAATATTTTTTGCTGTTTTTCCAAATTTGTGGAGAGCTTCTGGATGTTGTCTTTTCTTATTTGACCTGCCAGTGAGTGCATCGTAGCATGTTTAGCATGTTTAGTTTAAATGCAACCTCTGTATCAACTTTTCGTTTCTTTCCACCAGACATCATTTTGTTTACTTTTCGTTCGATAAACTTAATAACAAACTATAATTAGTGAGCACCTAAGATGCACACAAAGTCACAAAGCAAGTTGACGGCACTACCAGTTCGCTAGGAAATCGCTTGTCGAACTAAAGTTCGGGCCATCCACCCGCTTATATAGGCAAAATGAAGGAATAATCTGGAATCGTCTAGTTAGGAACAATTGAGAAGCAATAAATCTTTTGTACCGCCGCCAGTGAGGCGGAAACATCAGAGGCTTTGATGTTTGCCGTCTCACTCTGCCGCCACCAGCTTACTCGCTCATTGGATTCCGTGAGTATAGGTAGTGTAATATTGTTTTATTTGGGTTTTTTCAAAATGTCTCGCGAGCCGGATAAAATCTTACAGCGGGCTGGTTGTTGCCCACATATATTATGTTGTACCAGAACAATCACTGAAATAAATGGATACTTCAGTGAATAAAAGTTTGTTGGAAGATATTCTGAGATTGATTGTTTGATTATTATATCAATAGATAGATAGATAGATAGATAGATAGATGTGTTCTATTATTGAGGTATGATTCAATAATGTTTCTAGATACACCTCGTAATCCATACCATTCTAACTTCTCCAGGAGTTTTTCGTGACATACACAATCAAAAGCCTTTGATAGATCAGTGAAGATGGTTAAACACATTTTTTTGTTTTCAAAAGCGTCAAGAATATTATTAGCTAACCTATTAACAGCATCTATTGTGTTTTTTCCACTTCTAAATCCATATTGATGAACATCAAATAAATTTAATTTTTCCATAAAATTACTGAACTGTATGAGGATTGCTTTTTCTATTACTTTAGATATTGTAGGTAGAATGTGTATTTGTCTATAGTTTTCTGGCATTTCCTCATCATCTTTTTTGTGAATGGCAAGAACTTTGGCCGGCTTGAACACGGAAGGAAATATTCCGTCAGAGAGACAAGTATTGACGACGTGAGTCAAAGATTTGATAATATATGATGAACACTCTTTCAGCAATTTGGTACTGATGCCATATATGTCTTGGGTTGTTTTGGTCTTCAGACTATTAACAATTGAACGAATTTCCTCTTCTCTGAAGGATCGCATAAAAAATGAATTCGGGGATTTATTGATCTTATGATGAATTGGAAGATTTCCATGTGCAGGAATATCCTTAACGATGTTATCTGCATGGTTGGTGAAGTATTCGTTAAAAATATCTACGTCAATTTCAGGTTGAGCTCTTGGGTTGACTTTACCTCTTTCAGTATTTATGATTTTCCAAACTGTTTCATTCTTGTTGTCGGACAATGAAATTTGTGTTGAGTAATATGTTCTTTTTGCTTCTGTCAAAGCTTGGTTATATTTTTTTTTTATCAAGTCATATTGCACTTTATTGAAGTTACTTGGATTTTTTTTAAGCAGTTCGTATGTAAATTGAACATTTTGTTTGAGCATTTCAATTTCAGGTATTTTCCAGTAGCTGATCTGGTTTGTCTTTTGTAGAGGTTTTGTTTTAATTGTAGGAAAACAATGTCCAAAGTGGTTCATGAATGTCTCATGGAATGAAAGTGCTTTTTTTTCGGAAGATATTTGATTGTACATGTCACTCCATGATTCCTCTTCAAGGAAAGATTTGAATTTATGTTGATTATCACTCGAAAAGTTTAATTTATTATTGAAAGGCAGTTGATCTCTCTTTGAATTTTGTATTACATATTTCAATATTTGAGGGTCATGGTCCGATAGTGGAGCACTGAGGACTTCTCCATATGAGTGCTCAATGTTTGTAAATATATTATCTGGGCTGGTTTTGGATTTTCCCGCTTTTCTAGTAGCTGTATGAACTTTTTGGTTCATATCAAATTGCTTGAATAGATCCAATACCATATTGGATTTACTGTCTGGTTTCAGGAAGTTTACGTTATAATCTCCACATATCACAACATTTGCTTTGCTATAATATTTGTCCATGTAGGATGATGCTTTAGTCATTATGGATAGAAACCTGGCAAAATCTGAATTACCACAGGGTGATCGGTAAACACTCATTACTAATAGGTTTATATTTTTTATATATATTGCAGCAAGTTCACAATGAAACTCCTCTGATAATTGTTTTATGTTACTGATTTATTTTGCATTGTATTCGTTATTCAAATATATACATGTGCCCCCATGAATATGGTTTGGTCTGCAGAAGATAGAGGCTAATTTGAAATTAGTAATGTTATAACAAGAAGATTCGCTCGCAGACAACCAGTGCTCAGTGAAACACAGCACGCTTAAATTGTCAAAATTATTTACAAAATTGTCTACTTGTAGAATTTTATTACGGATACATTGGGTATTCAGGTGTAGAACAGTAATATCAGGATTATCTCTTGCGTCATATTTCTTTTTTTGGCCTATACTATTTCTATTTGTGATAGACAATCGTCTAAAAAATTTGTTGGTGCCCTAGTACCCTCACGGGGATCCGTATTCGGAGTATTCTTATAGTTTTTCTGTTTATGAGTTGTCAGTTTATTATCATCGAAATTTTTATCAAAATTTTCATCGGTAGTTTCGGCTTCAATTGGTATTGTGTTTATATGTATTAAGTTTTTGTTACGTTTTTGTCCGTATGTAATTTCATTCGACATCTTAATGGCTATTTGGTTTTTGGATAGTGTCCATTTGTTACCATTATTTATATTTATTACTACCCCTCTACCTTCAGAATAGCTGTCTAGTCGCAAAACGTATTTTTCAAGCACCTGATTTAATTTTGAGATATTAGAAGAGTAACATGACTTAGAGTGTAAAGGAACAGTATTTATTAAAATATTTGTATGTTGACAGTGTTTCAATTTACTATTCAATAACTTGAATGATGGGTATCTGTTTTTGATGATATCATTTAAACCACCCTGTATGATCACAAAATCATTTGTAGTAAAGTTTTCCGTAAGTTTCACGATATCTGATATGACATCATCCATACAAGCTCCTGGTTTCATTATAGTTTGAACATAAAATTTATTGTCAAGTCGATTTCGTATTAATTTACCCAATTGACGTCCACCTTCATCACACAGTACCAATATTTTGTTTGCCCTGTTTATTTCTTTGTCTGCATTGCTCCGCCTTGGTTCAACATCATCTTTTGCTTTCGTAGTTATGACTTCCTTACCACTTGCTCCTGATTTTTCTATCTTCTTTGTTTCGTCTCTTAATTTCTTTATTTCTTGGGAATAGATCCCATTTTCCTTTTCTAGTGTTTTTATAGTTTCTACCATACTTCTACTGATGTCACTCAGTTCTTGTACGTCTTTTTCAAAATGTTGGAGTTTTTCATTGCTCTGTTGTAGATTATCTCTAAGTAATTTGTTTGTGTTGTCCATGACGATAATATTTTCATTCAACTGTGCTATGGTTTCCCTTTGTTCTTCTAACATAATCATGTCCCTTTTTTCCACAACTTGCTCATTTGTTTTTGAATTT
Organism: Gastrophysa polygoni; assembly: GCA_963576655.1. Lineage (NCBI taxonomy): Eukaryota > Metazoa > Arthropoda > Insecta > Coleoptera > Chrysomelidae > Gastrophysa > Gastrophysa polygoni. The sequence continues at coordinate 14,003,724 of OY755083.1, read as the reverse complement.
TTCCAATCTATAATATCTACGCCACTAGAATCTGTGGCTCTGTGAGTCATAAGTGTATTAATTGTTTGTGTGCTATCTGTTCTTGTGCCAACGCTTTTTTGTTGGAGTTCTTTTTGTAGTATCTTTATCTGATCTTCCATTTCTTGTATTAGACTTTTTTGGCTTTCCGAGAGAATGTTCATTTCAATTTCCATGTCTAATGCTTGTTGTAAGTACCTGTTTTTTTCTTCTTTCAGCTTCTCCATGTAATTGTTTTTTTCTTCGCCATCTTGAAGTAATTCGCTTATTGTTTTCTCCAACAAGTTCGTCTCTTCTTCCTGGTAGCTTGTTGACTTTTTTTCACAGCATATTATTTTATTGTCTTTCACAAACACAACTTTTTTCTTATAGCTTGTTAACAAACAGCTCTTATGAAAAACACTGCAGCATTCCGTGCATACATAGTGTACAAACGGTTTGTTTTTGCAACATTTGTAGTTTATTGCCAGAGAGCACTGAGCACGTGTGCCTTCTGCCATGATAATCTCTCATAATATCAATATCAAAATATCTAATCTAATCTAATCAATACATAATATGAGCAATAATGGTCCAAGAACACTTCCCTGAAGAACCCTGTAGAAGCTATTCCATAAGAATAGCTACCATGAACTTTTGTTTTTTGTTTCCTATTTGTATGATAATTCGTTAGCCACTTGAGCACTCTGCCTCTTATTCCATATGCTTCACACTTCAGTAACAGTTTTGTCCTATCTATTGTATATTCCATTGTATGCGAATACACTAACATTCCGATTATTTTCTCGATTGAGGTTTATTTACCTTTATTTATTCATTTATTTATTCATTTAATACATAGGTTACCCAGCAGAGTATTAAAACTCCAATTATAGGGTTACACATTTTACATAATATAGAGTGTACACCTGATATCAGTTATAGAGATAAACAAACAAAAAATGGTAAAAGAAAAAATAAACTGATCCTAGGTATGATACTCTCAATGAAACAGTAATGAGAGTAACTATAATAGTGAATATAGAAATAATAGTGAAAATAGTAATAATGCTAATAGAAGAAAGAAAACTTCTAGCTGAGGAGAATAGAAAAAAAAAATTGATCAATGCAGAACAAAACATTCGTAGCTTCTTTCTGATTCTGTGAATGGTGCTATTGAATAGGTCAATGTGACTAAAATATAAATTATATGAGTTTGGAATCATAGAGAGGTGAATTTCTTGCAAAGTGAGTTGTATGAGTCGGAAAGTAAAATGAATTTGGCGCACGAGTAATATGAGTAGGAGCATTGAGTGATAGCTTGTTAGTTATATAATTACTATAGATTTGGTTTTTAAAAAATTTGAAGAGAAACAGTGCATAGCTAACTATCCTTCTAGAAGAAAGTTTGGAGAGATTAAAGTGCTGTAGACGATTTTCGCATGATAAGTGGATTAGAGATCTTTTGAATCTAGAAAACAGTTTATGCATGAATCTTATCTGAACTTTTTCTATTCGTCGAACGTATTTACGGTTATAAGTATTCCAGACTATTGATCAAGATAGTTCCTTACTAGGGAGTTATTGTACAATAGAATTAATGTTCTTGGATTCATGAATGGCTTAGATATTCTAGTGCCGAATCTCAGGTTTCTTACAGCTTTCGAATCCACTATCACCCCCAGGTTTATGATGGCTTCTATTTTGTTCAGGGCAATGTTGTCAATTTTATATGAGAAATATAAAGGTCCATATTCAGACGGAAAAATCTGATATAATGACATTTACTTATATTCGAATATGAATTGTGATTGACACAGGTGATTAGTACAGGTATCTTTGTATTCGTGATATACAACAGAGGATATTCCACTGTAGTTTATCGAAACGGGTAAATATTATAATCAACAACAAGATTAATTTCCACAAAATTCAATTGTTTAATTCTTCTTCTATATTTTCTGCACCTAGGTGAAGAGAGTTGAAGTCAAAATTCGTGTTTTTACTACAAACTGTTTGTTTTATTGTTGAATATCTCGAAGACCCTATAGGTCTTATAAGGTCTTACAACTGTGTTCTTAAATGCGAGACAAGAAATTGTATTTGCAGGACTACTACAACATGTGTGGGAACTGCGCAAATTATGGCTTCTATGGGAGATTCAATCGACGATTCATTTCTCCCAGAGAAAATATACATACCATGAATCAGTGCACTATACGTCACGTACTTTTCGTACTTTAACAGTCGATATCATTGCTGGAACCGCTGAAGAATCAACGAGTTAGAGGAAAAGTTAATGTTTATAATTGAGTTTTCAACAATGTGGATAAGTTATATCAGCACAGTTTTTTTTACTATTCTGAATGCGGTCATTTTTATAACTAATATTGAAATGTCATCTATTATTCACAGACCATATTTCCTTTTCTTATTTCCAGACAACTTTTACACCACGACAATTCATGACTCCTCATTTCTGATGATCTCCAAATTCAATTCCCAAGCTCAGTTTTGGAGAAATTGAAAATTTCCATGGAAGATATCACTCACAACTGAGCGATCCTGGAATTTGAAGATAATCGCTTCAAGTCAATGCGCTATTTTTCATTTCATTTTCCATGTTACAAAAAAATGTTCCGTGCAGAACGAAATTTTATCGAAAATAAGATTGATCAGTATTTGTGATCTTGGATGTACCGGTAAGGAGACAATTTGGAATATGCAGATTTTGGGCATTTTTCACAATGTGTCTCAACCCACAATTTAGCTAGAAGGTCGTGGGACTATTTCGAGTCATCCTGGAAGCCATTCGAACAAACTGGATATTGCTGCTCTTAGCAATTATCAATGTTTGGGTCAAAACGTATTTTTACTGGAATGATACATACATTTTTTTATTGGTTATAAACTTAGATTTTCGTAATTTGCGACATCGACTAGAGACTATCGATAGGTCTCCGCTACTTGCTTGAGCGTGAAAGCAGCCACAAGTTCCAGCCACGAATCCGCTGAGATTTTAGGGCGCGCGACAAACCACCAACGGTCGTGCAATACTGAAATTCGTGGCTCGAGCCACAAACTTCTTCGGAAGAGCGATAAAATATATTTCTCTTCAGAAATATACAGTGTGAGTGGTGTTCGATGAGATCTATATCACCCAGTATTTTGCCGGGCAGGATTTTTCCCAAATTCGAACACTCAAACTTGCGTAAAATACGATAAATCTCAAACTTTGAAAAATCATAACTCTGTTGATGAAAGCAATAAAATATATTTCTCTTCGGAAATATATAGTGTGAGTGGTGTTCGATGAGATCTATATCACCCAGTATTTTGCCGGGCAGGATTTTTCCCGAATTCGAACACTCAAACTTGCGTAAGATACGAAAAATCTCAAACTTTGAAAAATCATAACTCTGTTGATATGAGCAATGAAATTGATTTCTCTAGAAAAATGAACAGTGTGAGTGGTGTTCTAAGAGATCTATATCACCCAGTATTTTTCCGGGCAGGATTTTTCCCGAATTCGAACACTCAAACTTGCGTAAAATACGATAAATCTCAAACTTTGAAAAATCATAACTCTGTTGATATGAGCAATGAAATTGATTTCTCCTGAAAAATGTACAGTGTGAGTGGTGTTCGATGAGATCTATATCACCCAGTATTTTGCCGGGCAGGATTTTTCCCAAATTCGAACACTCAAACTTGCGTAAAATACGATAAATCTCAAACTTTGAAAAATCATAACTCTGGTGATAAAAGCAATGAAATAAATTTCTCTTCAGAAATATACAGTGTGAGTGGTATTCGATGAGATCTATATCACCCAGTATTTTGCCGAGCAGGATTTTTCCCGAATTCGAACACTCAAACTTGCGTAAAATACGATAAATCTCAAACTTTGAAAAATCATAACTCTGTTGATATGAGCAATGAAATTGATTTCTCTTGGAAAATGTACAGTGTGAGTGGTGTTCTATGAGATCTATATCACCCAGTATTTTGCCGGGCCTGATTCTTCCCGAATTCGAACACTAAAACTTGCGGAAAAAACGATAAATCTCAAACTTTGAAAAATCGTAACTATGTTAATAAAAGAGAAAAAATATATTTCTCTTCAGAGATATACAGTGTGAGTGGTGTTTAATGAGATCTATATGACCCAGTATTTTGCCGGGCATGATTTTTTCCGAATTCGAACACTCAAACTCGCGGAAAAAACGATAAATCTCAAACTTTGAAAAATCATAACTATGTTGATAGAAACGATAAAATATATTTCTCTTCAGAAATATACAGTGTGAGTGGTGTTCTATGAGATCTATATCACCCAGTATTTTGCCGGGCAGGATTTTTCCCGAATTCGAACACTCAAACTTGCGTAAAATACGATAAATCTCAAAATTTGAAAAATCATAACTCTGTTGATATGAGCAATGAAATTGATTTCTCTTGAAAAATGTACAGTGTGAGTGGTGTTCTATGAGATCTATATCACCCAGTATTTTGCCGGGCAGGATTTTAATTCGAACACTCAAACTTGCGTAAAATACGATAAATCTCAAACTTTGAAAAATCATAACTCTGTTGATATGAGCAATGAAATTGATTTCTCCTGAAGAATGTACAGTGTGAGTGGTGTTCGATGAGATCTATATCACCCAGTATTTTGCCGGGCATGAGTTTTCTCGAATTCGAACACTCAAACTTGCGGAAAAAACGATAAATCTCAAACTTTGAAAAATCATAACTATGTTAATAAAAGCGATAAAATATATTTCTCTCCAGATATATACAGTGTGAGTGGTGTTCTATGAGATCTATTTCACCCAGTATTTTGCCGGGCAGGATTTTCCCCAAATTCGAACACTCAAACTTGCGTAAAATACGATAAATCTCAAACTTTGAAAAATCATAACTCTGGTGATAAAAGCAATAAAATATATTTCTCTTCAGAAATATACAGTGTGAGTGGTGTTCGATGAGATCTATATCACCCAGTATTTTCCCGAATTCGAACACTCAAACTTGCGGAAAAAACGATAAATCTCAAACTTTGAAAAATCATAACTATGTTGATAAAAACGATAAAATATATTTCTCTTCAGAAATATACAGTGTGGGTGGTGTTCTATAAGATCTATATCACCCAGTATTTTGCCGGGCATGATTTTTCCTCAATTCGAACACTCAAACTTGCGGAAAAAACTATAAATCTCAAACTCTGAAAAATCATAACTATGTTAATAAAAGCGATAAAATATATTTCTCTTCAGAAATATACAGTGTGAGTAGTGTTCAATGAGATCTATATCACTCAGTATTTTGCCGGGCATGATATTTCCCGAATTCGAACACTCAAACTTGCGTAAATGCGGATTTATCGTATTTTACGCAAGTTTGAGTGTTCGAATTTGGGAAAAATCCTGCCCAGCAGAATACTAGGTCATATAGATCTCATCAAACACCACTCATACTGTATATTTCTGAAGAGAAATATATTTCATTGCTCTTATTACCAGAGTTATGATTTTTCAAAGTATGGGATTTATCGTATTTTACGCAAGTTTGACTGTTCGAATTTGGGAAAAATCCTGCCCGGCAAAATACTGGATTATATAGATCTCATAGAACACCACTCACACTGTACATTCTTCAAGAGATATGAATTTCATTGCTCATATCACTAGAGTTATGATTTTTTCAAAGTTTGAGATTTATCGTTTTTTCCGCAAGTTTGAGTGTTCGAATTCGTGAAAAATCCTGCCCGGCAAAATACTGGTTGATATAGATATCTTAGAACACCACCCACACTGTACATTTTTCAAGAGAAATCAGTTTCATTGCTCATATCAACAGAGTTATGATTTTTCAAAGTTTGGGATTTATCGTATTTTACGCAAGTTTGAGTGTTCGAATTCGGGAAAAATCCTGCCCGGCAAAATACTGGGTGATATAGATCTCATAGAACACCACTCACACTGTACATTTTTCAAGAGAAATCAGTTTCATTGCTCATATCAACAGAGTTATGATTTTTCAAAGATTGGGATTTATCGTATTTTACGCAAGTTTGAGTGTTCGAATTTGGGAAAAATCCTGCCCGGCAAAATACTGGGTGATATAGATCTCATCGAACACCACTCACACTGTATATTTCTGAAGAGAAATATATTTTATTGCTTTTATCACCAGAGTTATGCTTTTTCAAAGTTTGAGATTTATCGTTTTTTCCGCAAGTTTGAGTGTTCGAATTGAAATCCTGCCCGGCAAAATACTGGGTGATATAGATCTCATAGAACACCACTCACACTGTACATTTTTCAGGAGAAATCAATTTCATTGCTCATATCAACAGAGTTATGATTTTTTAAAGTTTGAGATTTATCGTATTTTACGCAAGTTTGAGTGTTCGAATTCGGGAAAAATCCTGCCCGGCAAAATACTGGGTGATATAGATCTCATTGAACACCACTCACACTGTATATTTCTGAAGAGAAATATATTTTATTGCTTTCATAACCAGAGTTATGATTTTTCAAAGTTTGGGATTTATCGTATTTTACGCAAGTTTGAGTGTTCGAATTTGGAAAAAATCCTGCCCGGCAAAATACTGGGTGATATAGATCTCATCGAACACCACTCACACTGTATATTTCTGAAGAGAAATATATTTTATTGCTTTTATCACCAGAGTTATGCTTTTTCAAAGTTTGAGATTTATCGTTTTTTCCGCAAGTTTGAGTGTTCGAATTGAAATCCTGCCCGGCAAAATACTGGGTGATATAGATCTCATAGAACACCACTCACACTGTACATTTTTCAGGAGAAATCAATTTCATTGCTCATATCAACAGAGTTATGATTTTTCAAAGTTTGAGATTTATCGTATTTTACGCAAGTTTGAGTGTTCGAATTCGGGAAAAATCATGCCCGGCAAAATACTGGGTGATATAGATCTCATTGAACACCACTCACACTGTATATTTCTGAAGAGAAATATATTTTATTGCTTTCATAACCAGAGTTATGATTTTTCAAATTTGGGATTTATCGTATTTTACGCAAGTTTGAGTGTTCGAATTTGGAAAAAATCCTGCTCGGCAAAATACTGGGTGATATAGATCTCATCGAACGCTACTCACACTTTACATTTTTCAGCAGGAGAAATCAGTTTCATTGCTCATATCAACAGACTTATGATTTTTCAAAGTTTGAGATTTATCGTTTTTTCCGCAAGTTTGAGTGTTCGAATTCGGGAAAAATCCTGCCCGGCAAAATACTGGGTCATATAGATCTCATTGAACACCACTCACACTGTATATTTCTGAAGAGAAATATCTTTTATTGCTCTTATTACCAGAGTTATGATTTTTCAAAGTTTGGGATTTATCGTATTTTACGCAAGTTTGAGTGTTCGAATTTGGGAAAAATCCTGCCCGGCAGAATACTGGGTCATATAGATCTTATTCAACACCACTCACACTGTATATTTCTGAAGAGAAATATATTTCATTGCTCTTATTACCAGAGTTATGATTTTTCAAAGTATGGGATTTATCGTGTTTTACGCAAGTTTGAGTGTTCGAATTTGGGAAAAATCCTGCCCGGCAAAATACTGGATTATATAGATCTCATTGAACACCACTCACACTGTATATTTCCGAAGAAAAATCTATTTTATTGCTATTATTAACAGAGTTATGATTTTTCAAAGTTTGAGATTCATCGAGAGATTTATCGTTTTCTTTGCATTCAGGAAGAATTGAGATCTCCAAAATACCATGCATCGCCGTTCGATTTCTATACACACTGTATATGCATGAAGAGAAATCGATTTTTTTCAACGATAAAATGGCCATGATTTTTCGTAGTTTTGCAAAGATCAATCTAATCGGTCAGCACTTCCGAAGAAGTTTGTGGCTCGAGCCACGAATTTCAGTATTGCACGACCGTTGGTGGTTTGTCGCGCGCCGTGAAATCTCAGCGAATTCGTGGCTGGAACTTGTGGCTGCTTTCACGCTGATGACTTGTTTTGCTTTTGTCGACATACCTTGAGACCAGAGCCGACTTGAGTTGGTGTGATTACGGACCGTGAGCTGTGACGTGGTTTATCTTGCTCGGTTTCTGTAGTCCTACATTTGTTGCGCGATGAACGTCAACGTGTTCACTTCGTGAGTTGGTCAAGTGTATTGAGTGCATATTATCAGAAAACTTTCTAGTTGACACCATGCGGTTCTTCAGTGCAAGGTGCACATCTACTGCTAGATTAGATGGCAAAACTGCTATAGTAACAGGGGCCAATACCGGTATTGGAAAATACACTGTCAAAGATTTTTATGAGCGAGGTAAGTCATGGCGGATTTGTATGTTTTTTTTTTCAGTGCGACAATGTTTTGCATCATGATAAAGCAACATTGATGCATTGTACGGTTGTATATCTTATTTTTCAGTGTAGTTCACGAAAAGAATATTCCAAACTCATGGCGAAATTGTATGTTTTTTTTCAGTGTGACAATATTTTGCATCATGATATAGCTACGTTGATGAGTTGTACGATTGTATATCCTATTTTCCAGTGTAGTTCACGGAAAGAATACTCCAAACTCATATTGATATACCTATTCACTCACTACAGCATGCTACAAATATCTATGTGCACTGAGATACTCTTTCCACACCAGTTTGAGAAATTTAATTCTATAATTCTTTTTGTTTTTTACGAAGACGTTTCAACTTCATTCGTGTTTTCTGTTAGTGCCTCGTATACACGATATATTGGATTCAACTTTCACTACCAGAAAAAACATGGGCATGTTCGTCCATATTTAGAGACGAAACCTTTAGAAATTCAGTACTCATTCCATTAAAATTACACTATATCAGATCTGTTTTCATATATACTCAATACATATATAGTCTCTTTGAAGGTGCAAATGAAAAGAATATTATTTCATGATTTGGCAGATCTACAATCTATCAGTTGGGTAGGAATGTTAGTGAAAACATTTCGCCCAATTGAATTGAATGAATATTACTATCAGAAATATAAAAACGAAGGTGACACTTATTTGGAGAAATTTCTGCAAATCTTTTGAAAAGATAAATGATACCCTATGACGATGATCAGGACCGTGAACCATTCAAAGCCTCAATTAATAGCATAACTACAAGATACTTAATAATTATAGGTTCTTGAAATCGGTGATTTGAATGATTGCAAACGAAAAAACCCCGGTAATGTCATATTGACCACGCTAGAATCTGTGCTTTTGGCTAAGAATGCCTCCTAATAATTTTCTATCATTGCAAAATATATAAAATATATATAAAATATATATAAAAAAATATATATAAAATATATGAAATATATAAAGATGTTTTTCTGATTCCCTATCATAACACGCGCCGATTTATTTATATTATCCATTTCAACATGGATTTTCATTCCGAAACACATTTTGGCCAATGGATACATTTACATTTTATATTAGAACGACTTATCGCCCTATATAGAAACACGTACTTGGAGATAATCAAGTGGTTTATGTTTCTACATTACATTTGACATTTAATTCCGACAGACATTCAATCATAACACATCAAATCATCAAAGAGTGTCGGTGACAGTTTAATTGAAACTTATTACTTGAAAGTTGCATGTCTTCTGAGTTTCCATTGTTTATTTCATATGTTCTTCCTCTTTTTCCACCGTCTCGTCTTTCTGCTTGATATGAATTTCAGCCACATACTCCCCCTAACTTTTATATGATTTGTATATTGCTGTTGTTAGTTTTCTGAGTTGGGCGACAAATTTTATATCGGCAGGCTCTGTTTTGCTCTCTTCCTTCATATAGCACCCAGTTCATATCTTGTTTTCTGCCTACATATTCCATGTATATTTTTATGAAATTACGCCATCTACTTGATTCTTAACGATGCATGCAGTTCACAAACCTTATAGCATCGGGGTCGGAAAGTAAGATTTGGTCAAGGGAGGCCAGATAGGTGAGATAACAGCAGGAATCCCACCTTAGGCTAGATGAAGCGTGGTAGGGTACTAGTGCGAGCTAGTCTACAGAGGTCGAAAAGCTGGTGAATAGAAAATATCATTACCCATACTCCATTTATTCGACCATCTTGTTACTTCTGATTCAATCGCGATGGCAAATATATGATCAGAAGAATATTTCAGAGTGTCGTACCCGATCATCATACTGCTGGAACATAGTACTTCCGGAAATATGACCATACTTCTTTATAGCCGTGCGTTCCCAAGTTTCAACATATACAGGGTTAACCATCGAAGAGACCCATCCCGTGATTTTCATTACATGCATAAGATCTTGACAAACTACAAATTCATTTTTTCAATTGGAATACCCTTTGAGATGACACTGACACTGTATTCCATATACCTACTTCTGACAAATCTCAGTCACTTCAATAAAGGGTTGTTAGAAATATGGTTATTCCGTTTGTTCAAAAAAGTTACTGAAAGTTGATTATTGGACACCCTATACATTCTTATCGATTTGAGAAGCTGCTGAAATTCGCCTCTGATGTATTATGCGTATCATATATATATATATATATATATATCATATATCATATATCATACATATACACCACACATACCTAACTGGTCGAGTTTATGACTTATGAGCTTATAAATATCTATTCAACAAGAATGTTGTGTCATTTTCGTAATGATTTCGAAATTTTCGTCCTTTCAAAAATGATAGATTGAGATTTTTGAAACGGTGTTCTTATGAATTTGTTCATTATTTGTAGAAGGCGAGATTAAATTATCAGCAGGTCGACATGTAAAAAGGTCAATGGAAAGTATTTGAATCTACCGTGAATCTCAAGAAATTCATACAAACTCAGAATGATTCAATGCGTTGGAATGGAACTTTGAAAGCAACAAGAAAAATGCAGATATTGCTGATATTATATGGGATATTTGAGAAAATGTTTGAAATGCTGACCGTTTACTTACAGGCAATTCGAAATTCGGGTGTTGACTGTATTTGTGGTGGCAGATCTGATTTCATTCGTATCGAAATCTTCAACTGCTTGGTAATTCTTTGTAACAATATAAAAACTTCCATCGTTTTTGAAAGGACACTGAAGAAACCGAGATTTGGCTGATGTGTAGAGTGTGAAGCCATCAAGTATAACTGACTTTAAACCAAATACAACAGTCAAATATATCAGCATTTTTAATTGGTGGTCATGATGTCTGAAAGAAAAAATTGGTATCGAAAACAATTTCTACTTTATGGTATCAAAAATATGGATGGAGACACTGAAAATAATATCATATACCGGTTGTTCATTTCAAATATTACCTTTCAGTCACTTTTGAAGCGAACGGATTGACGGTATATTTGAAACGGTATCAAAGTAACTGAGCCAGGCTAGTGTGAGGGCAACCCCAATATATTGCCTAACTCCAAACCAAATTTCCATACCATTTAATTTATGAACTGAAAGATATTAGTATTTTTAGAAATCAAGATTTCCGAAAAAAATTGCATTTACAGGTAAGTAAGTATAGGAATATATCAAAAGGGGTTGTTAGGAAATTGATAAAGATTCTAAAAACGATATTATATACTTAGTTGTCTGGTTCACCAGAAACGTCTAATCTGCCATCCACCGTGAATCAGGCTGTATTAGTCGAAACTAAAATTGTCTAAAAAGAATGGTTGAGACTGGTTTTCTGCAAGAAAAATCGAGATTCAACTGAAATCGAATTTTTGGTACCCAACGTAGGTATATACGTTTATGATAAGTAAGATAACTCGTAATTTAATGAACGGAAACAGGTTCCCTGCATACCTATAGATAGTGCGCTGAACCAATTATTATTATGTTCATTCAATACTAATGTACATTTTCCAGCTTTTTGTGGGATTTTCTCTCCTCGTTTCAAAAAATTGAGTAGAAGTTATTAAAAATTATTTCAATATATTTGTAGTAAGGACAAATTTTGTGATCTGCCCCAAAATGTCACTGCGCTTGAAATTAAATCTTTAGATACCTAAGAGAGAAAATCTCTATTTGTTAGTGACACCTTGTTTTTGAACAATTTGGAAATACAAATATATTTGATAAGAATAAAACCTCTACTTATCTTGGTGGACGTTTCGGGGCAGATCACAAAATCCTTACTACAAATATATTGAAATAATTTTTAATGACTTCTACTCTATTTTTGAGAAACAAGGAGAGAAAATCCCACAAAAAGCTGGAAAATGAATGTACCACCTCCTCGAAAAACTTACAGACAGTATTTAATATTAATGTATTTTGAGAACAAACATTATTGTCTTCGTAGTAACTATTCATATGATATTTTTTTTTAGGGGCTAGGGTAATACTAGCTTGTAGAAATATCCAGAAAGGTAAAGAAGCCGTTGAGGAAATAGAAAAACTCTGCAACGAAAAAAAAAATGTTGGGCAACTCATTGTGATGCCTTTGGACCTATCAAGCCTGAACTCGGTGAGAGCCTTTTCTGAAAAATTCCTTGATTCCGAAAGGAGACTGGATCTCTTGATTAACAATGCTGGAATCATGATGTGCCCTGAAATGAGAACAGAAGAAGGGTTCGAGATGCAGTTTGGTACTAACCATTTGGGACATTTCTTGCTGACATTGTTACTACTGCCGAAAATTTGTCAGTCTGCTCCTGCGAGGATAGTCAATGTTTCATCATTAGCCCATACTTGTGAGTAAAACGTGAATGGAGAATATCCACCAACACTAAGATAGGTATAAGTTTTGATATTTGTTGAATATATTCGTCTTGATTTTGAGGTCGGGGGTCATTTATAGTAGTAGGTATATGTTATAGGTATGAATATTTGTGTATTTTTGCCTCACTATTCCCGCCCAAGTTTCTTCTCCTGAGACGTTAGTTTCAATGAAGAAAAAGAAGTGCATCTGCAAAAACAAATTGACAGTCATAGTCACTTCATATTTCTAAGGCGCTAGATACATGGGAGATTGAGTGAAACAGATACTTACAATTCTTTTCCAACGGGAAATCGTATACACCGTGTCCGAGATAAGGGGAGCCATTATGAAGATAACAGAATTATATGAGATACAGACTTGGGAATTGGTAAAAAAATCTCAAAAACGTCAAGAAATCTCAACTTTTCCAACTGAGAATAAAATCCTCAAACTCTCAACGAAAAAAAATCAAAGGAATCTCAATTATTCATGTCCTGTAAATCAGATATCTGGTGATTGAAGGAATACATAATCCACCAATAATTAAAAGACATTGAGATCGATCCAAGGTGAACCGGGGAAACATGCTCATTAACTGATTATCAGAAGTAGCAATATACAATGACATAAAGTTTACATTCATAGAACAATTGAATAATAACGAAAAACCTATTCAGTGAACTGAAAAGTCCATTTCAGTATGTACTGAGGAAAATTTTTGAATAATGGTCAATAATGGCAGCTTAGTTGAAAATAATCTATTTCTCACTCGGAATTCCAAAGAACGGGTATTTTTATTTCTTTCATCACTGATATTAGTTTCCTATGGTAACTTTCTCTTAGCTCATTCAGTTATTTTTCTGTCTGAATATTCATCATCTTCATATAGTATTATTCGAAGATATGCAAAGCCTATGTCGAGGTTCACCTTTCTCTGGGCGGCTAGTGTACCTTAATTTGTCGGTACTTGCCTACATTGAAATTCATTTCATAATATTGGTATATTTGAAATGTTCCTATTTTCAACAAATGGAATTGAATTGAATTTTCTCAATTTTTGAGTTTCTCAAATTGAATATTATCACAGGTACGTATCTGCAATCGTGGAGTTGATGATCAACGGCGGGTCTACGATTTCTGGGGCTCTCATGATTTTTGTGGCCTCTCCCTTGTTTTCTTTGTGTTATTTTTTCTCAGCGAATTTGCAATCATCGTAACCAAATAGGTACTATTGTTTCATTAAATACAATCACAATCAAAAGTAAACATTAATTGCTAAAAATGAAATATAAATGAGATAATGATAAATATTGAACCACATGAGAGGAAATGAAAATGGTGCGGCACTTTTTTTGAAATCAGTCAATACTGAGAATCTTTTGGACATTCCATTTATAAGGTATTGAAATTTGAAACTCATCAAATGGATGATGTATACATTACTTGCTGAAAAAAACAACATCATCAACAAAACATCAACAAAAAATCATCAACTGAATGAATTCCAATATTTTTATATTATGGTACGTTTTGAATGACCGAATGGTGAGACGTGGAAGCTTTTTTTAGCATGGGAGTACTGTAACTGGTGCTATCCATACACGCACACTTCAAAGAGTAGGTGTTTGGAAGTATTTGTTGAATTCGTTGGATCCGCGTTTCATATATTTTCTATCATGGTATCCCTGATAGATTGAAACGACTTCACGTTGGAACTTTCTTCGCCTGCTCATTGAGCGACTAAAATCATTGAAATTCATTCAGACGTCGGATCTTTTTTCACCTACCATATCTGAAAATAAATCATATTAACCCTAAAAATTTGACCGAAAATACTCTATATCCACCCTTGGGCTGCTAAAGCTCATTTTCTGCCCTTGCCATTCTGCACATGAATATGATTACGGAAAAGTTCCGGAACTGATTCGTATCTCGCAAACGGATTCGAATAGGTTTGGACTTAACAGGAGAAGTTGATCAATATATATTCAAGAAATGCAATCGTATACAGGGTCTATCTGAAAAACACTACTTTCAGTCTTACTCACTCACTTTTCCAGATCAATACCATATATCAGAAAATCAGAAAGTTTCAGAAAATGATTATTAATCAATCATGATTTATATATCATAGATAATTTGCAGAGTGTTCCATTTATGGAATTCATCCAACAAGGTCACTTATATTTTCTTGTTCTCCAGATACTTCGAATCGTCATTCAACGTCGAAGTATCTGGAGAACAGGAAAATAGGAGTCACTTTGTTGGATGGATTCCACGTCATTCAACGTCAATTACCCTGTATACGTACTATTATTATATACAGGGTGTCCCAACGAAAACTTTCCACACGGATTTACTGGGAAATGACAAATTATTTTCGGAAACGCTGAAGCACGTCGATTTTGATTTCTAGGGGGACACATGTCAGTGATGAATTTAGTCACGCAACTTCTTCCCCCTGACAGGGGCGGCTACCCCATTGCGAATCATCATAGGGAACTTGGGTCGAGTGATACATCATCTGAAAGCTCTCTTCATTCTCTATCCAAACGTTTATTATTTTTGCAAAATCGAATGACTGGTACTTGAGATAAGTGTGGTAATAGGTTTAATTTAAGTAATCAATATCGTACCTATTCTTATCGAAATTCAATTTATTAATTGCTCGAAATGAGCCCCTCCTACCTCCTACAATGATAAAGTCTACTTTCGAAACTATTACGAACGTTTTCCAATACTTCTGGAGTTATGCTGCCGCACTCGTTTACAATTCGACCACGTAGATCCTCTAGTGACTCTGGCGGAATGGCAAAAACTTTGCTTTTGAGATGCCCCCATAAAAAATAATCCAACGGGTTGAGGTCCGGTGATCTAGCTGGCCACTCTATTGGTCCTCGTCGCCCTATCCAATGATTGGTATATCGTTTATCAAGAAAGTTTCTAACCGCTACTGCATAGTGAGGTGGCTCCATCTTGTTGAAAATGGAGGTTGTCTGCCGAATAATCTCCATCGTTTTCGATAATATCCGTTATCATGGGATTGATGGCATTCTCAAGAAAATGTAAATACATTTATCCATTCAAATTATCATCTATGAAAAGTGGTCCAATAATATTTTTGCCAAAAAATACCACACCAAACATTCAACTTCTGCGGAGTTTGTGTGTGGACCTCACGTATTAACCTGGGATTGGTATCGCTCCAGTAGCGGCAATTGTGAAGATTTACGTTTGGTATTAAAGTTTCACTAACTCAATTCGTTCTTCTAATGCGTAAACCATTTTCAGGAAGAAACTCAACTCACAGAATACGAATCAAATGATATTTCCATAAGAATCATGCGAACTGTGAATTCATTCTGAGAACATACACGCAGGCGAACCATAAAAAACAGGTATTTTTTGTCTATGAAAAAGTCAACAGAACAAAAGCTAAGAAATATGGTTTCCGGGCTTCAGTGCCGTGATCGGTTCACCTCTGTGGAGGAGGTTCCTTTGGACGTTTCGATCACGATTGGGGTGAGCATCTTCCGCTTGTATTGTTGTATTCGCGAATAGCGACATCAACCTGATACTTGGTTGAAACATCTTCGCAATTAATAGTCCCAGCCTGGCTACTTACTTTGTTTTGACTAATTCGTTTTCGTTTTTCGTGGGGTGACTGGGTTCCCTGACGGATGGGATGTTGCCATTGTCTTATCTGTCCACTCATTGAGTCTTAAAATAGTTAATAAATTGAATTTGAATAAGAACAGGTAAGATATTGACTAATTACATTGAACCTGTCAACAGCACTAATTTCAATTACCATTCATTCGATTTTGAAAAAAATTATACACGTTTGGATAGAAAATAAAGAGAGCTTTCAGATGATGTATCACTCGACCCACGTTCCCTATGATGATTCGCAAGGGGGTAGCCGCCCCCGTCCGGGGGATGGAGTTGCTCGACTAAATCCATTACTAACATGTGTCCCCCTAGAAATTGAAATCGACTTGTTTTAGCGTTTCCGAAAATAATTTGTCATTTCCCAGTAAATCCGGGTGGAAATTTTTCGTTGGGCCACCCGGTATATTGTATATATTATCATATTAGAGTGTAAATAAAACGTACCAGATTGTTGTTGATGACATTCGATAACCTGTGAGTTTTTTTTCAGTGTCATCGTCGATTGATTTCACAGATTTGAACTGGGAAAAAAGGAAATATAATGCCATTATAGCATATCAACAGAGTAAATTAGCCAATGTCCTATTTACAAAAGAATTAGCTCGAAAAATTGACGGTGAGTTGAATGAATGAATATTGGTTGTTCAGTACAGGCGATTCGAGAACGTTGAGACGTACATATATATATGATCAAATCAGAAAAAAATATCCCAATCTACGTTTCACGATCCGCTCTTGAAGTATCTTCAATGACCCAAACCACACTTTTGAAATTCATCAACTTCTCACTATTTGAGCTGAGTGTTTGGAATTTGTTATTGTTGAAAATTGCGACTAACTGATGCAAATATATTTTTTCCAGCTCTACTATGTACGTACTACTTAACGTTTCCGTATAGTTAACAATTATACTATGGAAATCCTGTTTATTATATACTCTACGGAGCCGTTATGCATGACGATGTTTTTTTCACATCACTTATTTCTTCTTACTTTTTGACAAATCTCAAAGATAGACGTCTGATTTAGGCGAAGAAAAAAATATATATTACTGGACAGGTTTGCATATAGATATGTTATATTCAGCATCAGGAGAAATTAGGTCGATAATTTCCTGGCTACTACTTTTTCTACTCCCAAGAACGATAAACGTTACACAGGATGTTCCGGCTTGTTGGGAAGAACTGAATTGTGACTTGAAAACAACAAAAAAAAAAAAAATAATCTGACCTCTGAGAATGTGACTGAAAAATCAATCAATAAATGAAACGAATCGTAGAAGGAATTGAATAGAATTCGACTAGAAATCCAGGAAGACAGAACTGAAAGGAGAAGTTGGAAGAATAATTAATATTCACTAGTGATAATATCTCAAATGAACCACACAGGGAATATAACTGTAGATGATCGATTCATTATACATATACAACCTTATATGCATATAAAATTTGAATGGTATATCTGCAGTAGATTGATCACAAAAAATTGAAGAAAAAAATTTACCCGGTTATTCCCTGTATACATGAATATACCAGGTGCCAGCGTATTCATTGGATAAGACATGGTTTCCAGAGTTATGAGGGTATGAGATTAACACTTGCATGGGCGTGTTGAATTCAAGAATTGGAAAAGTTTCAAATATTGCATCCCAAATTTGTGATGTCGAATGCATTCAATGAGATAGATTCAGAGCAAGCTGGCTTTCGGCCTAGTTCAGTTTGACCTTTCCAGGTCCATTGTGGGGGATCCGTTCATTTACAGCACATCATCCAGCTCCGTCTCCTTAATCAGACTGAGAAGTTTGTGAAACCGCATCTTTGCTACACCTTCATTGGTACAGTACGAAATTTCCGGTTTCCTCTTCTACCAGCCAGCATCTACAATTTTTCTTCCTACCAGACCTATCAGATTCAAATGCCTATTGGGCCTGCAGTGACTAATCAGCGCGTCAGCAGGTCTACTGTCGGTCTGACTGTTCTTTTAAAGCTTTGGAGATCCGCCGTGAAATTTGACGATCGGCTATTGCTGAATTCTTCATACTGTCTCAACCTTGACAAGTTCACCCACTATTGCTGGGATTTATTTTGTATTCATTGTATAGTGTGAGCCTTCGTAGTTGCTTTAGCTGGGCCAACGAGCGCATCTGAGGTGCCTTCTTTTACTTTCCTTACTTTTCTTACTCACAAGTATATTTCTTTCAGTTAGTATCTCTTGAATATTTGGACTTCATACAGATATAAAACTGAGAAGGCATCACACACAGTTCCATTACCTCGATTTATCTGGACAGTTCTCTACCGACATCGAAACTATTGAACATTGGATTTTGCCGTCATCAAAGATTCTCAAAGAACGATGCGGAGCTCTTCATCACTGCTGGAAAATGGGACCACTCTGGATTTGAATAAAATACGGATTCCTGATAGCGAACTTACGAACAATTCCTTCCGAACAAATTCGGAACGATTTCGGAAGAAGACTTTTCCCTTGGGGTGACCGAGTATATGTGTTACTATAGACTCATCAAGGAAGGAAGTACGGCCATCGATTAGATGACAATGGGCCAATAATTGCATTCCTTGACAACGCTTTGAATCATCCCATATCATATCAAATCTCCAGGAGGACATCTCCAAATGACCAGCTTGAAATTCAAACAAAAACTAAGTTGAAATGATTCCCACTATAATGATGGAAGTGTTGGATGTTTCCAAATGAAACCTAGGTGCTAGAATAGCAGAGACGGTTTATGGAGAGCTCATTCGTCTTTTCCTATAACCGATAGTTTTGAGGAACATATGAAACAGTCTCGACAGACAGAGTTGAGCCAGCCCAGATTATCTCTGATGAAAAAAAGATTCCACAGTTCGTTAGTCATTTCACCTTCTTATACAGCAGCAGCAGTTAGTGGACCATTATCCTACCAAAGATTCACCAATATCACAAATCGAAGAGGAATGTTCAATCTTCCAGTTGGTTTATCTCCAAGTTTACTACAATTTATCTACAATTTTTTTTTCAAAGAATGGGAGTATTTTACAGTACTGTGGCTCGCAGCTTATATATATTAGAATCAATTCTTGAATATTATGTTCTGTCAGATCTGTCAGATAATAAATAGACAAACCAGGCGAGCTCAGACTGGTCACTCCTACACTGTCAGGCTCGAGACCTGTCGAACATCGCTATACCAAGCATCATTCATCAATAGAACGACAAAGTATTTCCTGATGCTTAAAACCTCAAAACTTTCAAGAAAAATTCAAACACCTCCTCTCCCAAAATTGTACCGCTGGCTAAGACGATGGAATTCCCATGCCCCCATGGATCTGGCTCTGTTCCGCTGTTATTGTTATGTTATATATCAAATGACAATCACATTTTCGTGATATTCTGTATCCATATTGACCTCACTTGGTGAACAACTGTTCTTATTTATCAGATATGAAAGTTTCGTTTCTATATTCGTTTTTGCATTTCCGGTCGTCATTCATGACCAATCTGTTGTGATTATATCCATAAATGGTTGATGAAAGGTGTATATAATTCGTTTCCAAGAAATTGCAGTTGCAACTTCAATAACGTCAATTGTCCTCATTAATTATTCACTTCCACAAGTTCCACATCATTCAACCACCTGGAATATCTCACGAAGGAACGATCGAACTAGAAAATGTTTGGATGCGTCATCTATGAAGGAGACATCTTTCGGGATGTATAGGCCATCTGTATTTGATCTGAAGATCCACTTTAAAGATTGTGAAATTAATCAGGTGACAATTAACCCAATATTTTGGACTGCATTTTGAAGATGCTCACAGGTTGATTTCACTTATGAATATATATAATTTCATGGGTATCCACTATTAAGTATCTCCATGGCCACTCGAATAACCATTTTTTTATCGTTTAGTTTTCCGCAACTGTTCGCTATGCTGCCGATGTTGACCTTTTCGTTGATTCGACAAATCATTCGGTCGTAGTGAAAACTTCAATGAGTTTCTTTAGCTATTATATGAACTACCGCAATTACTGCAAGGCATGCGAATTTAGGCAAATATTTGTTGTTGACAGCTCTCACTTCAAATAATTTCAAGGGTCGATTAAATGATGATAAAAAATGATTGGGATCATATGAGTTAATTTCAGGCATTTCAACTATTTTCTTCCAATAACCATTATTCATTGGGAACCTCTTCATGCAAAAACTAGTACCCAACGAAAGATATATGGCTGCCATATATCTACAGCATACTGATTACAATCAAGTAACGCAGTCCCACAAAATGCAGTTCTAACAGCTTCAGTTATACCCACCCATTGGTCACTTTTCAAATTCTCATTGGTACCTCATTGGTACCTAATTCATATTGGTAATTTCACGTACGAATCAGAACAGGTACATATTTTTGGATGAGTTAGGACTGGCCTCATTTATTTACTAATTATTCAAAATGTATTCACGATCAGCTTCAAATAACGGATGAAAAAATCCACGTACTCATCTAATTCATATTTTGCAAGAATATCATTTAATCATCTTTTTTTCTTTTTCTTTGTTTTCAATTCTGTCAACACTTTGCCATGGGTATGAATTAATTGAATACTCAATCGTCTATTGTATGCTTCGAGCAATTGGCCATTGAATCCTCACAATTTAGGCAGCCTAAAGATGTATTTTTGCATGGCTTATTTTCATAGATGGATATCTTGATTCAGTTCAGTTGAACTTTTGCATCAAAGCAAACTATTCCTTCATGAAATTATACTACGTGTTATTCCATATTGATTTCGTATCTATTTATGATTCAAGACTGAACTTGATTGGATAAATGATTCAAATTGACACTAAGGTTTTATATTAACAATTGAAGCAAAAATCTAGGAAGCTCAACTGCTCACTGAATGAGATATTGTTATTGTTATTCATCTCCTTTATAGCAAACCTCGATCTACATTTTTCACAAGTGGAATAATAACCACTGTGTCATTTCGGGCTAGTTCTATGTAGAACTTCACGATATACATTGTACAGAGCACAAATGAACCTGAAATCCAATTCTTGACCTCATATATACTACCATGTCGCTAGGTGGAGTTTGCGAAATATACACAACCGTAGAATACATGCATTGGATATAAGATATTAGAGAAAATCCAGAGGAAACAAAGACAGAATAACTGATGAAACAATGAATTCTCAATCAAGATTGAACAAAATGACGAACATCTGAACTGGTTCGGATGAACCAGGTGAAAGAACATAGAAGTATATGAATGAGTGACGACATACAAAAAACGGGGAAGAACGTAATCAAAAGTGACAACAAACAGTAGAGTCGGTGAGAAATACAGAGTTGTCATTGCAGGAGTTGAAAATAGTAAAAACAGGAAATCATGGAAGCGATGAGGTAGACATGACAGAAGAGTAGACTTAAAGACAGTTGAAATTGAATATGAATTATATAATACTGATGACTTACTATTAGAAATCGAAAAAGAGTAGCCTTGAGTTGAAATTGATATAGTTTCCTTGAATTCATTGACGGTGGTTTGACATTTTTATCCTACTGATTGAGATTCTAGAGTTGATCAAGTACCGATGTACAATGAATTCAACGGGTGATTTCGAAACAAAAAGTTGATTGAACTTGCTTTGTTCTGGAGGTACAAAGTGTTGTATCTTTTATGTAAAATATGTATATATTTGTATGTAAATCATTTTTGGAGAAAAGAGAATATATTGAATATCATTTCCCAATTTGAATATCATTCACCCAATTTTGTTGCAATTGTGCATTACTCATTTGTCTTGCTATGAGGTCGATTAAAGTAAAAACTTGATCAAATTTGTTTGTCCAGGTCGAGTTTCCCTCAACATGACGAATATTCTTGACGAAAAATAATCGCCACTGACTCGTGGAATTTTTATCTTTCTTAGAAAACAAAATTGAAATAGAATGTATGAATGCAATCGATGGCTTTTTTTCTCAGTAATCAAGACATGATGAAACTCAAGAAGAAAAAAAATATTTTGGATGCTCGATCCGAGGAAACTACAAAAATGTCAATTTCAATTTTGCCGAAAATGTTTCTGAGCCTCATGGGACGCCACTGGACTTGCCGAATACTTCGAATAATTCCAAATTACAACAAAATTGAGGGAACGATAGTCAAGATATTCACGAAAAATCATTTATTATCCATACAAAACCTTGCATCTTGGAGCCAAAGCCAAGGTGTAGGACACATTATTATACGAACTGTTGTTTTGACATCGATGGAATAATTAGCTATTGAATTCATTGTACCTACTTGTACATCCTTTATATTGGAATATTATATCCTCAAAAACATTCCTTCAGTCTATGGACATAAATCGCATGAACATTTAGAAACTTTATTCTCATAAATATTTCATGGCGTGTGATTCGATGTGATGTGATTGTCTTTCAAACTTGAACACGATGTATGATACATTTTTTCCCAGATCGACCTCCATAGTAATACCAGGGAAGAAAAAATGAGAGGAACTCGCGAAGGAATCGAACTCCTTGTATAGCTCGATTTGATGTAATACATTTGTACTGATTCACGGCTGTGAAATATATTCCCTGGTGAAGAAAGATAGATTGTGTAGAACCAATGGTCCAAATTCAAAGGAAGGCACATACAGGGATGTTTCCTCCTGAAAAAATACCCAGCATACGTATTATTCTCACGTTATTTGTTTTGTATTGGGTACTTTATAGTGCCACCTATTCTTTGAATGGAAGGATATTAGGAATGAAGACTTTTTTGAAAACCTCTATGGAAATAGAAAATGTTGGACTACTCGAATCTGATGAAATCCTCAGTTTTATTGTGAAGTCTATTCAAGGTAGTATATGAATGAAGTTACTCTGTGTAACTATGTTACGTTGGATCAAATTTTTTCTAACAATCTCCGATTTCTTTTTACAATATATCACAAATATTTGCATGGGTTATTTTATTATTCAAATGAAAGACGCAAATTTCAATTCTCATTAACAACAGCACAACTGAAAAATCTCAACTCAATTCTCAACTGAGCATTTTGAAAATGTTCTCCTATTCAACGTACAAAAATTGATTGTGTGTACAATATTTAATTTGCTCATCCGAACCGTTCCAAAGATTTTTTCCAGTACTCAAATTCCCTTCTTCGATATCCATTTGTGATGTTTTTCTTTCCCATTTTCTGGAGTATATACTCATAGTTTCTGGATGCGTCATATTCAGGTCAAATAAGCATATATGAACTCTAATTCTGACTGAACAATTGCTTTGTACTTAACACTAATGATTTCACTTCTCTTGAAGTTATATATTTTTTAGAGAATAATATCACTGGCGTGACGACCTACAGCCTTCACCCTGGCGTAATCCGAACCGAACTAGGCAGACACCTGAGCAAAACCTACTTTCCTGGAGTAAGATGGGTCTGGCACAACGTCTGTGGCTATTTCATCAAAACACCAGAACAAGGGGCGCAGACGCAGATCTACTGTGCTGTGGATGAGAAATGCGCTAACGAGACCGGTCTTTACTATGCAGAATGCAGTGTTGTCCAACCTTCAAGAATTGCCAAGGATGAAGAAGCGGCCCTTACATTATGGAGCAAGAGTTTGGAGCTCGTGGGACTTGGATCTGATTATAATCCATTCAAGAATCTCAAATAACTTGTTTGATACATCTTTGACGTCTTTGTTTTTGGACTGTGGTAGCTGGTGACGGGTTCTCTCATGTCAAGATTGGTCAAATTGTGATGAGTATCAGATCAGATCAGTCGAGGTCTAAACACGTCATTTCATCAACAAAAAATATATATGATCAAATAATATGATATCGTATATTTTAGAGGTTCCTCATCATAATTCTGATCATGATTAAAACAAAATAGGAAATGCACTAATGAGATCCACTATTTTACACACCCTGTGAGTTGCGAGAACCAAAATTTCAAAACCATTTCATGGACATATCCCAAGCATCTGAACATCTTGAGAAAATTGATTTCAACAAGTTGAAAAAGTTCAATTCATTTTATGATCTGCTTATATCTGATAATGACAAATATTGATATGTTCGAATTGTACAATATCCAATATCAATTGTATCGAATTTTCCTCATCACAATTTCGATAACGGTCAAATCAAAATAGAAAATTCGCTGATTTATGGAAAATATCATAATTTCATATATATCTAAACTTCTGTACTTACTAGAGGAGATATCGCAGGTTTCGCAACATATTGGATTGTTTCCATAAGGAAGCTTTCCAAACTTGATTGATAGGGAGTTCTAGATCATGTAACAATTTTTGCAGGGCAGTATCAGATAGAATGAAGATTGAGCTAACCAAAAACACTTTCTGAAACCAATTTTCCTCATCATTTGAGTAAGACTCGGTAGTTCATCAGTTTGCAGAATAACTGTTGATGGCGTCAAAATGATATTTCTGCTCCGAGATCTTCTGATCACGAATGGCCATACTTAAGACAAACATCGAATTCTCAATGCACTATATATCAAATATATTGTTTCAGTAGTTGAAAATCTGAAGAATTTTCAATTCCCGTACAATAATATACTTTCATAACCCCCAACGCAACCATATGCAACTCATTTTTCATTTAATGGTTCTAGTTAGACTTTCCCCTGGAAGCAATAATGTAGACCTTTGTAACAATCTTAGGAAATTAATAAGTAATGCTGTGTGTTGGTCATTCGAGGAGATGGTATATACATTCTCACAAATTTCCTCTTCTCGTTTCTGAAAATGAGAATAAAGATTATAGTAAACATTCCAATTCATTTGTATTGAGAAAAAATTGACGATCTGCCCCAAGATATCACTGCTTTTGAAATTTATCCTTCAGATACCTGAAAGAGAAATTTGTGAGACAAATATATTTCATTGAATATCAGAATTTTCACTCAGTGGTGGATGTTTAGAGAACGAATCTGTATCCGTTTTCAACATAATGAAGAATGATTCATCTTCACGAACGTTTGGCAGCTTCGTCTTTCGAAAATAAACAGTGACAAGTTGCCAGACAGAAATAGTTTTTGGGTACCTACCAGGTGTTCATTTATCGATTGATCTCGAATTTAACATTTTTAAATTCGTTTTTAAGAGGTGAAAGCCAAGTTATAACTCTATCAACTGACTCATGTTTTCGATATATGATCGAATATGTATATCTATCGTCTATATATCTTCTCCTCATATTGTGAGAGTGAAAATAAAATGAGCATTTCCTTTAACTGAAGATGGACGACATAACATAATATTGCCTCTTGTTCAGTTGATATAGATAGAACTTGGCAATCACTTCTTGGAAATGAATACGAGAATGGTAAATTCAAGATCAGTTGATAAATAAACACCTGCTACCTAGAAATCATTTCTGTCTGAGAAATTGTCACTGCTTAGTGTATATAAGATATAATAAACATTTTCCATTGTGTTAAGAATGAGAGCAGATTTGTTCCACCACTAAGATAAGTGTTGATATTCGTTGAAATATATTTGTTACCAGATGTTCTTGAAAAACAAGGTGTAACCGACAGAGAATTTTTCATTTGGGGCAGCTATTGGAACAATCCTTAAATTCATGTTTTAATTTTTAGAACAAAGGAGAGACAGTCCTGATAAATCTATAGAAATAATGAGAAATGCTTTGTCTGTACCATATCATCTATTGGATTTCTCGCTTTCGTTTAATCCTCTCATCACGAGTTTACCTAGTCGTACAATAGATAACCGAATAGTCCTATGAGGATATGCATGCAAATCAGATTCGAATCTACTTTGAGAAACTACTAAATAGATGAAATTCCCAACATATACTCGGATATCCTTCCGTAATATTTTTTCATATATAGCATTATTTGTGATGCAGCTATAGATATATAGCTAGAGTAGTTTCCAAACTTATCAATACATTTCATTATTTCTTTGAGCATTATCATTATTACGATTATTATTATCATAATTATTATTATCATTATTATTATTAATATCACTTTCATTATTTTTATTATTATTATTATTATCATTTCTATTATTTTCATTTCGATTTTTCCCACTGCTGTGGTCATCAGCCATGTTTCAAAATATAACAGATTTGCTCTTAAAATTATTCAAGTTGTTTTTGATTTTCCACGGCTTCTTGTCATCTTCTATATCCTTTGTCAGAGGTCTCTAGCGTGTTCATTATTGATATTATTATCATTATTGTTATCGAAATATAATATATATGTTATTAAATATATCTGTTTCATATATTTCATTTTTTATCACGAATCCACAACGTCGAAATTGATTCTAGGTTTGTACCTACCCTACCATAACTATTCCTTATTCTTGGTAATGACAACAGAAACATTCTGTCGTAAAGTGACTTTAGATCAACATTTCATGTCATAATTATACTTATATGACAAGAGGAGAAGCACAAAATATTCAAAGTGAACAAAGTCAACAGCATTTCCCTCAAAGTGTTTCTTGCAAATCAAGTGATTCAACCTGATTATGATTATCATTTTCATTATTATCATTGTTATTATCATTATGACATGATGACTCATCGATCGAGGAACCCTTACCAAGATTATGTGACTATCTCAAATTTATGGAAATAATCATAATGGGCATACGATATCTAGACAGTGATAGATCAATATTCACATCGACCTGAAATGCTTTGACAAAAACATTCGGCAACTATAGATAATACTTCTGAATTTATGTATGTTCCATCATTATTGTATTATGTCTGTCATGAAGTCTCGCTCATTTCTGAGTAATTAGTCAATTTGCATGAAATTCGATAGGTGACCATATCCAAATATTTTGAGCAGATCTGGATATCTCATTCTCTCCCAAACGTTCCACGACCACCTGCAACAAGATATCAACCGACCAATAGTCAGACGGTTATTTTTCATTCGGTTTCTGTACGTTGTATCGTGATAAACGTCAACTTGCTCTCACTTTGTAAATAGGACATTGAGTGGGACGTATTGGATACACGTGGGTACAATTCACGAAAACCTCTTATTCAACATTATGCCGCTTTTTAATGCACAATGCACATCTACTGCAAG
Source organism: Gastrophysa polygoni (assembly GCA_963576655.1). Lineage (NCBI taxonomy): Eukaryota > Metazoa > Arthropoda > Insecta > Coleoptera > Chrysomelidae > Gastrophysa > Gastrophysa polygoni. Next base: position 13,976,167 of record OY755083.1, on the reverse strand, counting down.
ATTAGATGGCAAAACTGCTATAGTAACAGGGGCCAATCCCGGTATTGGCAAATACACTGTGAAAGATTTTTATGAGAGGGGTGAGTCGGTACAAAAATGTATGATTTTTTCTTCATGAACATGATATGCTGATGTGGGTGGTACTCTAGTGGGTTGAAATTATGTTTTGTTACAGGCGCGCATCAATTTTTGCTCCATAGGATTATTCCATAGGGTTATTCAGGAAGACGGAATTGGTGGGAGAGAAACTTTTCAATTTTAGTTGATTGTTCCACTTTTACGAATGGTACCTTATTATTGAAAGAAAATTCGATACTTCAACATAAATTATAGAAAAAAATCTAATTCTCGATTTTTTTGTGCAACTATAACTATTTATAGTTTTGTCTTCTTCTGATTCTATTTCTCTGTGGGGAGGGGTTGAAACATGAAAGAAAAAACAACTACTACATATTGGAATATGTTGCTTTCTTCGTCTACATTGTTCTGTAGTTCTGCACGATGCGGTATCGGAACAATATTCGAATTTATTTACAGGGTTGGAATAAAGTATGGAACCAACCCTCAAAGGGGGTTGATAAAATTGCTATATTCCTTGTTTTCACAATTGTTTTTACACTCAACTCAGTATGTATGAATTCGGAATAACAAGCTCTTTCAAAATCTGTAGAAATGTATAGGGTGTGTCCCTTCCAAATTAAAGGAGTTGATGACATTTCCGGTAAAACCTTGAGTATATTATATACAAAAAAAAATGTACATCAGATGCATTTTGTTCCATTGCACTTATCTGCGAATTTTCATAAATAATGTATTTTCCTTCAAAAGATATTCACTTGGTTCCATACTTTATCCCAACCCTGTAAACGTATATCAGAGAGAGTATGAAGAGCTGAATGATCTTCAGTAACTCAAACAAACAAACGAACTTAAAATTCAGGAAAGCCAAATGAATAACGTCACTGACCTATTCAAATATATTTCTTGATTTTGTATTGTTTGATTTTGTCCAATTGAACTTCTGATTACTTTTTCTGAATTGATGGCGTTCGTGGCGGACTTATCTTTTGATAAGCTGCGCCATGCATAATTGTTATTCATTCCGTGCATGGTTGTGTGAAATATATTTCATTTAAAATCATTTTTCCGTAAAAATGGTAGTGAGTTTTGGGAATAGATTTTTTTTTATCAGTGGAAAACACGAAAGGGAAACCTATAATGCTCGAGGAACATCGTGTTAGCCATCGGTGGAATTTTGAGAGAGAAGGAAGGTGTTGGAATTTTGGTCAGGGTGAATTCAATTACATTTTGCAAGAAATCATTTTGATTTGCGATTTTATGAAGATGAGTTGACTTTGGCAGGCTGATACATAATCACAAATTAATCAGGATGTGTTTTAGCGAGACTAGAGGTCATAGTCAAATTTAGGTGTACCGGGTCCTCTAATCGATATAATGTTTGCTACAATGGCAAGTGAGTTAACGGTTATCCCTTATGTAAGAGGGGTTATTAGGATTGCATATAAACAAACACACATGTGAAATGGTAGGTATATTCACACAATTATCAATGTATATGTATATGCGATAATAATCGTCGGGCTGCTCTACGTGCATACAGAGAGAAATACCCTGATAGACGAATGCCAAGCGCTATGTATTTCACACGATTGGCTTCGAATTTGGCAACAAGTGGATCATTTTATAGAAAGCGTAGTCTTTAAAAGAAAAAATGCTACGGACGATGAGCATACCGTTGCAGTTTTAGGAAGAGTGGTTGTTGATCCCCATATCTCTATTAGAAACATAGAACAGGAGAGCGGCATTTCTCGTTCATCAATTCAGCGCATTCTCAAAATTGCCAAATTCAAACCATTATAATTCATCTGCATCAAGGATTACTACCCACAGATTACGAGAGGACACTTGCGTTTCTTGCTTGGTTAGCTACGGAACGTGAAGATGGTATTTTCAGCTCGATATTGTGGTTAGATGAGAGTCGTTTCCATAATAATGCAACTGTAAATCGACATAATTGTCATTATTGGTTGCAAAATAATCCACACTGGCTAACACAAACTAATTTTCAAGTTATCTGGGGAGTCAATGTATGGTGCAGCATGATTGATGGATTCATTTTAGGACCAAAATTTTACGATGGTACGATGTACCTAGAATTCCTTCGGGATGAACTTCCTCATTTTCTTGAAAGCATTCCTTTACATATGCGTAGAAACATTCATTTTCAACAGGATGGTGCGCCCCCCCCACAATGCTATAGGGGTAAGAAATCATTTAAATGAAACATTTGGAGATATATGGATCGGCACACACGGACCGATAAGATGGCCTGCAAGATCTCCAGATTTAACACCGCTGGATTTCTTCCTTTGGGAGTATTTGAAAGATTGTGTGTACCAGACTCCTCCTATTGATTTAGAAGATCTAAAAACGAAATAAGGAATGAGTGTAGAGCCCTCAATGCTGAGGTGTTGAGGAGTGTTACTTCGCGTGAACTACTCCACCGAGCTGAAAGATGTGTAGAAGCAGTTGGTCAACATTTCGAACAAATGCGTTAGTTATTATATTCTTGAGCCCCCTTTCTTTGTAATTTTCAAGATTAAACAGAATATCGTAGCCTACTGCAATTCTTTCAATTTGAAATTTCAACTGACGTTTTCTCCATCGAATCAAATGTAGAATAGAAAGTGTGATACATCGTTGGAAAGGTAATTTTGAGTAGAAAGCAAAAATTACAAAAAATATACAGAGTTCTATTTGAAATAAAAAAGTCAGAGTCACTTCCGGTCAAACCGGAAGTGACTTTCAATTTTTATTTTTCTCAGTTGAAGGTTCCTTGGACGAATTGGAGATCATGAAATTTTCAAATTTTTATCTTTCGAAATAGCTGAAATAATCCATTGGAACAGGTATACTGGGACACCCGGTATATCTGCCCAACATGACAATCTTTGATGTTTTCATTAAATACGCGATTCAGACTGATTGAAATACTGCAGCAGATAATTGTACTCAATGCGTTTCAATTCTATGTACGTTGATGTTTATGACTTCAATAATGTTTTCAACCTTGGGCGAAGGTATATGCAGAGTTTAGAAAATTTTCTGAACTGTGATATATGTAATTACTGGATGCAGTCTGGTGTACGAGTATGTGATAAATAATTAGATGATGAAAGTCCATAAATATTCTATTCTTTCTTATATACCGATTTTAGAAGAATATAAGTAGATTATATTACGCTGTTTTATAATGATAAGTGAATTATTTTTGCAATTTTCGCTATTAATCACCGAGAACACCACTTTTTTAAAGTGAAATAATTGAAAATCCAACATTTTCTCGTCTGTGCAACTATAACATGTTGAATTACCAATGATATATTTCCGTTTCTATCCTCAATCATGGTGATTACCTATATGGGTAGTAACACCATGTGTTGAATAATTGAAAGGATTTCTTTTTGTGAATATTATCTAAAGATAGACTTTGCTTTGGATGCATATTTTTGCATATTCTCATTGATTGGAATTGCGTTACGTATGATATTCGAATATTAATAATGTCATGATGTATCAATATAAAACAAAGTTGTTTGAGAAGTCGTTCGAAGATGAGACCATAATCTTGTTCGTGATTTATTTACATTTCACTGCATTTCGGCAAATAGTTCTTTCTTGATTGTGACACTCTGTATGGGAACAACTTGTTATGTTTCGATGATGGCCTTGCTTTCCCAAAGTGGACAATTATCTTCGTTGTTGATATTTGAAATAATCAGATGGAAGTTAATGAGTATACGCATCTAAGTTTTTATGAGTTTTACGGAGGTGAATTCGGATTTTTTTCAGGAGGCCTATTTCCATTGAATGGGGATGTTTAGCAAAAAAAAATATTCAACCATTTGATAGTACTCACTCGAACTAGCTTCCTGGCACAAACAGTTTCTCTTTAAGCGTTGACAAGACTCTAGCGGTAACACATGAAGAGGAAAGACAATAGCAGAACGTCAATAAGGCACTAAGTTATTTCGTCAAGACAGCCATTTCGTTCATTCGACAGAAGACTTTGTATTGGTTCTCTTGATCATTCTCCAGAACGTGTTTTTCTGTTTGAACTCAGCATATTAGCTTTCGTTGATATCAAAAAAACTAATGAGTACAGGTATGGAAAGTTTGGTACACACCGGTATTTCGTGGTGGATAGTATTTACAGGGTTCTCCCAAATATTTCTGCACCCTACTTACGAAAGTTATTTCTAGAGTTATCAAGAAAAATTGGAGCCAAATTTCTATATTTTTTCAGAAATTCTAATTTGTATATATATATATATATATATATATATATATATATATATATATATAATACTAACTATAGGACATATTCAAACAACTTTGTATGATAATTGGGTGTATCCAGAATGAAAAATGCATCCAGAAACTGTGAACACATAATCAGCACCGTATTTCAAAAAAATGTCAATCAGATATCCATATCAACACATTAAATCATTTTCAAATTGTTACGAAGGATTTTGTAATAATGGGTTGAAAACAAATAATAGATTTTCACTTCTCTCGATTGACAGATAACAGAGAAAGCTATAAATAATTCTGAAAATTTACAACGACTGTTTGAACGATTCACTGAATACACAACTTTTTTCCCAATCAATCGAATTTGTATTTCCTAACCTCTGCCGAGATCCCCATTTGCTGTGCATCCTAATCTTATCTAGCAGCCTTCGGAAAGTATTTGTCTGTCATTTTCGTGTTATTTGGAATATTGCTTCTAATCCATTAATATTCTTCTTCTTTGGAAGAAATATTTTCTGAGGTTCCAACTCTCAACCCATCATTCAATTAGTTAGATATAACTCAGTCGCTTAAGACAATATTTTTTGAAAGAGCTATATTCATTGTTTCGTTCCTAGGAACCAGAGTTATACTAGCTTGTAGAAATGTTCAAAAAGATTCTTGGGCAACTCATCGTGATGCCCTTAGACCTGTCTAGCCTGAACTCAGTGAGGACCTTCTCCGAAAAAATCTTTGATTCCGAGAGGAGACTGGATCTCTTGATTAACAATGCTGGAATCATGATGTGCCCTGAAATGAGAACAGAAGAAGGGTTCGAGATGCAGTTTGGTACTAACCATTTGGTACATTTCTTGCTGACGCTATTGCTATTACCGAAAATATGCCAGTCTATTCCTGCGAGAATAGTAACTGTTTCTTCCACAGCCCATTCTTGTAAGTGTGAAGGAGCCAATAGCAATCAAATTATTTCATAGTTGACTGCATTTTCGAAATGAAAAATTGTGGAGAGTCTGTATAATCGATAATTTATAAAATGTATAACTGTTCTCAGGGTCGTCCACGATTAATACCACAGATTTGAACTGGGAAAAAAGAGAATATAATGCCGCTTTAGCTTATCAACAGAGTAAATTAGCCAATATCCTATTTACAAAACAATTAGCTCGAAAATTGAATGGTAAGTCTACCACAACTCGTATGCACGCAAATTGATATGTCTATTTCTACTTATACTTGCATGTCGTCATATTCCTTCACAATCCAAAGAATGGATGAGTCGGACATTCCAGTCAACTGAAAGGATATGATTTTATATTCGGTCACTTTGAGGTATCAATACCATCGACCACAGTCCCTGTACTGACCGTTACCTGTGTAAATATTCATTTTCGAATGTCATCGAGTATGAATAATATTCAGACCATATATTTAATAATGGCTAAGTATTTGGATACCAATGATTGTTTCCTTCATGTGAGCAACAAATTTGTTTTGTTCATTCAAGTTTATTTGTTTTCCTGGATTCCCTCACCATATCGTTATCTATATAGATATTATTATACTTATATATGATCAGACGTGACCGGCGGTCAAATTGAGTAATGACATTCCGAAGTAACTTCAACATTTCCACCTCGAAACATGTGTGATGGGCACCTACTTTGGTAGAGTCTTTGAAATGCAGGAAATTATTTCCAAGAACATGAATATTCGATAATATTGGACGCATTTATATCTTTCCGGATGGATGTCTGGAATGAACATTAATGATTGAGTCAGAAAAGATTCAGTAAATTGACATAGCTCTTCGAGTTGAGGTGAGTTCGAGGTGATTATGAACCACCTTGTTGTTTCAAACTTACCAATTTTATTCTCACAGGAAGGACTCTTATGCTTAGAGGCATATTTTTCACAGCTTTTTTGTTCGCCGTCATTATGTGTTCTCCGAAATGAACGCTGAAAATTATACTCAAGTAGAAGATACATTTTCAAGGTAGAATTTCTAGCCCGTCGCACATGAAAGTGACAGCAGCTCTTACTATCTTCCCTCTGAGGATGACTGCTTCAGTTTTGGTGGAACTGATTAGAGCTCATTTCTTTGCATTTGCTTCGTTTCATCTTCATTTCAGCATCTCTATCGACAATTTCATACGCTAGCGTAGTCACTTCTTTTGGCACTAGTTTGTCGAGAATTCCATCGTAAGGTATAGTCCACAGAGTGGGTCCTAGGGCCGAGCCTTGTGGAACTTCCGCGGTGACCTCAAAGCCGGTATTTTCATCTATCTTGGTTGACGTTTGGGAAACGAATCTGCTCCCGTTCACAACACAATTGAAAAACTTTTCTTCGCAAATTTTTTTTCGAGAGCAGATATAAGAAGAAGTTTTATTCTTATTGAATATATTTGTATTTCCAAATTTTTCAGAAACAATGTGTCACTGACGAATAGAGAATTTCTCTTTGAGGTATATCTGAAGGTTTAATTTCAAGCGCAGTGACATTTTGGGACAGATCACAAAATCTGTCCTCACTACAAATAACTACCTTATTTTTTAGGAACGAGGAGAGAAAATCCATGATATTGTTGTATAGCTCAGCTTAGGTCAGAACCAACAGAACGAATGCTTATGGTGTATTTAATATTCTGATGAATGGATCGGTTCCAGAATTGAAAAAAAAACCAGTGATAATACGTCAAAAAATTTCGAAGTAATGAAGAAACAACGAGGAATGGTATTTCTAGTTTTGACCTTAAAGTTATCACTGCCCTTTTCTTTTTTTTTTCAGACAATGTCATTACTGGCGTGACGACCTACAGCCTTCACCCGGGCGTAGTCCAAACCGAAATAACCAAGCATCTGAGCAAAACCTACTTCCCAGGTTTCAGATGGCTTTGGGACAACGTCTATGGCTGTTTCATCAAAACACCAGAACAAGGGGCGCAGACGCAGATCTACTGTGCTGTGGATGAAAAATGTGCCAAAGAGACTGGCCTGTACTACGCTGAATGTCGTGTTGCCCAGATCCTCAAGAATAGCCAACGATGAAGAAACGGCCCGAACATTGTGGAGCAAGAGTTTGGAGCTAGTGGGTCTTGCACCAGATTATAACCCATTCGAAAGTGTCAAATAACTCTTGTCTTTTTTGATATAATATATGTAGTGGAAGGTTGAATATTCATTCTTTCTCGCTCATTCTTCCGGTCTCTTTCTCTTGAACGCTGTTGAATTTGATGATTTTTTTGTTCGAGTGTAGGCTGATCATGATGTGATACGTGTTGATGCTGTGAGAGGATTCTCCAATATAATATAAATTTGTGTATATATGAGGTGGAAAATGGAAACGAGATTACACCTGAGCTCAAGCACTCTGTGGGTCGCACCATCTGTAGCGACGAGTGTCAAACGCTGTGTTTTCTGGTACAATGTTCTTCTATTTACGATATTGTGTATCTGTTATTACAGAAAATACACTATCTCGAAGTATTCGTGAGCATATAGATTTAGCTAAGAAATTCTGTTGGGTTTGCAATACGTTTGAAGATTTAGAAATTTCAAATCCATAGTAATCCATAGTTATTTTTTTGGCCAGTTATTGAATCTGTTGCTATTGAAGTATTCATGCTCCAGCAAATCATAATTGGACACTCAACAAACAAGGATGATTCACGAAGTCAATTCACTCACATGCCTTATCACCGTACATTATCTTCACACCTAACCCGTTCATCAGAAGTATTCGTCATTCGTATACGAATCAAAGTCGGAGAATTCGAAAAACTACATCACGTTGACTCATTATTGAAAGCTTCTGACTTTGAATTTAAAGATTTTTCATGCAACACTTTCAGTGTCTCACTGCATCGTTCGATTTTGATTCCTCACGAATGAATGTTCATGAATTTCTATAATGTTTCATTCACTGAATAAAACCTTTTTGTCGAAATAAACTGAATTGAAACGTTCTTTGTAGCTCCTTTGAAATCTATATATAGTCGAAGTGACTCGGGAGCTTGAGAGAAGCCGAGAATAAATCAATATGATCAATCAATCTGAGATATCGTCAAGAATTCCTTTCCATTTGTGTGTGTGTGTGTGTGTGTGTGTGTGTGTGTGTGTGTTTAATTCTGTTGGTATGAAACGGCTTTGATCAGTTTTTCTCAACTCCGTGGACAACGTTCTATACTATCCATAAGTAAACGCTTGAGGTACTCAAAGTCTCATTTCCTCAGAGAAATTCCTTATTTTCTTAGAGAAATGCCTCTTCTCTTCATCCAGAGTCAACCCATACGTTTCATTTGCTGGAAGGAATCCTTGAACGTTACTGTCATGAAATTCCCGATTCTCATAACACACTGTTACATCATGAAGGTAGGCAAATACTCCCTTTAATGCATTCTATAACTGTGGAAATATGATACGCCAAACGGAATATGAAGAAACTTGTAAATGCGTCTCCCACCTCCAAATGCAATGAAAGATTTATCAGAAACATGGATGGGCATCTGATGAAAGGCACTTTTTAGGTCGATAGTGCTGAATACCTCATTTTCATTGTAATTTTTAGTACACCACAGTGAAACGCATTCTTCTATGATATCATCTCTCAACAGTTTCTCTACTTTTGCCTACATGAAAAGTTCATCCAACTCGAAGTCACAACGTGATTTTGTGATCACAAAATAGTGATGGTGACTCAACTTTGACTCCGATAAGGCAGCAAATCGATGAAGGGAGATTTGTTCCATCAAAAAATACATCAACTCAAGAATGCAACCTCCAATGATAACATCACTCCAGGCTTGAGAGGAATAGAAACTTGACATTTTCGTGGATATAACACATTACCGAGAATATCGAGAACTATTACCAGTATCTATCAAAGATTTGATATTGTTGATTTTGATTTGGACCAGAGCCTTCCAGCAATTTATTTCCCTTTGTATGTTTCAACTTCATGCAAACTTTCGATTGATGACCCATTCTAAAAAGAGGAAATCTGGAGTACTAGAACGTATAATTCAGATATTACAAAATACATGAGAAAAAAGCATGGAAGTACCTCATGGAAGTCGTTGAGAAGACATTATCAGAGATGATCAAATGGCGGAATTTCCAGAAAAAAATATGTGAGTGGTAACTTTGTCGAATCTCATGCTCACTGTCTTGCACGTCTTCCACCATATTATTGCGTATTCAACCCCATTATCTAGGTTTGCAAATTCAAAATGGTGCGGAGATATTCGTTCTGCATGGTCATGACTTATCTTGATTTTCTGATAGGTCTGAGCATGAAGTGGTGATGCCAACAGCAAACAGCGGATTTTTCTGCCCTTCGCTCAAGTCATATACCATAAAGTGAATTATTTCCTCTTCAATCAACTGGAAATACGTAGGATGAATCATTCAATGATAAACTTCAAAATGATAGGACTCCTTCAGGAAAAATTGAGCTATCCAACATCTCATGTAGTTAGTCTATATGAGAAGGAATGATGTTCCTTATTGAATTGTCATCATGATCCTCCTGTACAATTTCAGGAAATAATCACCAACCATCGATGTCTCCAATAGTTTTTGGAAATTCCTAAGATTGAAATACCGTATTTTTATGTAGATAATTATGTAGATAATTTGATATTTGCGATTTTCTGAAGAAGGAAGGTACATATACGCGGTAGAGTACTACAGAAGAGAGCTATTCGCTATTTATTCAAGGCTGAAGCAAGGGATCATTGCAGACCACTATATTTCAAACAACAAATCCTAACTCTCACTGGCCTCTTCATTTTGGAAACAGTCTGTTTGATCCACACCAGACATCATTCATCGATTAAAAACTCTGCGAATCATATATCTGCTAGAAACAACTGTCACCTTTCTCAGCCAATACCTAAGACGACTCAAACCAAACTCTCTATTTTATATGAAAGCAAAAAAAAATATAATTATCTGTCACAACAGTTCAAAGCAATTGTTAATATTGAAAAATTCAGAGAGGAGGTTAAAAAAAATCATCATCCCAAAAGCGTACTACAACCTGCAGGAATATTATAAAGAAGTGTTTCAAAGCCATGCATGATCAAGTTCTAGTTTTCCTTACTTATTTGTTAGGTATCTAGTGGGTGTTGAATGTGATATGAATATTATAATTGTTTCGTGACTCATTTATGTATTTGTTTTATATTCTTGCTCTTCTGTATTACAACAGTTCAAAGCAATTGTTGATATTGAAAAATTCAGAAAGGAGGTTGAAAAATTCCTCATTCCAAGAGCGTACTACGACCTGCAGGAATATTATAAAGAAGTGTTCTGAAGCCATGCATGAGCAAGTTCTAGTTCTCCTAACTTATTCGTTAGGTATCTAGGTGTTGAATGTGATATGAATATTATAATTGTTTCGTGGCTCATTTTTATATTTGTTTTATATTCTTGCTTCTCTATGTTATCAATATTTTATATTTCATATTCATATCTTTTGTATTTTCGACTCATAATTGGACAGAGTGGATCTCTCTACTGATTACTTTCTCACGTTTTGTCAATAAGAAGAGTATTCTCAGACAATAAAGCCCATTTTTGATTGATTGATTGATAATTCAGAAGTAACCTTCTAGACAGAAAACAACTCGTCGAACTCAATGAAAAAGAGAAAGCGGTTAATAATAATAATAATAAAAATAATGATTTATTAGGTACCAGGGACAGAAATGGTTACATTTGTGTATAGTACATGTCTAGAAACGAATTAACAATATTCTGAAATTTCACATAAGCGTATACTAATACTGATATTTATCACAACAAGAATGTATCACGTGAAACTTCGCTCGTTTCATAGGGCTCTGCATTTACTAAAGCAGTTCTCACTATTTGTTTGAAGTAACTCAGGGAATGAGTATTTTTATACATATAGGTAATACATTGTATAATTTCACACACTTATAAAAACAACCTTTTTCAAAAACGCTAGTTTTATGCAATGGGTACAGAAAATCATTTCGGTGTCTAGTTTCATACTGATGTTCCTCAGAATTATCAGAAAAGAGGTATTTGTGCTCTTATACAAAATTGAGACATTCATAAATATACATTGCTGAAGCAGTTAACAGATTGAGTTTTTTGAAGTACCCACGACATCACTCACTGATTTTTAAGTGATTCAAAATTCTTATTGCTCTTTTCTGGACTACAAAGATTTCATGTATGTGTGAACCACCCCATAAAATCATTCCATACGACATTGAAGAATAACAATGCCCATAGTATGCATTCAAAAGTGTCTTTGTGTCTACCACCTTCCTTAGTTCTCTTAATGAATAACATACTGAGCTCAGTTTACCACATAGTTTGTCCACATGATTTTTCCAATTCACATGTTCATCAACGTAGACTCCTAGGAGTTTCAAACTTTCTGAGAAGGTTACATTCACGTTGATCAAATCAATTCCATCTAGATATCCGTTTTTATTTCTACCATGTCTGAATAGGATGCAGTTGGTTTTTTCAGGATTCAGAACTGAGGAATTTTTGAGAAACCAGTCTCATAACTTTTGGTATACAGTGACAGCTTTAGCATTAATCACATCATATGTTTTTCCATGGATAAGTCTGTTGGTATCGTCTGCATATGTCGTAATAAGAACTGAGGAATTATTCAAATATTGTTTTAAGTCATTGACATAAAGTAAAAACAGAATTGGGTCAAGTACACTGCCCTGTGGTACACCATGAGCAATATTTTCATAACTCGAAAGGTGGCTTGAACCATTTGTGTTGAAACAAACTTTTTGACTCCTTTGATCCCAAAGAGATTCCACTTGAATGCTATGCCTCGTGATCCCAATTTTTATATTTTATTCAATGATGTGGTGTGGTTGACACAATCAAAGGCCTTCGACAAGTCTATAAATATTCCAAGGGCTATATATTCTCCTCACAAAGTCGAAAGTAGCTGTAGTTGTCGGTTCATTTTCTTGGTATTCATTATATATTATATGATATATTATTCTTTTCTAAGGAGGGTATCAGCCTTTCTAGCATTGCTATTTCAAATACTTTGGAAAAAGGGGATAGTAAACTGATTGGTCTATGATTTTCTTTTAGATCACCTGACTCGAACAGAGGTGTGACAACAGCTATCTTCAACCTTTCCGGAAAGTAAGTCAGAGGTTCTATAACAAAACAGCAGATTCTTTCAAGCATTACGTTACTGATATTATCTCCACCACTGGAAAATTCATTTTTCAGATCATTCATGATTTTTGAGATTTCTACATGTGATGCTTCGGTGATATGAACTGTTTTTGGGTTTGACGGAACAATTCTAATTCATCGTTTGCGGGAACTGTACCAACAAGCTTATTGGCCATGTTGACACAATAGTTGTTGAATAATTCACTAGCAAGTTCAGGCGAATTTAGAATATCCCCTTTTTCGTCTTTGATTCCATTAAAAACATAATTATGGGTGTTAATTTCACCACTTCCTCTATTTATTATATTCCATATTGATTTTCTTTCGATATCAGAGTTTTTGATTTAATTTTCATAGTATTCAGATTTTTCTCGCTTCAGCAGTTCACTATACCACTTCTTGTAATTTGAGTGAGTATGTTTTGATATTCGACATCGTTGATACAGTTCATGGAGCAAATTTAATGTTCCCTCAGCCTGATGAATATTTTCGGTAACCCACTTAGTTTTTTTTATGGTTCTGAAGTCTCACTAATTCTGAGGAAAATGCTGAATTGGAATGGTTTGGTAATGAAATAATCTATATCTGTGTTGGGAGGCTTATATACAACTGCAATTACATAGTTCACATTCTCAATTTTAGTTTCCAGGGCAGCACATTCAAACAGATATTCTTCACTTAGATCACCTATGTTATCACAAGCCACAGTTGAAATGGAATTCAAAGCATACAGTACAACTGCGACTAGTTTATAGTTACCCAGTTGGTATGCTTGAATACCATTACAGTGTTCACAAAGAGCTACAAAATGTATGTTCAGATCACTTATGGCCACTTCAACATTATTTTTACAATTCAATAGCCCTCGAACATTCAAATGAAAAAGCCTTAAATATGCGGAAGATTCTTTTTTCATCTGTGGATTATTGTTCACCCTACTTGGCTTTAGTTGCTACTTTTTAGTTTTCTTTTCCTCTAGGGATATTATTCTTTGATTACAAGCACAAGTTATATCCGTAGAAGCGTGATTTGTATCCAATGATTTATCGAATTCAGTGTTAGATTCTAAACAGTTGATACATTTCAGATGGTTAGAGGTACATTCAAAACTTTCATGGGGACAAGATGCAGCTAGATGCCCATATCGAGCACACTTGAAGCACTTTACAATACTGAAGAACTCATGCACAACACACCTTCTCCATCCTATGTTGATCTTTCCCAGCTGACATAACTTATTTTTCATCTCTGGTTCAACCCTAAACACAATATTTCCATTATGTGGTTTTCCTTTCTGTCGGTATTTTGATTAGACAGCAAATGTAGCATCGTTTTTAATTTCAATTTCATTTCGATCTATCAGGACCTCTATTATGTTATCATCTTCTCCATCTATAAATTCTTCTACTCCTCCTACTAGAATCTCAGTTGCAGTATTGAATAGTCGGCTGGGGTGGATTTAGGAAAACTCCCACTCGAGATGATACAAGAAAGCATACTGAAAATTATGAAACGAAACACTTGCCTTTTCATCGAACAAACTATTTGAACTCTGCAAGGTGATGGATACTCGACAACTATATGCAAGATCATGTTTACTGCTACTGTCTCAAGAGAAACTCGGATATCAACCACTTGCGCATGAATATAATACAAGAAACAGAATCTCAGACAATGTATACTCATCAAAGGCAAGTGGATATGGTAGACAAAGATGTTTCTCTTGTATTCTTATGTATATTCTGAAGTATGAATTGGAAAGAAGAATGTGTTTCGGATCTGGGGACCCTACGTGATGTGCTGAAGAGATTTCCAAGATTATCATGCTGGGAATGGAAACTCATACCTCATTCCGCCGAATCACCATAGTTCAATAAAATCTTTTCTGTAGTAGCATAGTAACGAATGCATGGTAATGGAAGGATCCCCACAGTTTGTAGATGGTGAGTGCGGCGACTATCTCAAAACATTTTGATTGAACTCATGAAACAATTTCAATTTTTCAAATTCGTGTCATAAAATATTTTGGCACATCTCTCATCTTTTCCGTGCAATTATTGACATAATTTAGGAAGGGAAGGTATAAATGCAAACTATTTTTCAATGAAATGATAGTTGAATTAAATTTGAGGGGAACAATTATTAGTTTCACTGTGACAATAATTATATGGGATCGAAATGAACTCATGAGTGAAAACATGAGAAACTACTTAGTGCTGTATAAGTTGAACAATGATCATTTTCAAATTTGATTATAAGTCTAATAGAGAATAACAGTGTAAATTCACCCAATGCTGATTGGATTTCAAAGAATTGACATTTTTATACGTCAATCAAGTTCATATTGGATCTGGTTACACGAAACATGCATTTTGGACAGGTTATCAACTAGCAGGCACTCTACCAGGCATTAGTTATTCTCTACACCCCGCAGTACTTCAATGCCTGCTCTGTTCAAATGGAACTGGGAACTGGAACTGGAAATGAAATTGGGAATTCTTCACAATATTGCATATTGTCCCTACCTATTGGAATTATTCGTTTATGATTTGGTTTCGTCGAAATTTCCAAACTTCAAGGAAATCAACTTCCTTCATTCGAATTTTTACAAATGATGATTATCATTCGGCAGCTTAGACTCAATATCGCCAAAATTATCAGGGGTGTACATTGTTTTATTCCAATCAAATATTCAATTGAACAAAGACACAAATTGAATTCAATCAAATCAATATTCATTCTGTAGTGATTTTCAGCAGTATTTTTCTACTCATTTCCACAGATTCACTTCCTTTTATTTTCAACCTCTTTCTTGTTCATCATTTCTCCTGCTGTATTTTTATTACATTCTAACGATCAGGTCTATTTTCATTTTCCTTGACGATATGATAACTATCATGGAAAACATCGAAATCATTATTATATGGATGATCGAAAAGTTTCTCCTGATGATATATTCCTTCAAATAGCTCCTGAACAGAAATACAAACTATCGATGATGTGAATTAATGAATATTCGTCAACATTTCTGGAAAATATTGAATTTCCTATCGCTTAGGTGAGTTGACGTGTACCTTGATACAAATATATCAGTAATTACCTGGTGATAAGTTCTATACTTCGAATTCCATGATACATATAGGTCAATATTCCCAGAAAGAATGATACCCACATGACTGTTTCCTCAAAAAGTTCAATATAAATAATAAAGGATTTTTATCGAAACTCATATCGAACTGGGTTCTACTGAATGCATGTCATAATGATCAGTTCGGTATTCTATTGTTTTTTTGTAATTTGTGTTGCCGTGAATATTGCTAACGCCGCTGATAATGATAATTATTGCCAACTTTCCTGTAATCGACGTTCGCATACAGTGTGTAATCGAGAAAAGAGGGTGAGTACAAAAATCGAAAAAGCAATTCTGAAACATTTTCTGACAATAGCAATTGTTCCATGTGCCTCTAATAAATACTATAATGTATTGTTCAATGTTTAAATTTCATATATACCATATATAACATAATCTCATTGGTACTTTATAACATGACATCACTATAATAACATCTTTTCAATGTTGTGAACCATTTTATAACAACTGTGATGTTACAAGGTAATATTGAATAAAGTAGGCGTACCATGAGACACTGCATCATACTGTATCGAATGAGAAATTGTGAGTTGAGTATAACTGATGATATTGGGATGATGATATTCAATCAAGAACTCTAGATACCTGAATAGTGGAAAATGAAAACCAATATTCAAAATGAAAAATGAAAATATTAACATGAACAAAAAATCGAACATATTTTGTACTGCTATATTCCCGGAAGAAATTCCCTAATAGAAAACTCCTCTCATCGTTCGGAAGTACCTATAATACAGGTATATGATCATGGGAAAAGAGTCTCATATCTTGGACTCAAGGAAACGCCCTCGAAATCGCTGTAGTAAACAGAGTATGCTCAAATTCTTCATCACTAGTTGTTGGATATAGTCAATTGTCATCTATATGTATGTTCTCTGAGTACTAATGGTTTCAAATTGATCGAATGAAAAATGAATAACTGTAATGAAGCACTCACATGAGCACATAAAACACGGTACAGTAAAGATTCTTAATGATAGATTCTCGTGTCTGAATGAAATTTTTGTAGGCAACTTGGAAAGTGTATGTGTAATTCATATCATCATCAATATCATCCAAAGTTTTGAACCAATCAACAAAACACGTCCAGATTATGAGTAGGATTGTTAGGTTAGGTACTCATCTTGTCTCGAGTCTCCTGTTCATTTTCCAGCAGGACGAATGATATTTCTCCCAATCTTTCGAAACTCAATATGTTCGAATAGTATCCAATAACTATTGCGAATCATTCGAACAGATAAATGGAAATCTCCTCATTGATATTTAGGCCAAATATTCGGGAAATAATCATTGGAAGATCACCTCGCTCAGCTATTTTGGAGTTACCTACGTAACTGACTGAGTCTTGAAGTTATTTCCGAGAACATCCTCATGATGATGTACATTGGGAAAATTTCGAAATAGTTTTCTAGATATACATACGAAGAAGTGATTTTTTCGAAAATCTGTTTTATATTTCTCACTTCAACAGAAAATGCTCCTTCATAACAACTTTTCTTATTATGAATCAACATGGTGGTATTGATTTCTCTCTCCGACTTTTCGTATTCGTGGAACCCAACAACTATGTATTGTTTCGAATACGGTCCTGATTATGTTTCCACAGATTCTCAAAGCTCTTTTTCATTCTGGATATACCCATCCTTTCACAGAAATAGGAATACTCATCGGGCTTCGATGAAGTTCTCATGTTCATTTTGAAAAAAACCATACATATTTTGGCGAAACCATTTGCTCATCTGGTTAATCTATCATTTGCGGAAGGTAAATTCCCACACAAATTGAAAACCGGCAGAATAACCCCCATCCTAAAAAAGGCAACTCTCATCTCTTAGCCAATTACCGGCCTATCTCTCAAATCTGTCAAAAATCTTCGAATATGGATTTTCATATAGATTCATGTCCTTCTGCTATAAACATGACACATTCTCAAAAAATCAGCACGGCTTCCACAATGACGGCAGTGCATTCATATTATGGAAAACTAGTGGAGAATATTGTGCCCTGTTGGGGTATTTTGCGATCTCAGCAGGGCATTCGACTGTGTCAATCACGAAATTTTACTAGAAAAATTAGAAGAATACGGCATAAGAGGGAATCCATATCAATGGATAATGAGTTATTCATCATTAAGACAACAGTATGTAGTTATAAATAGCATAGCTTCCTACCGTTCAGAAGTTAATATCGGTGTGCCACAAGGCTCGGTATTGGGGCCTGTACTTTTTATACTAAATATCAACGATCTGGATGAATAACCAATACAAGGCTCACTCACAATATATGCAGATGATACTTCAATCATCATATCCGATAAATGCAATGAAATACTGTCTACCAAATCCAATCAAGCTTTACAACTGGTGAGTGACTGGACCAGAGCGAATAGACTTTTTCTGAATGTCGATGAAACCAATATTATCAGGTTTCATAATCGCCAAAAAATATGTGATGAGATCATCCTACAAGCCGATGAGTCCTCAAATCTGATTTCCACGGATTCAGAAAACGTGAAATTTTTAGGACTCTACATCGATCAATGCTCAGATTGGAACAAAATATACGAAATATCGAAATCTTAAATTTATTCGTACTCTTATCAATTCAGAACTTATTAGAAAATATTCTAAACAGAGAACAACTATTAAATCTTTATTTCCGTTAAATTGACAGTCGTCTTCGTTATGGTATATGTTTCTGGGGTCTATCTAGCTCATCACAAGATGTTTTCATTGCTCAGAAACGAGTTATCCGTTCCCTGGTGGATGTGTCCAACAGAACTTCGTGTCGTGACAATAACAAAGATAAATTTGATACGTATAGTTCTCACCATGGAGTTAATACTAGACGCAAAGATGATTTTAATATCTCTTTTAGTGAGATGAATATAACCAGACATTCGCCTAATATCATGGCACTGAGATTTTATAACGCCCTACCTGCTGAAATTGAACAATGTAAGACTTCAACTTCTTCCAAGAAACACTTGAAACAACTATTACAAAACAAATGTTATCATTCGGTGGAAGAGTATCTGTTCCAATTTTTTTTTTTTAGCTAAATGTTCATATGATACCTCTCTAGTCACACTCATGTGTTAGTTTTATACCCATATTATTGTTGTACACTACGTTCATATTGTACTTTACCTACATGTACTGCCTCTGACTATTCCTATACAATGTTGTAATTGTCTATTAGAAAATTTAATAAATAAGAACAAAGAAAATAAGAAATATATCATATCTTATATATCATTTCTTCTATATCCTACAGTAATATTCAGATTAGAGAATGATCAAAACTTACTGCTTGCGGCAAGGTGATTGTTTTTTTCACTGGGAATTGGGCAATTTTGGACACTCATTGATATAAGTCCATTGACAGTATCTCCATTCTCTTTCCGAACACTGGATGAAAATTTGTATATTGACCATTTGCTGTAGTCTCCAGTTCATGATAGTCGGAGATTTTATCTGCATGATCAATTTCAATATTTCTATTAGAAATCAATAAACGATCAAGTTTCCCATATTGATTTTCAGAAATGCGGACCTGCGCCAAAATGTGGACCAGATTTTCGACTAATAAATTTGAAGGATGATGACAGACAAGCCATTCTGGATCTCCACAATCAACTTAGGAACAAAGTTGCCTTAGGCCTAGAAGGAAAGCAGCCATCGTCATCGAATATGAAGGCATTAGTAAGTTCCAATTTACGCAGCAGAAAACATTATTGCACTCGATATCACCTATTTGAGATGTGTAAAAATGTTTGATTCAAAATTGTAAAGAGCTTCCGGCTATCAGGCTACTAACAACATGCAAGTAATTGATTTTTGTAGGAATAACGAGTTTCAAAATTGCATGCACTTCGTAAAGTATTAACAATTAGTTCTCAATAATATCAATCGATGAAAACATATGGTGGAGATACTGATGTGAACAGGAATACATTCAATATATATTATGAATTGTCCAATTGAATGATAAATGTTGGGTTGGATTATCGAGATATGATTATTTATAATTCACTTGGATGGTAACTATATATGCAATTGCAATGTAATGTATGTGTGGTCATTCCAAAGTTTGTACCATATAATTTCATCGATTCAATAAATATGGAATCGATGAAACCATATGAGAGAACTTTGTGAATACTCAACGAATAGGGGAATGCAATTTTCAACAATTTTCAACAAACATCTCATTATATTTTATGATATTTTGACTAATATCACTCACTCAGCTGGAAGGGCTTTGCAATTGTGAATTAAACATACATACTCACTAATGATTATTCAATTACGTTCACGCCTGAATTGTCGAATCTTTGACTTCTTATTTCAAATAGAAAATCGTAAAATAGAAAAATTCATTTCGTTTTGCAATTTTCTGTATCATTCCGAGAAAATTCTATACAGGATGTAACTAAATAAGTGTGAAACATTTAAGGAGTGATTCCTCATCAAAAGAAAGATAGCATCTTTCATATGAAGAAACTTCATTGGAACATCCCATGTTAAGATACATCCCCTTGGAGGGGGTTCATATGCATGCGTGATGTCTGAAGGTACACATATTGTACATTCACTATGATTTCATTTATTCACACCCTGTATATTGGTTTTCGATCGTTATCGTCTTGATAAGATTTCCAAGATTCGTTGGGTATCGAGAGGATCATTGCCATATATCCTAAAATACTGGAGAAACGGAAGAACGTGAATATATGTATATAATTATCATTAAATTTCCAACTATATCTGCTGGAGTTATGGAATTTCGTTCACCCACTGAAGTGTGCTGAATCCTACAGTGCTATGAGACGTCATACTTATATTTTTACCGATGAAGACGACGAAATGATAGAGAAAATAGTGAATTTGCAATGAATGTAAAATCTGCTGAGTGCGAAATTCCAGATCACTCTACATGATTACAGAAAGTCATGAATCAAAAAACTCTGGAAATTCAGTACTCAGATAGTTATATCCACGATGACATGACAGACTTTGAGGCATTGGTCCAATGTCAATTCGTTGATTAATTCAGAAGCCGACTGCTACCTCATGTTCACATGTTCTTCTTTTCCTTCCTCAATAAATATATAAGTGTAATGCATCAATGAAATGACATTTTTTTAATGGATTGATTGATTTGATTAGATTGATCTTCAAAAAAATTCTATTCTCGAATTTTTGAAATCCGAAAGAAGAAGAAGCTGGACCAAACTTTGAACTTTCTATTCTCCCGAATGCCATTTCACTACCAAACTTCTGAATATACAATGAATTTTCTGTGAATTGAGATAAACAGAAACGAAACATTTTGAGTTTTACATAGGTATTGAATTATCCAAATCTTGAAATGATTCAACTCGATATTTGAAATCGACTCGAAAATTCCATCCTATTCCTTTTTGTTCGATATTAATGTATGCCTGAGAAACTTGGCAGTTATCTACTCCTTTTATTTGAGACAGGCCCTGTATTCATATATTTCAATCACTGTTTCGATGACTCAACGGACCACATTCATCACAGTTGAAAATATTTTTGTATCAAATCACCATATCGTATTTTACCTGATATCGAAATGTAACTGATTCAGATCCTCCAATTAGTTTCAGGAAATTGAAGTTTGTTTCACCTGTGATAAATTTATTCAATTCGAGTTCAATTTGTTGCAATTTCTTTCACAAATGAGAATATGAGATTATATCGTCAAAATGATAATTTTCTGTGATGAAATTACTTTTCTGTATGTTTATATAATAATAATTTTCTATAATAACTTCACTTCTGAAGGCTGCTCCTAAGAACTTTATGAAGCTCCACTGTATATTCGCTGTGAAATAAGTTATGATGTACCAAATGTCTTGAATGAATTGTAACGTTTATTGATGATATTCCTTGTCAAAAATAGATTCAAAATCAGAGACAGTGATCTTCCGAAGAAGAAGTTGGGTGAAAGCCAAGGGGATTGTGCGGCTTATTTTATCTTCCTGCCTATATGTCGTACACTAACAAGAGATTCGTTCTTGTTTTCTTCATGAGGTTCGACTACTTCTCCACTGGATCTCTCTTGAGAAGCTCATCTGGCCCTATTTGTTAGATATTCACAATCGAACAGATCAGAAAACAAATCAGATCATTTTCCTCACTACATATCGACCAGAAGTAGATGAAGCCAATCATTCGAATCCATCTCGTTATCTCCTACGAATTTGAAGATCCCATCAACGAGTCCATAACGAATTGAATGTTTGATTCTTTTTAATTTTCAGAGCTACAATAGAGAATTAGAATTCATTGCGCAATGCTGGGCGAATGCATGTAATGGAAATCCACTGCTACATGACGATTGTCGTAGTACATGTGAGTATTCTTGTTCTGACACCTGGTGATCAGTTATATTCGACCCATTTTGAATGCCTATATCGAGATATCCACATGCGGTTTGGACCAGTCCATTTTATTGTTTTCACATGCATTGTTCACATTCAATTTTTCAGTTATAGAGAAACTTTATCACTTCATGAAAACACCCAGTACCCCATTTGTTTCATGTTTAGAATGCTTGGCCTTTTTCCATTTTGAAATTGAATCACGAGTTACGTTCATTAGAAAAACTAGCGGAATGATAACCTTCGGAGCCGACTATTACGTATGTATGATTCATGAAATGCTTCACTAATTCGTGGAAATGGCTGTATGAAGGCATGAAAGGGCCACATGTTATTAAAATTCCAAGTCGGAAATGAATTGAATTCCGAAATTAGAGCATAGAGAATTTCATGGAGGATGTAGATTTTTTTGACATTTTTCAATACTATATAAAAATTGCAAGAATCGATTTGAATCACACATAGAAAAAATATGATTATAGCAACTGTTCAAGAGGTATTTTAAAAACGTATATTCGTCCTATTTACGAAATCATTGAAATTATTACGACTAAGCTTATCGAAGGTAATACTTTCTATCACGCAACGGGTGTTTCTTTTGAAATCGTCAGGATATTGAGGCTCTGATTGTCAGCAACTACTTTTGATGTAATCCCATGAAGAGTTCAAGCAGTGTTGAGTCAGGAGATGGAATGGCATTTGAAGAATGTCATTCGATTGGTGTTTTGTGGGGCGTTGTGGCAAAATGTTTTATGGAATTGAATATGCGTAATTTGCTATTTGTCTTCAACTCTGATTTCATCCTAATTTTTTTCATCAAGAGTTCGCATAGTTAGTGATATATTTATCATCAAAGTTGAAGTGGTTGGTAACACTGACGAATTATTATATCATAGTTGAATGTTGGAGATCTTGAATGAATGCTAGTTGCGTGTTAGGTTTCATAATGACTTCTTCATTGGAGATACAAAACGGATAAATATTCTGATCCGATGGTCCCAATATACTACAAGAGGAAGAATCAACTCCAGACCTTCCATAGCTATTGCGCAATTATGAGATTCATCTAGAGATTTTGATGCATTGCTTATCTTTCTCTACAGCCGACTTCGAATACGTCGGCCAAAACTTAGCTAGGCGAAGCAGTACAAGTTATGTGGTGGATGTACGCAAAATCATCAATGACTTCATCATGGGATGGTACAATGAAGTTGATAAATATAACCCAAGTTCATTGAATGGAAAAGGACTATGGTGAGTATGAGTAAAGTTAGAATAGCTTTCATGTAATTTTCTAAAGAATGTTTCCACTGAAGAATAAATCAGAGAATTTTCATCACAGAATATGTTCATCCAGTAGGTAATCAACATGATATATTTAATTGAGAAGAATATCAGCATTAGCATTGTGATCTCAATACTGGAGGTTCCTTCATATTATAGAATTTCTCAACACCCATGCCGTATGTTCATCAGTGAATGGATCATTGAAATCGAAAATGGACGGAAACTCAAATGAAATGATTTTATGAAAGCCAATAAGCAGAATTCAATAGAATAACTTCATTTCATTCGTTTCTATATAGTCTTGTATCTCTTCTCAATTTGAATTTTGGTCATATTTCTCTACATTCGATTTGAACGACTTCAGATAACAAATCTCATGGATTTTTTTCAGTAGTCTGACAGCAAGATAGCGATTTTTCGTCTGACCAATCATTTTCTTCATATGTATAGTATTTCACAGCACTGACCCAAGTAGGCTCTCCAGAACTAAACTCTCCATAAATCCATCTCCATAAGAGAAGAATACTCGATTTGCAAACCTCCTCGATATGTTCATGCTACCTATTGAGGTGACTGTCGACAGTTATCTTTATCCAGATACTGAATATATTCATTTGTATTTATTTGTATTTGTTGATCAATATCCAAAGCTCGGAATTCTGATTCAATTTTTCGTGACGGCAAGTAAATGTTCAAGAGTGAGTTTTTCATAATCACCGGTCAAGGTTTGGTCGATTTACATATCTATCTCTTAGCGTTTTTACTCATGAATTATTAGATTTTTTCGATCGTTATCTCGTCTGAATAAGGCAATCTATTCTACACAGCTGGAAGTTGTTCCATTATTGCTCTTATGCATCCTTTATTCACTCTAGCTATGCCTTCGTGCTCGGAAATTCGCCCGTGTTTTGGAGACCTCAACCACTCATTATTTCACATCCATCATTCGTTCATGCATTATTTGTTCATTCATCATTTAACATTCATTATCCATTACCATCCATTCATTCATGGTAATTTACCAGTATAATAAGTCACTACCCTGAGCCCACCCTGTATACAAATGATGTAGGAATGCAATCAATGAGGACTTGTTGATTCTTGAAGTATATAGAATTGCTGTCGTGCAAAAATCCTGTTCACCCCTTTGTTTTCTTGTACAAATGACAGAGCGTCAAAGTTATACTTGGAGTTACTCAAAGATATACTTGGTCATATCATTCGAAGCACCCAGTGTAGACCCATATGACCCTACATGGTTGGAATGGAAAGATGTGAAATAAATCAATGATGTTACAAAATACAAGGTGTTCCATCAGAAGAATATCTAGTTCTCCAACACCCTGTATATCTCAATATGATTTCAAAATATAGCATGGAACTGGGCCTACATATTTCAATTCCCATATTCCTTATTCAATAGAACCTGAGATATTGAACTTTGCGCCACTAATAATGATAATGATAACTTTGCATTTCGATGTTTTGTTCTACATTCGATAGATCAGGATATTTTCAAGAATTATGTACTGAATGTGTAATTTTGTCATTGACCTTACGTCTCATCATGAACTGGTTGGAGCGATTTCAAAGAAACATGTAAAATCTTATAGAAATCTTATAGAGTCTTCAGGTCGGTAGTCAACGGAACAAAAGTGGAGGTTCATTACCAGAATTTCCAATTCATATCAATAATTTGAACTTCATTTGATATCGAAAATCAGTGGAGGAAGCAATGAGAAGCATACTTTTTCTGCCTCTGTTCTTATGGAATTTCGAAGAATTGGCAAATCAGAATAAAAAATGGAGGAGTTATTGATATATCTTGATTTCTTGTTAAATGTTTCAATCTACGCGTTTGACAGCGCTATGATGTATAACTCAGTTGTACACTCGGAGCGAAATATGTGAGGTCGATTGATTTTTTACTCATCTACATGAGTTTCACATGAGTTTCACATGATTTGTAGTGGAATTTTGGATATTTGTAGGTCATCTGCTACTGGCCATTACACTCAGATGGTTTGGGCTGACACAAACGATGTGGGATGTGCAGTTTCCTACTATTCTTCCAAAAATTTCGGACGGAAATGGTACAGCGTTCTGTTGGCTTGCAACTATGGCCCTGGTGGTAACTTTTTAGGTCGTCCTGTATACAGAACGGGAAGACCCGCTACCCAATGTCACGATGGAATCATCAATAAGAAATACTCAGGATTGTGTGGAAACGATAGGAGCCTCAGAGAAACGAAAAGTTTCACGAATAAATTTTTCAATGTATCTCTTTGATGTTTACGTGATGAATCATACGTCACTGATCAACTATTCCGCATCGAATATGATTTATCTTGCATTATTATTTGCGGATGAGATCTACAGTAATATCTCAAATATAAAATGAGCGGATGAAGGATCATATCTGCACCTTATATCAAGTTCATAATTTGGAATAATCATGATCTTATACATGAATATGTGTTGAAATCGATGTGATGATGCATTATTTGGAACTTAAATGAACATCGTGCTGGAATATGAATTTATATGAATCATTTTGGGATTATCCTTCTTAAACATCTACTTTATAATTCATGGAAGTAAAAATACTTCAATCCACAATATCTTTCATCTTTCATCGACCTAATCCACATACAATTATAATCCACATCAACAGAAGATCTATTCACCAACTTGACAGTGGCAGATGTCAATCGAGAAACATGGGGAATCCCTGGCTGACCGAATTTGGCACCAAGTCCTCCTAGCGAAACTCTCGTTGTATGGTTTGCCGCCCCAACTATATTTTCACTTGCAGGTAGATTAGTGTAGATGTAGTGGTAGATGGAGTCTCATCTGATACAATGACTATCAATGCTGGGGTGCCACAAGGATCTGTCTCAGCACCGAATATGTTTTCTCTACATCTCCACACATGAACGATTTGTTTGATGTGACCTCCTGCCCAGTCCCTAGTGTTGCGGATGATAGTACACTTCATTCCGTCTTCTCTAGAGCTCTTATATCATCCAATGAGACAAGGAGTGTAAGGCAAAGACAGGTCGATGCATGGAATGATGGTCTGACAAGAATTATGAAATGTGGATCTGAATATCTAGTAGAGTTCTATGCAACAAAAACTCAAGCTTGTATCTTCGCCAAGAAGGCAGATCAGCACTCTCTCATGGGATGATTGTAGTGCTGTTCTGGGTCTATATTATAACCAGGTAGCTGAGTCATCAATATTGACAGTATCGACATGTACTGTTGGTTTTCGAGTTTGCTCAACTGTATGTTTATTCCTGTTCCATACTTCACACCCTAGCAACTGCTCACCATCTGCAAAGCACAAATCAGACCTAGAACACTGTTCAGATGTTTGAAATCATCATTATTATACATTATTATACATATTCAGGAGAGAACTATCCGCCCAGTTGGTGATTGGTTACAGTCACGAATTCAATCACTCTAGAACTTCGGTGAAATGTAAGCGATCTCTCCCTCTATCATAGATATTTCCACGGTCGGTGCTCAACGGAAATCTCATCTATCATTGCACCACGAGCGATTCCAAGTAGACCAACAAGACGAGATAAGTATTTACCTTATTTTCGGAGATATTGTATGCCTTATCCGTTATTTCTATAATCCATTCGAATACACGTAACATGATTAATTCGATAAAAGTGAGAATCATTTCAACACGTGCACTAGTATGACGAATTTTATATTTTCGATCATTCCATTTTATCAGTAATAGCTTGCATGTTTCAACGTATTATTGAAAATGTTGGTGCTAGTTAATTCCGCTAGTCTTCGCTTGATGGAATTCAATTTTCTACGGCTATTAAATTCTGCATCTGTTACATGTAGGTAATAGGTTGACGTATCAAGGTAATCATTCAGACTCCGGGGAACGTAACATATTTTTCGATACTTGATGACCAATCGTGAACCAGAAAATTTTTCACGACCTGTACCCAAATGATGATGCTGCAAATTACATCAGCACAGCCTCTTAGCCCTTACTACTGAGAAGGCTCTAATGATACTCGTTTATCAATTTTTCAGCTTCTTCCTGGGATTTCCTCTCCTCGTTTCTAAAACATGAAGTAGAAAGTTATTTAAATTATTTCAATATATTTGTAATAGAAACAGATTTTGTATTCTGCCCCAAAATGTCACTGCGCTTGGAACTCAATCTTCAGATTCCTAAACGAGAAATTCTCTATTTGTTAGTGACACCTTGTTTTCCGCAAAATTTTTGGAAAAACAAATATATTTATTGAAATATAACCTTCGTAATGCCTCATTTATACGCGACTGTTCGGTGACTCATTTCAGTCATTGTCCATAGATATCTAATAAGTCCGCTCGCTCTCGCATCGTGCTGAAAATTCTCCTGCCGCCTCGCGTCCCTTGCCCGTCGAACTCGACACTTATTCCTGATGGACCAGAGAAATAGTTCATGAAGTAATTATCGGTTTTTAGAAATCAATCGTTACAGTGATTACTTCTCTTGCATCCAATTGTTGTGTTGTTGGTTGTGGTACAAATATGCCGGTACTTGATAATATTCCTCTTCTTCGATGCTCCAGAGATACAAAACTATGAGAAAAACATTCTGAAGGAATATTCTGATGTAGAACTCGAGCACCCATATCGAAATTTTCCTTACAATTGATCACTTCCTTCATGTACCATCGTTAGAATTTATTAAACATTGAAATTTGCAAGGCGAGGAATGGAATCCCATTGCACATGAATCAGAAGAATGCGAAATCGAGAAATTCACAGAATTCATGGGGAACTTCACAAACTGAATAGTAGGCCGTGTTTGAGCTCTCTCTCTCTCTATGCATGACAAACAATTTGTTGTGAGGTAATAGTTATGAGGTAATGTTGATGATGAGGTTAGGGTAATATGAATGGTTCGCTTTCACACATGGACTATATTAGAAGAGCATTGAAAGAAAATATCCGACTGAATCCTGGCTCCGGTAAGAGCATAGATTTTTCACGGAAACAACTGATCGAACTAGATGAAATCAAATGTGCTTGCTTCCGATAAATCTTATTGCTTCAGAATTTCGGATATGATAGGAATCGGCGTGCCTAAGATGAATTTACTATCATGGCTTCAGTCAGGTTTTCACATGAATACAAACAGGTATCATAGAGGTATTCATGGGATATAATACTTTTGTTATCTCGTGCCTCATAACCTGAATAATGAAAATACCTGATACACAACCCTGGTCATGAATTTCCAGATTACATGTTTAGGTGGACATTCAATCTACGCTCTACTAATATGGTGTTCCTTCTCACTGGCTAGAGTCCAACCGATTCCAAAGAAGGGCAAGAAAACACTTCCTAGCAACTACAGACCGATTGCACTACTGTGATATCTGAAGTAATAGAAAAAGCAATCGACATCGACCTCATCCGATATCTAGACAGCTCAAGAATCGTGAACGACCGGCACTATAATAATAATAATAATAATAATAGGTCTTTATTTTCGAGAAGTACAGAGTAGGTAAACTAGAAAAACGCCGAAGATCAGATGGTGTCACTCATGGACATGCGTGAAACCTCTGTTATTATTCTTAAGCGCAATGACAGGAAAATTAATAGGTAGAAAAGTAGAGGATAACAACAATCTTTATATGATAAATATTCCTAATTCCAATTATACAATCTAAATAATGTGCCTCCGGCACTCTTAAATCAGTAGTCCTATGAAGCGAGTTAGAAGAAGTACACACACGAACGAACAGATACATGTATCTCATGCATCAATTTGTTCTGTGAGTAGATGTTTCTTCATGAGTTTCTTGAATGCATCAATGTTTAATTTTTTCATATCCATTTGAATGACATTGTAGATAAGTGATATCTGGTAAGAGAAAGACCGTCTGAAAAATTCTGTTCTATGATATGGTGGGGTTATTATTCCCTTGTAACGTAAGTTTATATTGTGGACGGAAAGAGATTTTATGCCATGAGTAAGGAGGAGTTTTGGTCGCTATTGTTTTATGAAAAAGACAAGTGGCATGAAGTTGTTGTCTACGCTGCATATTGAGCCATCCTAGATCACTCAGAATATGCGAGATATGGTGACCTCTCCTGACCCCAGATATTAATCTCAGGCAGGAGTTCTGGGTTACTTGTATACGTCTCCTTTCGTCACCAAAGATCAATAGGTGATCTGCTCGCCTATACTCGAGAAACTATCTGGTTGATATAGGCAAAATGTTTCATCGTTACAATAACCAGAATATTATATTGTAACAATCTTTCATGGTGACCCTAACAATTCTGGTTATTGTAGCGATGAAACATTATTAGGATGACAATATCATATGGTTGTGCATATACCAACCAGACAGTTTTTTGAGTGTTCAATTGCGTTTTTCTCGAAAACAAATGAGAATATTGTGTTTGAACAAGAGTACCAGTATGACGTAGATGTAGACGTAGAATATTCTTCGATCAAAATAATAAAAGTTCCGTCAGAAGAAGTTACCAGTCGATTTCATCATCAGGAATCATTTTCGTGGCGTGTATTATATATTATGTATCATAATAATACAGAAAATGATATTCCCTGTATAAAATTATAACTCTGTGCCGATTTCGAGAACAATTGATGGATATACAATGGAAACACATGAAAACAAAACGCACTGTATCTTTCTTCACGGCAATATTTCATTGAGGCATATTTGATCCTATCGCTATATTTTGGTCCAAACAATCTCCCTCAGTCTATGTCCCATTAGTTATGAGTCATCCTGTACTATCGTATTATCGAGTTCTTATCCCTTTCAAAGAGATCATAATTCAACTTATGAGATTTTTTCTCAAGTTGTAGCCCTCATGTTCAATAATTTCAGCTGAATGTGTAGTCACGTATAATTAGTAAGCTCACTAGATATTCAGCCGTCAGTGGTCCTGGCATCTTCTAGTTATATTGAAAAAACTTTCAGGCAGATATGTAGCATTCATTGCTCAGACACAATATTTTCGGGTCCCTGTTCTCACTGCATTCCCGTTTATCCCTCGACATATTAACGCACGCTATTCGCGGGTTTCTAAACCAGTACAATATGTCACGGCGACAACGATGCTTTCAAAAGTCGTTAAGTTAAAATACATGAGAAAATCATTGTTCGAAATATTCACGGTTCGAACTGTTGACATAGATTACATAACATGATGTTACAGATTCCTGAATGATTATACATTATAGCTTCTATGTAGTAATTATGTTCAATGGCAACGAATTAATGATTCTGTAACGAGGAGATTAGTAGAACCAATAAATCCAACAATGAGATGATGTCAACAAGTATTTGGTTCAGCCTCGTCTTCCTCACTCATTCCTGAGAATCATTATTTGCTATTATCGTCTTCAAGTGGTAACACTGGTAGATTTTGATCACTGTCAATTCGAAAATTCATTGACCAAATTATTTTTGTATACAGGGTGTCCTTAAAAGGTCTTTACAAAAAACTACCACATATTCTTCAGACCAAAACAATTCGATACAAGCAAACTTACCTCAGTAAAAAGTTGCTTAGTTTGGGCGCTAGACGGCTCTGAAGTTGAAATTTTCAAATCGATTTTGCTTCATAACTTTTGAACGGTTCATGAGATTTTTTTCAAATTTGGTACGTTGGCAAAGACTCATCGGGCAATGAAACTCATATCATAATCATAATGAATATCATTCCATGGGCGTAGAACTTGATTTTTTCAGTAAATAAACATCTAAAACTCCTACGCCAATGGAAAAAAATTAGTTTCAATATGAAATCTAAATTATTCAACTCATTCACTACAAAAAAGGTACTTTTGACAAAAGTCGATTCCTCTCATGGTTTCGACAAAATTTTGATTTTAGTGATTTAGAGCATAATTAATAATAAAACGATTAACAGATATTTCATAAAAATTGTTCAAAATGTTCACCATTTTCACGTATACAAAGATTTATACGACGCAAAAAGTTGAGATGTACTTTTTGCATAGGTTATTTCTATTGAAAATAAGTAGCACTGGTTTTTTTTTCTGAAGACTATTATTATCTGCTCGAAAACAGTGATATTCACATTCTTGGTTTCCATAGTTTCATCTGTGTTGATTTGTCGAGTTTTATTGACGTTGATTGTTGATATCGGACTTTTCTGATTTATCATGGCCGTACAATACACCAATGAAGAATACACCGATATGTTATTGGTATTCGGATATTGTCAAGGAAATGGTCGAGAGAGTGTGAGGGTGTATTCGGCAAGGTTTCCAAATCGTCGCGTACCAAGCCACCCAACCTTTGCTGCAGTTGAGAGACGTCTTCGGGAGACCGGTCATTTTGCTCCTAGAACTGGTGATTATGGAAGACAGCGTTATGTAAGGATTCCCGAAGTCGAAGTAGAAATTTTAGACCGTATTGAAGAAAATCCAGAATTGAGTACTAGACGGATAAGTAATGAACTAGAAGTTTCTAGGAATGCCGTTCATGAAGTACTAAGAGAACAATTATTATACCCATACCACAAGACGCCAGTTCAAGATTTATTAATCCATGATTCACAAAGTCGTCTGATGTTTTGTAGGTTCATTAATTTGCAAAGAGAAATGAATCTGAACTTTGGAAAGAATATTTTGTTCACTGATGAAGCCTGTTTCACGAGAAGAGGAATAACTAATTTTCATAATGAACACGTTTATGCAATTGAAAATCCTCATTCCATTAAAATAAACCATTTTCAACACGAATTCAAAATCAACGTTTGGGCTGGAATAATAGGAAATTTTATAATTGGTCCTGTCATACTTCCACAAAGATTAACAGGAGACATGTATTTACAACATCTACGAAATACGTTGCCAAATTTGTTGGAAGATTTACCACTCCAACATCGGGTAGATATGTGGTTTATGCACGATGGAGCTCCACCACATTTTTCGGTGGATGTTAGGAATTTTTTAAACCAACAGTACCCAGACAGATGGATAGGTAGAGGTGATGATGCACCCGTGAATTGGCCACCACGTTCTCCAGACTTAACACCGATGGATTATTTTGTATGGGGTTATCTCAAGTCTACGGTTTACAAGACCCCTGTGAATACTGTAGAACAATTATGGCAACGTATCCAACAGGCGACGAATAATCTTACAGGCGATGAAGAAGTTATGCAAAGAGTACATTTCAACTTTTTGCGTCGTATAAATCTTTGTATACGTGAAAATGGTGAACATTTTGAACAATTTTTATGAAATATCTGTTAATCGTTTTATTATTAATTATGCTCTAAATCACTAAAATTAGAATTTTGTCGAAACCATGAGAGGAATCGACTTTTGTCAAGGGTACCTTTTTTGTAGTGAATGAGTTGAATAATTTAGATTTCATATTGAAACTAATTTTTTTCCATTGGCGTAGGAGTTTTAGATGTTTATTTACTGAAAAAATCAAGTTCTACGCCCATGGAACGATATTCATTATGATTATGATATGAGTTTCATTGCCCGATGAGTCTATGCCAACGTACCAAATTTGAAAAAAATCTCATGAGCCGTTCAAAAGTTATGAAGCAAAATCGATTTGAAAATTTCAACTTCAGAGCCGTCTAGCGCCCAAACTGAGCAACTTTTTACTGAGGTAAGTTTGCTTGTATCGAATTGTTTTGGTCTGAAGAATATGTGGTAGCTTTTTGTAAAGACCTTTTAAGGACACCCTGTATATCTCAGTATCGTTGATTTTGATGTTTCTTCTTATTCTATTCGAATTGCTTTAGAATCCAGTCCTTAACATTTTTATATCAGGAAATCGGATATTTTTATAATTCGTTCCATAGTGCTTTATGAGGGCTTCTGTTTCTGCGGATATCGAATATATCGAATGTATCACATACTCTCGAGATAACCCTATAAATCTTCATTTGAATGATTCAAATTTTGTAGTAGACAATCATTCACAGAGTTACTCTCATTCTTAATGCTGAATGATATGAAATCGAATAAGAGGTGGTGTCCAGTTGGGAGTAAATGACTTTTGTGAATTTTTTCCAAAGCAATATTCAATGTTAGTTTCTGATCACCTGAAGATGATATCCTTCTACAAGGAAACCAACCTCCATGGAATAGATAAAGATTCCATAAAGGAGAAACTGATAGTAATGTTTAGGCCTGCGATCATGATTTTTGACATACAATTCCAAATATGTCGAATACGATTTGACTTAGGCATATGACATTATCCATGAAACTCGCCCAAGAATTTATACAATCTGAAAATGGAATGATATCTACAGGGTCCCATTCAAAATGAGCAAGGTAATATCAACTTCTGGCGGTACAATCGAAAATCTTGAAAATTTTTCAGCCGAATTGACCCTTGATCAACAGTAGTATGTCACCAAATTTTCGAATTCGCCCTACTCAAAGTTTTCGATATATTGATTGATGCAGTTCCTGGAGGATTGTGAGCCCAGTTGACTATTTGGATTCCTTCTGCGAAATTCAGCAGCGTTCTCAGATTGATACTTGTTTCCACAGACAGTCTCTCTGACAAGAGCTCTAAGGTACTGTTAGTCCGTTTCCCGTAGCTCATCGATATGATTCCATCCTTTGAATTTTTGTTTATAAAAAGGACACAGAAGACAAGCCAGTTATCCAGAGAACAAAAAGAAATGAAAATGAAGGACAGTGGAAGAGAAAGTTAGGAAAAGAAAGTGTTGAAAAAGAAAGCGTGCTGCTTGTGAAGGATATACAACACCAAGAAGAGGGTGGTTTTTTGCATGATATTTGAACCAATAAAAAGAAACTCTTCGAGTTTGTTTGCCTCGCCATTTTTCTGAATCGAATTATTCTGCTTCAAAACCTCATTTTATTCCACAGTCAATAATAAAAGAGGTTTTGCAGAAGTGGCTTAAGCTACATTCGAAATTTTATTTTTCAACAAAAATAGTCCAAAAACTATGCATGATATACTAACCTTTCCTATCCTATAGGATTAACATGGAATCAAATGATTTGAAGAACTTCCAAAATCGCCTCTAATAATGGGGTAATTATTTTCAAAATTCTTTGAGTTTCATTGCCATGTTTTTCCATAATGATTATTTTGGGCTCCACCACTTTTGCTGTGAACTCTCAAACAATCCTTCGTGAGTATCTGTTGGTCAAGATTCCTAGAATCTTCAATCTACGATAAAAATATTTCTCATCTCAACTTGCGAGGAATACGAGGTATTTGAGGACACGAGATATTCGAACCACTGTATAGTCTTCCGTATTTCATATCATAGACAATCGGAACGAATGAAATGTCTACAAAAAGAAGAGGTTGGATGATTGATATTATTAACGTTAATTATAGATGATTCCGAAGAATCCTTGAATAATTCTTATTATTCAAATCAGACAGTGTTTGACCTATCGCAAAAAATGGCAAGTGTTGAGCAGAATTCACACATTCCTTTGTTTATAGTTCACTCACGATTCAATCTGGCTATGAAATCACGGAAGAGAAGATGAAAATATAATGTTCAGTAATTATTTCAGTGATATATACCTTCAGTTGTTCCTCACGATCTGATCAGAACAAGTTGTAGGTCTCGTTAGCGATGATCTCAAGATTCTTCGATTGGTTTTTGTTTTTCATTCTATACGTTTTCGGTGTAAGCACTCTCCATAACAAGTATTGTCAACTGCAGTGTTTCGGTAATGTAACAAATACAGTGTGTGACAGGGCAGATCAGGTGAAAATACACATTTTTTCCTTGTTTTCGTCGTCCACTTTTTGGTTCAAGGAAATCATATCCCTCTCAGAATCACTGATTAGTACTAAACCAGATTTGGTTAGACTAATTCAATCACTAGGCGAAGTGGGGGGTCATTCAAAGTGGAACATGTTTTGTATGCCAATACTTTTCCTCCGTTTGACAAGAAACAAAAATGTATTGTGAGTAATCGAAACAACAATAACGGTGGTGTGAACAATCAAAATAGGCCCTATTGAGGTATATTCATGCTATATCAATTTCACAATGAAGCTGGATTATCTGAAATATGACAGCATTGTGTATTCAAGTGAGACAATTATTCCATAATCATAGATCATAGATAATCTTCAGAAAATATGTGAACTCTGACATCAAACATATATCTTTCTGCATGCTATTAATTTACAATGATTGAATTGAAACTAATGAATCACAAAAACCAAATGAGCTGCCTATTCACTCATGCGTGGAATGAAAATCATTGACCTACTACCAATCTATCCTATTCTAACCCTTGTTCTTTCTTACAACATTTCAACTTTCGAAATCTATCACAAAGACTGAAAATAGGAGAATTTCCAAAATGAACATTTGATTTTTTAAGCTGTTAAGTATCAACGTCAAATTTCAGTGCCTATTTTCATTTTACGATTTACAAAGCCTCTACAATTCTGATGAAATGATAACAAAAGCAAACAATTTGAATATATTCTGTGGTATATGGTACCTACCTAAAATTTACTGCGCTTTGATTTTTCCGATTTATTTTCCAAATACCCTGGAAATAGAGACTGTAAATAGAATAGATGGAATTTATTGCTACTCAGTCAGTACTTCGAGACTTATCACAACAATAGGCAATTTGATGGGTACTGACTCTGGCATGAAAGTTCATTTTCACGAAAGTTCGAGAGCTGTGGATTCTGGATACTTTGAGAAAAATGTATTATACTAGGTATTTAAAGGATTACAAGGTACTTCGGGAATATAAATAGCAATACCTTGATTCAATCACCTTCAAGAGCCTCCAAATATTTGCCTAGGCCCCACAACATTATTAAATGTTGCAAAAATATTCTTTTCGGTTACTGAGGTAGTGATACCAAGGAATCATCAGCTAACTCTATTCACTCTCCAGATCTACTAAAGATGGTACCTTTACTGCCAAAATACGTATTTATGAATTAACGAATATATTTGTGGTAGGTACTTTTTGGGTAGATCGCTTATGTTTAGGTATTTTGCTTGTGTCAAGAACTGCACTCAGAATTCATATCTAGAGGTTCTCAACATCTCGGAATGAGTTACGTAAAAACATATGATGACCCTGTACATTGACAATGCTTGTTTTGTAGCCCGCATTAAATCATTCGGGGCTCATATAACTTCCCATCATTCGAATCGAAAAAATATGTCCAAGAAGTTGATGCGATCAGTTGGTGAATCACACACGAGAATAATTTTGAAGATCTAACGAGCAGAAAGTACTTGTATCCCTTTCTATATCATTTCTGTCATTATATTTCTTTGCAACATATCTGAAGGACAATGGGTGAAATTGTGATCTCAAACCTATAAAGAGATTCCAGAAAATTCCAATTGAAGAAAAATGTACCGATATCAACTGAGATAAAACGACCCCAAAGATTCACCTCTCAGTGAGATATACGATATCCTGAGACCAGTGCGTAGAATTCACACTGATTTCACATTCCTTCATCCAATTCCAATTCACATTCTAGTCGAAGTAATTTTTCATCATGACATCTTCGTCTTCATGTTTCACGGAGGATGTACACAAAATGTTGGAATGATTGATAGTATTTTGTTGAGATTGAAATGGCGAAACCTTCAGAGATTTGTGTACAATGGATTGTTGATTGAGTAATCGGAAATCATCACTTCTGAATAGACGGGTTTCATATAAGTGATTGTACCATCATTGATTCAATCAATGATGTCATTCCCTATCAAGTTGATTGATAATGTGATTTTTGTTTGCTGTCATTCCAAGAAAATAATTGACGATCAGTTGCAGAGTCATCTCTCAGAAATTCCATTGATCCATCTATCATTTCCCAAACCTGATATCATCAACAGTCAATCTTATTGTGCTATTATTTCAGAAATGTGGTCCAAATCCTGAATGTGGTGAAGACTTTCGTGTCATCGAATTAGATGATGATGATAGGCAGTATATTTTGGATATTCACAACTACTTGAGGAATAAAGTTGCCCTCGGACATGAGAAACGTGGAAGACAACCTCCAGCTGCTAATATGATGGCCATGGTAAGAATGATGTTGCGTACATAACCATAAAATGATTTTCTTGTAACAATAAGAATGTGCAGCGGTGAATCCAGGAAGTCGGTTCGAGGGGAAGAATGGGTAACAAAATTCAAACATATAAGAAGAATACAGATAAATATGTCTGTACTATTAGTTGTCCAAAAATAGTCGATAGCAAAAAGTCGGGAAGCTAATACAACTGGTAATGTTGCTGGATCAGATTTCAAAAATAAAAGAAAAATTGAAGAACTCACTAGCATGGCAATGAAACAGATATCTGCGTCGAGTAAGATGATTTTCGAATCTGGTACTTGGAATCTGACTGGGCAGTCATGTCAGGTCATCATTGTCCAGGTGCTTAAACTCATTTCGTCCATCGTTCATTTTGAGATTTGAGAAAATCCATTTTCAAGTCATATTTTCCCTCCATATTTTCTCAAGTGAGGTGCTTTCCTATCTCAAGAACAGTTAGTGCGAATTCAAAAGGAAATATATAATATGAAGCTCAAGTCAAAAATTTACTGAGTTTTGTTGAAAAAAAAAATGAAAATGAAGTGAAAAGAACGATTATTATTCAATTTGAGTGATTAACACATAAGTGGCTGGTGTTAATTGAGAAACTCAGATACAAAATACGAACATATTCAACATTTCGTACAACCTTGTCACGAACTTGGCTCGTAACTTTGGAGATCAGAAGAGATATTTCATGTTTCGGTGCATTGCAACTAACCAGATACCTGACCAGTGACCAATTTATTTTACATTATGCAGTATGACCCAACAAAGCATTTTACAACATTATGATGTTCCAAAATGACAGTGATCCCTACAATGACACATCTTTTTAGAAGAAGTCCAGTCCAGAAAAGTCTCACTCCTAATTTCGAGAGTTCATCCGAACTCGCATGGCTCTTGATATCGAGTACCATTTTCGATAGCATCAAACTTCTATCCACCCCATAAAATGTATAGCGTGGTCAAGAGAACACTCAC
Source organism: Gastrophysa polygoni (assembly GCA_963576655.1). NCBI lineage: Eukaryota > Metazoa > Arthropoda > Insecta > Coleoptera > Chrysomelidae > Gastrophysa > Gastrophysa polygoni. The sequence goes on along the minus strand of OY755083.1, from coordinate 13,937,697 downwards.
TTTTTTTTGAAATGGTACACCCTGTATCATTCCACACTGTTCGAAAGATGTTCCAATAGGCTTCTCACAAGTGTGAGATGTGATACATCTGAACATTGAAGTTTAGCTGTTACATGAAAGCCCATGCATTAATAGATGGTTTTTCTCATTTTTCCGTTTCTGTTCGCTCAGTTTGCAATCTTGAAGAGACGATATACACGTTGCCCCAATGAGACTGGCTCATCCGAAACACCTGAAGACAAAGATACAGGCGAAGGCGAACAGGTGAATTTCAGTTCAAAGAAGAAACATTCCCTTAAAAATTAAACCAAGCCGCTTCATCCTCTTGAGTGGGGTGGTAACCCCTTCACTGAATTTCATAGGGAGTGAGATCAAGTGATTCATCTTTTCAAAGGTTGCGAAATCATCATAAAAGATGTTGATGGGTTTCACTTCGAAATTGTTTGGATAGAAATTGCTCTTACAATTATGTGATGAATGCAGATCCATTTTCAGTTTACTTCGTTCATTCATTAACTCCATTCATTCTAAAATGGAGTTTTTTATTTCCGCATGCATATCATAATCTGTACTCGTCCTGAATAGAATAGTGAGTTTTCATGATCAATTAGCAGGAGTATTTCTGATACCGTTAGTGCCAATCATCCAATGCATTTTCTCTAAGTTGTGAGTGACCTGAACCTAACTTTTGTATCGTTCTCCTCACAAAAACCCAATGGAATAATGTGTCACTTGACCTTCTTATCCTCCTCCTATGATTTTCCAGGAAATTCGAGTCAATTGTTTGACTTCAATAATATTCGAGATAACGTCCATCAAGATAATGTTCAATTGAAACCAGGTGATCACAACTGCATTCATCTTGATAATAGTGGATATTTATATTCTATAGAGGTTTCTCTCATCTGATCCAAGGCTATAATGATGCAAAATGATATATCAACAAATTATTTGATGACGCTGAAATATTTCAACGATTCTAAAAACATATATAAAAAGTTCGAAGATAAATTGAATTGTTGATTAGAACATACACCATCACGATCAACCATTATTCATATAAGGTGACAGCAGAATACGATAGCACAGATGTTCGACGTAATATGCCGGAGATGAACTTTTGGGGTAACTCATCACTGACTACCCACTAACTCTTCGGTTAATTGTTAATCTCGAGTAGTTTTTCGAGAGATGCTTGACGAATTCTACTTGTATAGTTTATCATTTCTACAGGGACAGAAAATCATCACATTACTGATATACTTTGTATCTACCTAAATATGAAAATATCGATTCCATTCGTGGGTGGTGAATATTTATAATGAGGACACAGATTCATGTATCATGTATGCTGTATAACTTGCAACGATTCTGAATGTATCAACGTTCAGCAATATGTGTGTTCAGTTCATGCAATCAATTTTGGAAATCCCAAATTGTTTTTCACAGGAGCCCTTCTTCTTTTTTCTTATGTCCCTTTTGTGTTCCCTGGAATATGCATTTGAGTGGATTTCATTTCTTTTGAGCGGAGATACGAAGAAGGAAAAGAATACTCAGCAGCGTTATTATTCTTGAATGTCACTCAAGTTGCCGATCGGGACTCAATAAATGAAACCATTTTCAAGCTTGATAACCCTATTCGTCCGATACAATTGGATGGGGAATATTCAAGATATTCTGAAAAAACTCAAACTTTGTTTTTGTATCTTGAAAACCAATACGTTAGGACGCTTGTTCATATGAACTTTCTGTCCTTAAGTCATTCAAACAATAATCGGTTGAATATATTATAAAAACCTAATCAATACAATTGTATATCACCCTGTATATCTATATATGCTTGTTGCTTCCATATCTTGTTTTCATGGAATGAATACAGCTGATGAACTTTGTGTCCATCCTAGCATTGAGCTTTCAAGCTTGCATGGCTAAGCACAGTTTGCGAATTAGTATTATGTATAAATTGCTGGCTCAACCGAAGTTCAAGAAATGGATAATACTGTATAATCTGGCTGAACCGACATGATGGTCAATGAACTCAAGTCATGATAATATTTCGTCTAGTTGTGTAGATTCTGATGATATTGATTCAACAATGCAATTGAATAAATGTCTAGGCATTATATACTTCAATGAATGAATCAACGTAACAAAATCTGCGAACATTAAGCGTTATCACTTCCTGTATATCATACAAAAATTATGTATCTACATTATAAAGGCGGAATGCTGTTCACTGGTTGACTGAGTAGATTATAATGCCAGCCGCATACGTGTCTTGTATGCGAAGAAATGTCCACATATTCTTGGAACATGAGCTATTCAATGTCAACTGAATATAGTGATATAATTCAATTCTTCTGTTCCAGAGTTATGACAGAGAGCTCGAGTTCATGGCACAATGTTGGGCAAACGCATGCAAAGGAAATCCCTTGGTGCATGATATTTGTAGAAGGACCTGTGAGTATTATGTTCATTCTGCTGATTGTAAGTCTGAAAATGATTCGATTAGAGGGATTAGAAGAAGATCGATTTTATTTTTCGATGACGCATTCTTTCACCTTGATTAGAACTATGAGTTAAATATGTATTCACGTCCACAATTCTCACTAAGTGTTACAGCCAGCATATTTTTCCATATTGATATTGATGAAGGATGCACAGCATATCCTAATCTTTTCCTTTCATTAGAATTTGCACACCCATCAGGTGCTTTGTTTGGAAACATGTTTTCTTCGCATATCATTTTATCATCTGAAAATTCCAACTCATCCATACTAGCTCACTAGGTAGAGAGTACAGTACAGTTTATATCCATATGTTTCTGTAGAGTTTGTGAAAATATGATATAGGAATGGTCCTTGATAACAGTTGTCCACAAAATAATTAATTGCGACCTGAATCAATTTAATATCTAGAGTTATGAGTCCGGAGATTCATCTGAATAATCCACTTGAAAGAATTTTCTAGAGGGCTGAACTCATCAGAGTGGTCGATTCTAGTGCTTTAGATAATGTTCATAAAGTGACCTCTACACCAACAGTTCGCCTTCTATTAGACTATGCTGGAAGGTCAAAATAATGCATTGCACGTCTTTACAGCTGCTTTTGTACAGTAGTTTTATCTGATTCAATTCAGCTCTATACTCATAGATGACTCTGCGTGGCATGTTGATTCGTTTTTCTCAGTTATTATGATGCACTTCGTAATAGAAACAGCACAGTAAGATGAAGTTAAAAGAATGAGAATACTTCGTGAACCTTGATGAAAGCAAGCACTACTTCAGTAGGTATATGCAGAGGTTAGTGAAACTGTAGTGGAGGTAGAGGACAGCAACTGGCAAATGTATAATTCACACCGTCTCACCACTGTGAATGAAATTTGGTTGTTGAAAATGACCGGATAACAAAAATAATGGAAGTTGAATCTCAACTCAGTCATTCTATGTAGACAATGATATAATTCTGTTGTTGCCTTCTATAGGGTTTAATTATCTTGGGAATAATCGAAAAAAAAATGCACAGCCCTACTTTACTCATGTAGTTCACTCCTCTTTTCACTGAGAGATTAATACGAGATAGGTTTAGAGTAGCCTGAAGGCGGGGGATGAAAGAGCAATTGCATCAGTAATACAAAAAGAGAGAATTATTGGCTCGAAATCAAACTGAAAAACAAAATGATTGTCATTTTGAGAATGTTCTCTCGCTAAGGTATGTTTTGATTTTTCGAAATATGGATACCTAAGATCAATATGATTGGGGATGAAACTATTATAGATGACCATCAGCTATGAAGCATCATATCTACAAGTTGGATATCATGAATGCAAAATGTCTCTAGGATTTTTTTGCACAAACCACGTATGAATTCGAATGATAAGTTCAATATACATTGTGAACAATTTTAATGTCATTATCATTGTATTTCTCATCATTCGGAAATGTTGGAAAGAGGGTGATTGAGTCGATTGCCTTCAGATTCATATGATTGATACCTATTTCCAAAAGTGCAGTTACGTTTCAGGTAAATATGAACACATTGGTCAGAATCTTGGCAGTATCAGCAGCACAAATCCGAAAATAGATCTAGTGAAGAGTCTGAAGGAATTGATTTTGGGATGGTATGATGAAGTAGCTGACTACAACTCCACATGGATAAATGATACTAAACCGAGGTATGCCGATGAAATAATTTTTAACTTCATTTTCCGGAAAAACAATGATTGCCAGATTTATGTTTCAATAATTCATCGTTGAAGAGTACGATAATGGTGAGTAGGTATCTGATCTCCTTTCCATTCCATTTCTTGCAAGGAACTAACTAGAAGAAATTGATATAGGTATTGGCAGTTATGGAAGATGACTTGCGCTGTGACCTGATCAGATCATAGCGATCACACATAGATTTATACCAGCTCCTCAAGCTCCAATTCCTTGAAGAATTTCAGAACCTTTAGGTAATCTATTCGAGGTATTTCTTCGACAGTCAGCTGATATGAACTCAGTATGCTCAGTCTTTTGTGAGGTACAACCCTGAGTTCATCGAACGGTTTTTCGATATTATTCTCATCAATTCGGGATGATATATCTTGTAATCATATCTGTAACCATATGCTGATAATGGTGGGATGGATCCTTCAAAACATGTCTTCTTGACTTTGACAATCAACACTTCCCACTTGTTTTCTATAATAATATGCTTTCATTTTCGAAAACAGTATCTGTATAAAGTACAGTCATGTGCCTTGAATTATATGAAATCATTTTCTTTATCTTAGCAATACATACAAATAATTGCTATTCGATATTCACCCATCAAATATGTGATAAACTGAATATTTTGTGCAGAAGATGTTATTGAAGATGAAGTGTTATCCTACGTTATATGCATGCTTTTCCACATGAATAGATAACATTTTATGTTGTCTTTTGCTTAGATATATTTTTTTTCATTCCTTGGTTGGTTTATTATGTAGTCATTTCTGTTTCTACTCACCAGGGATAAGGAGACAGGACACTACACCCAGCTGGTATGGGCGAACACGAACACTGTAGGATGTGCTGTCTCCTACTACTCCACGCTCAGCCAAGACCAAAAATGGTACGTTTTGTTGCTGGTCTGCGACTATGGTCCTGGAGGAAACTACTTGGGGAGTCCGGTATATCAGGTGGGACAACCATGCACTTGTTTTCCCTCAACTGGAGCGAAGAACAAGGTTTACCAAGGATTATGTGGGGTAGACAGGCGTCTGAAGGATACTGATCAATACAAAAAAGATGTGTTTTAACTTGATGTGTCTATGACTGGAAATAGAATTGATATGATTTATAGAATCCACTGATGGTTATCCAAATTCTACATTGTGAAAGACATTATGAGAACTGACTGTTATGCTTTGATAAAACACTTATAATTCATACTGAAGTCTTACTATTCATCAGCCGACATTATCTATGTTATTCACAGCCATATTCATGGATCGTGGAATTCATTCCATCCTTTCAACTATGTGTAAAAGTGAAAATTCTCGCCCAAATAGAGAGTACGATAATTCCACTTGAAGAAAGGAAGGAAAACTAATCTTCTGTTTCATATCAATCAACTTTGATCAATTATGTTTTGCATCAATCAGATTGACCAAATAGTACATTATGATACAAGGTAGGTGCGCTATTTTAGAGCAAGAGTTCCTTGTTCAAAGACGGAGTTCTTTGAAGTTTAGCCGCAAGATATATCAAATTTTCCATTCTCAAATATGACAACTGATTCATTTTTCAAAATATTTCCTACACTTCCTCTAGTAAGAATAGTTTTCTGGATAAGAGGTTATGTGTCAATTCAATTTTTTCATCTTATCAAGAAAGTTTATTTCATGACTTTTTGTAACTTGATTATGATTATGTTAATGAAATAAGACATTCTATCTAAGGTGACTTTGTATAGCAATCGAGGTAAAACTAGAAATGGTATGAACTTTTTTAAAGAACGAGAAATACCAACCATGATTTTAACAAGTCATGAAGATAAAGTGATATATTGGTCTGAATTGATCAATTATTCATCATTTTCATGAAATATTGAAATGGAAAGCCAGCAACACACCTCAGGTTAGGAATATATGCTGCAATTTCATAACAGTTACACAGATGGTATTTCATTGCTTACTATAAATCTATGAGTTCAGGTTCGGACGTAAAAATCAAATAACAGAAGAATTAAAGATGGTCTATTTTATTCACTCAGTATTTATTTCAGTTCTCATCTCATTTAATCTCTTGACTCTTTTTCGTTCACATCCACATTTTCCTTGTCTCTACAACGTGAAACCAGTCATTCAGGCTAATTCATAGTACTCACTAACGAATTGAATTTTCTCGATAAACTATTCTCACAAGTACAAATCATGATGTATCGTTGAATAAAGAATGAAACGGACTGTGAGTTGAACCAAAACAAACAATGGGTGCAATTTGAAAAACAGAAGTTAGTGGTGGTTTCTCGGGGGATGTTTGCCTGGGGTGAATTTTGCTATGCTGCATGAACGAGTTTATGGTCTCCTATGACACGTACATTTTTTTCAATTTCCTTTTCTGCAAATACCTGAAATATCTGTTGGCCTGAAAGCTCTGGGACCCCCGGTATATATAGCCTCTCCCAGGATAGTCACCGTGCTTTATGAAGTGAAAAAGTTTAAAAAATTCCTCTTGGATACATTCGGTAGCAAAAATATACTATATATAAAGGATGTTGATGTGTTTTTTTTTGAGAGATTTCGTCATGTCCACATGTTAATTTATTCTTAAGTTTTTCATCTGCAGCTACAACTTCTTCTTCAGGTTTGTTAAGTTTAGAAAATGGTGACTAGCGATATTTGAAAGATTAGTAGGATGGATCTTGATGTCATCTATGTCAGCATCGAGACTGTTGTGTAGCACTGCTGGGATGAGTCGCAAAATCATTGACTATCGTGAGAGGTGAGGAAAGATTTTTATGATTAAATGACATACCACCAGGGATGCGAGTCTTAGATCTTGAATGAACGTAGTTCCAAAAACCAGGAGGATTCTATTTGGCATATTTTCCGATCCTTCCATATATGACCAAAATCAGGTTATATAGCCGGTTCGATCAATCTCCTAGTATTCTAAACACTTCCTGAATAGTAAAGATATTTGATTTCCCATACATTTTCAAAGAGTGATAGTTCAACTTCATTTCACAAGAAGCGCACACTCAGATATCATATGGAGGAAAGTGTCGATGAATACTTCACAAATTAGAGAATCATCATCAAGACGAGAAAGTAGTGTGGACCAGGTTACATCGCTGAGTAAACGAGAACTCTCCATCAATATTTTTTGATACATATCTTTCAACAAGTGATACATTTTTTTCACATCACCAGGTTTAGTTGTTTTTTGTACTGATAGGCCAGGGTGGTGTAGATTGATAGGCACTGAAGGGTATTCATTGTGTTTCACTTCAAAGAGTTCACAAAACGACGGACCAAGTTAGAATAGACTCCAATCTCATAGAATTTTTGCAGATCGGAGATTTTTGAGTCACCGATAATGATTGTTCACTTGAGAGTCTTCTGAGGAAACATTGGCCTTACCAAATACAACAATACAACAATGGTACAACTCTCACCAAATTATGGACCCATCTAGAACATCATAGAAAGATGGGCGATCTCTCCCTCCGTTCATAAATCTTTTTACGGTCGGTGCTCAACGGAAATCTTAATTGTAACTCGGATATAATTTTTGTTCGAGTGACAAAAATGAATTGTTTGCCCATCACGAGAATCCATAAGCATTTTATAAGACCTGATGCTTGCAAGATTTGTATAAATTGCGATATGAGAAAAAGATATGAAAGAAAGTGTTCACAATGAAGAAAGTCGTGATGTGACTCTGAGCACTATTTTTCACAAATCTTTCATATCATATCATATCATATCATATCATATCATATCATATCATATCATATCATTATTTTTTTTTGCTGTTCGATGATTGTTGTTATACTTAGTATCGTTCACATTGTGAACGTAATTATTGTATCAATCAGTTGTTGAAGTTTTGGGCTCATGCCTGTTTGCATCCCAATATGAAATGAATGAATGAATATTGAAGTTTTTTAGGTGTAGAGTTGATGGATATATCGGATTGTCTTCATCCGTGTCATCACCGAATATATATGTGTCATAAACAGAATTTCATAGTGATTTGTTCGATTGCAATATGTATAAGAGATAATATCTCTTTTGCAAATATTATGTGCAAAATGGAATCAGTTTTTGACAAGAATGACATTTGTGAAGTCACACTTTCCTCGCCAATTGGGATAAGTAGATGAGAATGGATGGAAGATGGAAGTGATGATGATTATTGGGAGCGTATACAGTTTTGTAACGGGGCAAACTTGGGTTTTCTTCACCGATGAGGAAACAATTCATAGAAATGACTTTGATAGGCAAAATTTCCAATATTGAGCAACAAAGAATCCGCATTTCTTCAGACAAGATGATAACCAGCACATATGGTTAATATGTTTGGGAAGGAATATTGGGCCACATTTCTTCTTTAATGCCTTGACGAGAACTGTTCATCTGAATTTTTCTGGAGAATCACCTATTTCCTAAATTTACTGACGAATCTCTCTGGAAGGAGAAAAATGTGCTGTTTGTAGGTTCATCCAAAACATGGTGATTTGAGTTCTCCTGATATTGATATTGATATTGATATTGATATTGATATTGATATTGATATTGATATTGATATTGATATTGATATTGATATTGATATTGATATTGATATTGATATTGATATTGATATTGATATTGATATTGATATTGATATTGATATTGATATTGATATTGATATTGATATTGATATTGATATTGATATTGATATTGATATTGATATTGATATTGATATTGATATTGATATTGATATTGATATTGATATTGATATTGATATTGATATTGATATTGATATTGATATTGATATTGATATTGATATTGATATTGATATTGATATTGATATTGATATTGATATTGATATTGATATTGATATTGATATTGATATTGATATTGATATTGATATTGATATTGATATTGATATTGATATTGATATTGATATTGATATTGATATTGATATTGATATTGATATTGATATTGATATTGATATTGATATTGATATTGATATTGATATTGATATTGATATTGATATTGATATTGATATTGATATTGATATTGATATTGATATTGATATTGATATTGATATTGATATTGATATTGATATTGATATTGATATTGATATTGATATTGATATTGATATTGATATTGATATTGATATTGATATTGATATTGATATTGATATTGATATTGTCATATCGCCATATTTTATAGTCCGGAGGTAAAACGAATTATTTTACCTACAAGTAATGGAATGTGTTACTTGTAAGCAGAAATCGGGGGAAACTACGTTATTATGTGACAGTTGCCAACGATCAACTCATAGAGAATGTTCAGGTCTTAATGCAAGTGAAATGAAAGTGATGGACCTGAAAGGAAAAAGGGTCCTCAAATTTTACTGTGAAGATTGCCAAAATGGAGTTCGACTGATTCCCAAATTACTCATAAAAATAGATAAATTGGAAGAGGAGGTGGATAAGCTCAAAAATTCAGTAGACTCGGGAAAAATTGGCGCCTCTGCAATGGAAGACAGAGAAGACTGGATGTGTGAAATGGTAGAAAGGCAGTCTCGTGCCTCAAATGTCATTGCATTTAATATCAACGAATCAAAAATGAAATCTCAGCAAGAAAGAAGTTCCGAAGACAAAAAAGCTATAGAATCTTTATTGAAAAATTTTAACAATATTGATACAAGTGATTTGAAAATGTTCAGATTAGGAAAGTATGTATCTAACAAGATTAGACCTATCAAGGTTATTTTTAAATCACCTGAAGATGCTAAATTTGTATTGAAAAACAAACATATTTACGATATACCTGGTGTAAGAATTTATGGAGATCAGACCAAGGCTCAGCGCGATCATTTTAACTCCGTTAAGGATAAACTCAGAAACCTAATTGAAAATGGATGTAACAATAAAACAATCAAATTTATAAACAACAAGCCGACCATTGTGGATAAACAAGAACAAGGAAATTCTCATTAATTCCTAATATACATTATAATACTGATATAATTTACTTAAATGCTCAAAGTATTGTAAAAAACCGAGATCAAATTCAGGAAAGCATTACCTGCTACCATCCAAAAGTCATCTTACTCAGTGAAACTAGAACAACAGCAGATATTTATGATACTGAAATTAAACTTGTAAATTACAATCATATTCGATGTGATTCTAACAGTAGACATACAGGAGGAGTAATTCTTTATATTAGAAATGACTATAATTTTTCTGTTTTCAAAACATTCAAACTACTAGGCAACTATTGGTGTAGGGTATTGAAAATTGACTTCATAACAAAAATATGGTTAGTTGGATGTTTATATCACTCATCACCTTCAAGCTCAGATTCAAAATTCGTTGAAGATTTTGAAATGATTTGTGATGTCTTGTTTTCTTCCAATAATCATTGTGTGTTAGTCGGTGACTTCAACATAGACCTAATGTCAAATTCGTTTTATGGTAAGAAAATGCAAAATCTTTTAACAACCTATGGAATTGAACAATGTGTAAATGAACCTACTCGTACTACTGATATTAGTGCAACATTAGTTGATTATGTTTTGAGTAATTTCAACAACTTACACAGTGCGATAGCAACAGTGGTAGAGTATAGACGTGTACCTCTAGAGCTAAAGTAGCAAATAGTCCCAGCGCAACACTTGAAAATGTCAGATACAAGTGATGGTCACTATAGTGAGATGGAATTGATGGATGACGGCGAATGGAAAAAGGTTAGACATAAAAGAAAATCTAAACGTTTAGAAAACATCCCGAAGAAAACAAAACCCTTAACACAAGACCAAATACACACCATAATTTCTGAAGATTGCTCCAGTACTAATTCCGCAATAACCACCCCCCAAAAAACATCTGTTTCCATAAAAACTAACACCATCACAAAAACCCAAACCAACAAAAACTCCAATCCAATTAGATCGGATTTGACTCAAATGAAAAAATACCAACACATGTTTCATCTATCAGCAGATACAGGGTTATCCAGGAATGCTCTGATTAATACATGGGAGAAATTGTTTCCGAATGCTCCAGACGAAATAATAAAGACAAAAAATGGATTTCTATTGAAGACTAACGAGGACAAAAAAATTATAATTGAAACATTGCAGAAGCTAGTAGCATTCAAAAGACTAACGGGTTTCAATGAAACAACTCCAAACAATAAACCACAAACTACAACTTCTTCTCAGAGTTACTCAATAGTTATAGCCCATATGGAGCAAGAAATAGAAGATCAAACAATAAGCGACCACTTACACAAAAACAAACTCGAACATCACTATTGCAAAAGAATAATTTCTAGAGCGACGAACAAGCCTACAATGCTAATTAGATTAATAACTAATTCAATACAAACCTTTGAAAGCCTACTCAGAAACGGATTTTTCTATAAATTTCGCCACTATCCTGTTTCTCCAAGCAAACCTCCACCTCCCAGCCCTAGACCATGTGGAAAGTGTTCAGAATTCACACATTCTACTGAATCATGCAACAGTTCACCTAAATGCCCCAAATGTCTTGGCCCACACAATCTTGATAAATGTCCTACAAACTTAACTCCAAAATGCACAAGCTGCGGATCAGAAGATCATTTAGCATGGTCATTCAAATGTCCCAATAGACCAAGAGCACCCATCCAGGGGGTACCAAACCTTCAAATAAAATCATTGAACAAAAAATCGATAGACATCCCGATAGAGAAGAGGCAAAAATCAAGGATTCATTCACCGGTAACTATTCATGACCATATCATTAACACTTATGTAAATGAACTGAACGACCCAGTTAACACCAACAGAGAAATGCTACTACAGAAACTGAGAAAACGATTCATCGATAACTTCAACGCTGACTCCACCGCAGTGTTTTCCGGAAGCAGGGTATATATATTAATTTTTGAACTTGACTCTTCAAATGCCGAATCTCCAACAGAACCCATCAATTCCACCTTGAACATTCAACATGTTTACGATGCAGATAATTAATTTACTGTACTGTAATATAAACAGCTACAACCTAAGGAAGCACTTAATAGGTAACTACATTGAGAATAATAGTATAGACTGCACACTGTTCGTGGAAGCCAAACTAAAATATGATACTAACACATCCTACAAGAATTGGATAACTGTCCAAAAACAAGGGAACCAAATCCATAATAGAACAAGAGGTGGAAGTCTAATTCAAGCACATCCATACCTCAAGTTGGGTAAAGCCAACCCACCAACAATCAACAATCCATTAAATGAATGCATTCACGTCACCATTCCATTTAATAATGAAAGACTTCACATATTTTTAGTGTACATACATCCAACAGCTAGAATTGAAGAAAATATTTTCACCAAAGCGAGTCTGTACAAATATTCGCTAATTGTTGGAGATTTCAACATCAGCAACAGAATCAAAAAAAGGCAACTTAATAACTTTCTGCAGAATTCGAACTTCACGAGGAAACAAACAGGACCGACTTTTCTCTTACCGAACAATAATGACACAACCCCAGATTTGATACTTCATTCCAAAAACATCTCAACAAGCATCGTCAATGTAGACCTAACAGCAGACTTAGGTTCAGACCATCTAGCCTTTCAAATATCAATAGATCTTCAATCAGCACTACCAGATGAAAAAATACTACGATTCAACTTGAAACGAACTAATATGGACAAAGTAAATGAGAGTATGAACGAGTACATACAAACGGCAGATACACTAGAAATTGACATGGAACAAATTACCCTCTTCAATCAGAAACTCAGCTCTACAATACTAGAACATACTCCCAAATCTACCTATAACTTTTATTCACATGAACTTCCACCTTTCATCGTGAGCCTAATTAAAAAAAAACGGAAAATATACAGGGAATATAGAATTAATAATGATCCAAATACCAAAACATCAATTAACCAGCTGAACAAAAATATACAAAAATTAATACAAGAGTACAAAACGCATACATGGATCAGAACCTGTGAAGAAATAAATGATAAAAAAGGAAAAACATACTGGCAGGAGATTCGAAAATTATCAAAATATAGAAGTAAAACTACATCTAATACCATTATAGAACAAAATGGAACAACTTATGAAAGCCCATCCGAAAAGGCACACATATTTGCCGAGCATTTTGTAAAGGCCTATGACGAGAGCAGTGACGTAGAATTTGATATTGACCAATATGAAAACATAAATGAATGGTACAACACTTACTTTGCAAACCCTCCCATCGACGAAGACTTATCCACTAACGAAGAAGAATATTTCGAAATATTGAAACAAGGCAAGAACACATCGCCAGGACATGATCACGTAACAAAAAACTTACTCAGGAAACTAGACCATCCTGTTCACTTGTTCATAATTAGAATATTCAATTACTGTCTGAAAACTCATCGAATTCCATCAGAATGGAAAGAAGGAACTATTATTACGATACCTAAACCAAACTTGGACCACACCAAAGCAAGCAATTACCGCCCTATAACTCTCCTCCCAGTTCTGGGAAAAAATCTGGAGAAAATATTGCGAAATCGTTTACACCAGCAGATAGATGATAAAATTCCAGGATTCCAATTTGGATTTAGGAATGAATGCTCCACGCTACACCCTCTGGGGATCATCATCAATAACATCGAAGCCAGCAAACTAAATAGACAAAAAACTGCAGCAGTATTCTTAGATATCAACAAAGCATTCGACAGCGTATGGCATAAAGGGCTACTATACAAATTGAATCAGTTAGGCTGCTCCCAACAACTGACACACCTCATCAATAGCTTCTTGACAGACAGGAAACTGAAAGTTAAAATCATGACGAAACTTTCACACGAATTCACACCAAAACAAGGACTCCCCCAAGGCTCTCCACTATCACCACTGTTGTATAATGCATACTGTTCAGATATTTACAATCACGCTGCGATAGATCCCTTGCGACAGTTACCCTTCAATCAATCTGGTTACATCCTCCAATATGCTGACGATACTGCTCTAGTATCACACGAAAAAACACTCGTCAAAACCGTGCAGAACCTACAGAGCTTGATCGACCTAACCATAATATGGTTCAATAAATGGAGACTGAAACCTAATCCAATCAAGTCACACTTCATAATTTTCAATCATCTCCCTTCACCAAACTCTCCTCACTTAATTTTCAATAATCACATCCTCCGTCCTGAGCAAAACGTTAAATACCTGGGAGTAACTCTTGACCAGAAACTTAACTTCAACCTCCACGCAGAGCAGAAAAAGAAAAACATCATTTCAAGAGCAAAACATTTCAGCAGCTTGACCTACAAGAAGCAAGGGATAAATCTGACCACAGCCTGTAGAATCTACAAGTTGATATGCCGCCCCATGATAGATTATGCACACCTAATTTACACAAACTGCAAAGCTAGCACTGTAAAGAAACTCCAAGTTGCTGAAACTACCGCCATCAGAAAGATCACCAAAATACGCCATCCCAATAATCCACTTCATAACCCGCCCAACCATCTGCTCTACGAACGAACAGACATAGAACCCATAGAGCGCAGAATACAAAAACTTACCTGCAGATTCAGCCAGAAAGAGAAGAATATGGAAATCCTAGAAGAGTTCTGCATTAGAAGAAATCCGGAAGTACACTCCACATACAAACATCCAGAACATCCTCTGATAGACAAACTTTTAATATATATACAATAGACTCATTAATGTCTCAGTTTGAACGCATTCGATTTGTGTTTTTTTTTTTTTTTTTTTTTCTCTGAGATGAACTTTTCCTTTTTATACGTATTTGCAAGCTACAATATGAAATAATCAGATTCAAAGGCTGAAGGACCTAGGTCGATAGCCTGAGGGATTGTATATATATATATGAACTTATTTGTATATTCAATTCAATAAAGAACATTTATTATTATTATTATTCAACAACTTAATAACTGTTGTACATGACTGCCCGAAAATTACTGATCATGCTGTTATCTCAGTCAATTTATTCAATATCATCAAACCAAATAATAATGTAAAACAATTTAGAAATCTGAAAATGGAACATCTAACAAACATCAAAACTGAATTGATCATGCAGAACTTCAACTTAGGCTCGATCGATGTTGAAATTATTTATGAAGAAATTGTGGAAAAATGTGAGAAAATTATAAATGAAATTGCACCAATTCAAACATGTCATTATAAATCAAATCTTCCTTGGTTTGACTATGAGGCATACGATAGGATTAAAATACGGGATAGGGCATATAAAGATTTCAAAACCTGTGTTGAAAATGAAAAACATATAAAATGGCAACGTTTCAAAGAACATAGAAATAGTGTTGTGAACCTTCTAAAGCTGAAAAAAGAAAAGTACTATTACGATAAAATAGATAGGTTCAAAAATAATCCTAAGGAAATGTGGAAAAAAATAAAAAAATTAGTTAAGAATACAAATCAGGATATTCCACAACATATAAGCTTTAACACAGGAAATGGTCAAATAGTTTCGAAAGATAGTAGGGAGACAGCACATAATAGTTTCAATAAATATTTTATTGGAAGTATTCAGAACATTATTCAAGGAATGAATAAAACTGAAATATGGACTAATTCAAATAATAACTTATTTTTGTCATTTGATAGTTTTGAGGAACTCTCCATGCAGGAATTACGCAAAATAATCAGCAGCTTGGATAATAAATTTTCTTTGTATGAAACATTAAATTGCAAAATGTTAAAAGAAATATTCGAAACCATTGGACATGTTATCTTGAATTTTATTAATACATCTTTAGTCACAGGGAAAATTCCGAAAAATTTAAAGATAAGTACGGTCATATCAATTCAAAAAGTAACCAATACCACTATAGCTGAAGAATTTCGGCCAATAAATACTCTGCCACCAATTGAAGAACTTCTAGAAATGGCAGTATATGAACAATTACTACACCATGTGTCTATAAATTGCATTATAATGAATAATCAGTCTGGATTCAGAAAAAATTACTCATGTGAATCAGCCTTGCAACTTACACTATGTCATATTAAAAATCATTTAGATGAAAATAGATATGTTATCGCCGTATTTCTTGACTTGAAGAGGGCTTTTGAGACGATCGACAGAAAAATATTGCTGTCTAAATTAAAACAATATGGTATTGGGGGTAGAGTGTATGATTGGCTGAATAACTATCTTCAACATCGGAAGCAACGGGTACGCTTTAATGATCACATGTCATCGGAATTGGAAAATGACGTAGGTGTTCCACAGGGAAGCGTTCTAGGCCCTCTACTATTTATATTATATCTAAATGATATTGAACTTTTCGTGGATACTGAATTCATTAACCTATTTGCTGATGACACTTTGATTGCTTGTAGTGATGTCAATATTGAAAGTGCTATACAAAAAATGAACACCATATTAATATCAATAAGCAAATATTTGGGCGCAAATAAACTGAAATTGAATGAAGCTAAAACTCAGGCAATGATCTTCACAACCAAATATAAATATAATGCAATTGACATTGTTAATATCCACCTGAGCATTAATAATGAAAGAATTCACGTGGTTTCAAAAGATAGATATTTGGGTTTTCTTCTCGATAATTGTCTGACTTTCAATGATCATTTTGATTATATATACAAAAAAATTTCAAAAAAACTTTATTTTTTCACCCGAATATCTCAACATTTGTCGACTGAGTCTGAAATTAAAGTTTAATTAAATTCAATAATTCAGCCGCATTTTGATTATTGCGCATCAATTGTATACCTGTTTAGTCTGAATAAAATAAATATGCTACAAAAACTGCAAAATCGTGGAATGAGGATTATTTTGAAAACGAGTCGACTCACCCCCATTAAATCGATGTTAATGAGCCTAAATTGGTTTCCAGTAGAAAGAAGACTTTTCTATTTTACCATGATTTTAATATTTAAAATACTTAACAACATGGCACCCGATTATTTTCAGAAATACGTAACTTTCAATAAAAATATCCATAACCATAATACTCGTGGAAAAAATGAAATCTATGTACCAAAAACGTCTTACCGCAATACTATGAACTCATTATTTTTCAAGGGATTTCTAGAATTTAATAAATTACCAGATGCTATCAAATCATCCTCTTCACTGATAAATTTCAAAGACAGATTGAAGAAATACATACAAGTATAATGGGGGTAAATATGTTTGTTTATTTGTCAGTGGGGTTCTTTGCTCGGGATATTATTATTATTTTTTTTTTGTTTATTAAATATGATTTATACTAAATATGTAGTCACATTTCAAAATGATTCCTCATGTATTGTAATATTTTAAACTTGACTTATATTTTGGTGATGTAACTCATACTAGTGTAAGTACTATGAAAAAGTACTATTTCTTTGCTTTGATATACACTACGTCTTTTTATATATATATTTTGTATATCATTTATATTATACTATAATTCTCATATGTATATTAGGATTTCTATTTAAATAAAGATCTATCTATCTATCTATCTATATAATCAAGCGATGCGGTTTCCTCAGTGAGGTTGTTCGACAGGTCCACATGTTTTTAGAGAGAGACAATCGAGAGGTCATTTCAACATCTTGCATCCATCTCAGTTCGATGAATCGAAAACAAAACAAATGTATGAGAAATCCAACGACATTTATTCAAATGGAAAATTTTGGACCGTGCAGAATGTGAGAGACACATTGTGATAATGATGACAATTCTTCAATGGAACTTCCATGGAGTATCGAACTAGGTGACTGTCACATCGAAGAGTTGCATATTACTCGGTAATAAGAAGTACCGAGATGCATTTTCCTTTAGCATGAACATCGTGAAGTTGCGTTTCATCTGGTCAACCTGGTCACACCGTGAGAAGAAAAATGTTAATAATATGAGATAATTTCGTGATATGATGATTACCTATATGATATGAGATATTTCTCTTCGAAGGAGGAAATATGGAATTTCAGGATGGATTCTTCGATTCCAGGTCCATTGATCAAGATTTGCATCATCTAAAGTAACCACACCCTCTTGCCTACTACGTGCCGAAAATTCAAAAGTTTGGAACTATAATCATAGTTCTCATTTGAGCTACTGCACCATTACATAAAGGATATATGTTTAAGGCCAGCAATTATCTATGTAGGGTCTCATGGATATGAATGCTCACGGTAAATGAAGAGAACTGTAGCTGGCTGGAACCAAAACGGTGTGATTCTGCTCGTTTAATTTAATGGAGATGTTCATCAGCAGAGTAATTTCATTCGAACTCAGAACGAGTTAGATGAAGATATACTCATGAGTTATATTAACCGAATTTTCCTGTTGATTTCGAATACCTTCATGATATACTATTGATGATAGAAATATAAACAGCTCATCAAAAATGAGAAAAGACAACAAGACACCGAAATTTCTGTTTCCAAACGTGAAACTGAGCATATCAGCAATTTCAATCTCATACTTTGTATCAATGTACAGTGGTGAGAATATCCAGTTTTCGATGGTGAATGAATCCAAATACTGTCTATACGGTACTAACGAGGAGAAAATGGATGAATGAAATAAACGAATGAATGAATATATAATTATTCTATCGACAGAACACTTACTAACATCGGAGATCCAATTCAGAACATTCAGCCTCAATTGAGTTGGTATATACTTTTTACATCTGAGAATGTCAGTCATTCCCATGTTATGTAGTTTTTGGAGATCTGAGATATCATTTCAACTCACAGAATTCAAAATATGGTTGAATCGTTATTATCATATGATGTGATTGTTATGATAAAAAGGGCATCTCGATTCACCTCTGTACGTGTTTCATGACAATGTGCTGATGTCGTCTTCTGATAATTGTGTTAATAAATGAAGAAACAGCAAGCAAGTGAAAACACGAATTCAATACCTCCAATATATATATATATATATATTCATATATGTGTGTGCTTGTAGCCACCGCAACTATAGTGGCCACCAACGGAAATTTCGTCAAATATCTCGAGTAAGTTATGAATCACTGTGTAATATTCAAGAAGTTTAACTTCTTTCATGGAACTCATATTTTTTGGATAGCGTGTTCGTATTCTTTGTATTCTTTCCATTTCAATTTTTCTAAATCAGTTCGATCCAGTCGTTCGTAGAGTATGCACCGTTTTGATTCTTGTTTTTCTTCAAAACTATGTCAAGGAACAAGAGGTGGGTGTGTTACATAATATGGAGATCCTTCAGAAGGATGGGGTTTAGAAATATTCCGTTGATTACATTTTCTCTTCTGTCTTTTGTTTGAAATAAATGAAAAAAACTAATGAAATGTAGCCACTAGGTGGCGACAACAGAAACGTAGAAATCTGTTGTGGCCACATACTGAACAATCAGGAAAATCGTATATAACAAACGTTCAAATCTTACTGATACCAAAGTACTTCACTTTCACGGAACGTTCGATATCCAGGAAGATATTCCAGTACCTAGAAAATGCTATGCAAGATGCTCTAAGATCAAAAGGGGCATCGGCCTGTTGCTAGTGCATTTGGGAAGTTTAATGTGCCTAGAACATTTGTGCGGAATAGATTGCAAGAAAAAACGCTCTATGACTGTCGTATTGGCCCTGAATGCTCCAGAGACAGAAAATAAATTGGTCATCTGGATACTCGAATGTGCTGCAGAAGGTGGTCCTAAAGGGAAAAAAAGGAAAAAAATCACGATCTGGGTACCTCAGATGAGGATAATATTACAAAAATGGCGGCGCCACTCATAATTTTCAAATTCAAACGACTAATTTGAGCTTATTTAAGAACAACTTCCGAAAATTGGTCTTTTGGGGTTTCTGACACAGAGTGAATGCAAAGTTAACAATTCAATGGCTACTTTGCGAATATATTCATGAAGATCCATTGTATTACAGTCATTTCTCAAGACCGATTATTGTATATTGTGTTAATTCATTTGTTGCGAGCGGGGGATGTTTCCTCTGTTCTTCTCTTGAGGTTTAGAAAAAAATGACACGCAACTGGCGCTATGAATATGAAGGAAGAAGCATCCAGAAAAAGAGACATTCCCACATAAAATTCAATTCTCATACAACAGAATTTGTCCAAGGCCTTATGGCCATATGGCTTTGGCACCTGTGGAATTCGACTAAAATGCACCCAATTATGACAAACAGTTCACTCTTCAGAAGTAACCGCACTTTGCTTTCGAACGAAAGTACATCAATGTTTACCATATATGGTTTCCTCGACTGATTCCATCGATGAGTTTTTGGTAGTACTTGACAAATGAGTGATTGCATTTCTCAATTACATCATTCTCCATTTGATTAATCAGTCAGGCAAATGCACTCAGTACAAATTTCACTATATGTGAGTATATATTGATTTCATTCGGAATACTATTGAGATTTTCTAGGACTTGAGCTCATCAATGTCATTTAGTGATCTGATGTTTCCGATGCTTGGAAACGTTCTCTCATACTCTTCTCTATCGGCATATTTCTTCCTCTCCCTAAATTCTATTTACGAGATGATCCAATTACATTGGAGCTACAACAAAGTGAATTATAATGAAGTTCTCTTGATACATCATTCCGCTATTATTACAGCATTGAGAGGACTGAAAAATATCCGAAACGACATGTCAGGAAAAACAATGGCCCATAATTATACACTTGGCTATCGTTGACAAACGAAATATTAACTCGACTCAATTTGTTTCATGAAATATATACATTTGGATATTTCATAGTCATTCTGTATGACATTCTGTATTCCAAGATCCATGAACAAAAGTGGATTCAGCTGAAAAGGATTCCCAACTCATGAGAAGCGTCTCAAAAAAAAAAAAAAATAATAATGAACAAGCAATATTCATGAAAGAAAAATTGTTGAAGGAATACATTTTCAGTGTAGATCGCCAGTCAATGCATGGTATGATCAACAACAAATATCCATGAAAGGATAATTACAATGCTTTGTACTGATTTTTAGCCAATGTTTTCCGATAATCCTCTTTTGTTGATGAGCAAACCCACGTACAACATCGTGTTCCTGTGGGATCTCTGTTCATTCATTTCCACCACACTTTGTTCGTTCGTGTTTATTGTGTATATATATAATTTGTTTGTATGAAAATGTTTTCTTTCTGTATTGTGAGATTTTGAATACCATATATGATGAGCAAAGCCACGTCCAATCTCGGATCTTTGTCTGTTTTCCTGTATCAACCAAACTTTTTCAATCTCTGTATCATTGTTCAACATATAAGAATATATAAAGGGTGTCACTCCAGAAACTGAATCGATCGATATATAGAAGACTATGAGTAGGGTTAAAATACTTTCAAGATACTTGCATTTCCAGTTGTGCTGGAAGTTGATAACATTTTGCTTATTTCGAACGGGACACCCTATAAATCATTTAATTTTTAGATTCTACGAAGAATTATAAGCAAATTTCATGATTGATGTCATGTACCTAGCAATTATTTTGAATTTTATGTCAAAAATGACGTTTGCATAAATTTACTCAGATCGCTATAAAATTTTACGAGCTGTTCCTCTGATGCAATATCATCATACAATTCCTTCTGTATTCTTATGTTAATACAACCTCATTCAATAGATATCTTGGAAACGGAGCATACTTCAATCAAGGCAAGTTGCACAATCGTTCTATCTACGGTTCAGAAAATAACAATACTTCCAATTCAATAGTATATACCAGGGGTGGTCGACTCTACTCTACTCTAGCGATCTACCAAATACATACTTCTGGAATTTCGTACTGTCACACTGAAGTTACGAACACAATTATGTTGTATTTTTCTCATTTTGAGCATCCGAGCATCTTCCGCTAGATTAGCAGTCAGGATTGTATTTGGAATTTGCCAACATCAATAGTCAAGAAAGAGCGGTGTTTGATGATGATTAATACAGATCATATGATGATAAATATACAGGATATGTCACGACGAGTTCACATCATCATAATGTCGACAATGAGTCGGAATAAATTCATGAGAATGTGTGGGCTCATATTAAAAATGATGCTCGCTCTTTTCATTCAAGATATCTTCGACTATGCAGTGTTGCCGCTTCTAATGGAAAGTAGTAGCAACTTAGATATTTCAAATAGAACACCATATATATATTCGAATCCCTGATATATTCACATGAAATCTCACTATACTCATCTCTACTGATTTTCCACTACTCCTTCGACTGTTTTCGAGATGATGAATATTTCAAGATTTTTGCGGAAAAGAGCACTTTCGAATCGAATCGAATTGTACTTGACTGCCTGAAGAAAGATGAATTCACATTGACAAGGCGTTGGATAACTTAAGTACTATTCACACAAATACTGGTCAAGTTACTAGACATAGACTCAATACTTACATGAATAAATATAAAATACATACAAATGAATATGAAATACAGGAATATAAATGAACATTCACATATTCAATGGTAACGGCGGGTGAGCTGCCTTTTGCCAGTTTGAAAACATATTATTATTACATAAATTATTGAAATTGGGTCACTTGGTAAAATTCGTTAACTGTTACAAGCGTTCTCCGTAGAAAACTTCTCTACTGATATCGTCAACTTTTGCTCATTTTCGAGCAAATGTGTTTCAACATCTCGCTATAAAACTGTATCTTATTACTGATTTCGAATGCTGATAAAATTCGCTATTCATGAATGCATATCATAGATATACCTAGCTAGTTGAGTTCCTGACTCATGAGCATTCATTTGTAAATGTCCCACGGAAATATTATCACGATTCGGATTCAAATGATAATCCTATCTTGAAGGTGGTAATGATGTGAAGTCTGTGAAGAGGAACAGGTAAGCAAAACATCGTGAATGCAGTTGTTCAAAACGTTCCTTCAAATCCGAATATCTCTCGTTGGCAACTGATGCCTAATAATCTAGACCAGTGATTGATCTCATTATTTTCCAAAATATATCGCAGCGCAGAGTGATAATTCCATTTTGCAATATCATGTGGTCCTTTCAAAATGTATTGCAAATTCAGCCATTTCATAGATGAATATGATCAATGGAATCATCAATTGAATAACTTCCCAATTCTTCTGACATCAGTGAAGCTAATTTAATTGCCTCAATTTCTGCCGTAATCATCACGCGTATCTTCGAAAAATATTATAATTTCGTCCAATAGATTCGATACGTCATTGTGCGATGTCAAATCTCGTTCCCGCTTCTCTGATTGCTGTTTGAAGAGCTGCCTTTTGAAACACTCATTTCATGGAATTTTCAATCTCGGAAAAATATATGAGATATGAAAGAAATGGAGAAGATCTCGAAGAAATAAGTCTCCTCTACGTATATTTTACCGGCTATTGATTACGACCACCACAGTATATTCTGTATATTTCATGGGTAATGATTTTCAATATAACTCTGGAACAGCAAATAGTCAAGAATCTCTGTATTTTATTCGAAGCTGGAGAAGATTTCTGGAATCATCTGAGTATAGATAGTTACGTACCTGTATATAGAAATAATTTCGATAAGAACCAAGAAAGAATTTAATAAGAGGATTTTTCGAATGCCGTGATGTGAGATGCTATATAATGATTAGGATGGAATTGGAGTTTTCCTCTCCTGCAGCATGCCAGAATTTTTGCCAGAGCTCTTTTAGTTTTTTTGGGAACTGAAAAATCCCATAAAATCAGCGTCTCTTTGAATTTCCTCGGGTGAAAGTATCATATCTCATTTTATGTTAACGGGTCTTCTCGATGAGCGTTGATCAGATCTTTCTGATATACTCAGCCGACAGAGCGTTCTCAAAATTCAGTCATATGCAAGTGGAGATGTTCTTCACTTTCGTTCGAAGTGAATTCAGAGCATTATTCTGAAAATATGTGATATCTGTAATTCATCACAACAAATATTCGTGTGGCTTCCATAAATTCCTCGGTACCTTCATCAAAATGAATGATTCGCAACATTGAAACAATTAAAGAGAAAGAATAGAACCTGAATTTGAACTCATTATTGAGAAGTAGTTATCTCGAAACCCACGTGTCAATTTCTGTATTGAAATTCAAGTTGATAGTGAAGCGTATTGCTGAATCCTCACAACACTTGTCATCTTCGTTCGCCTTTCTATCATAATCTCTCTTAACGAGCGTTATTCCCACAACAAAACGCTGTTCCCTCAACTCCTTTTCATACTATCAGAAACACTTTCTATCTTTTGTTTGAGATTGTATTCCTGAAAATCCTCCCTCCTGGAAATTATGTACTTAATTCATGCTGTGCTGGCAGGAAACAAAATTAATTGAAATCTTTGTCTATATAATATAACGAAGCAACCTCATTCGGACGCCTTCAGACTGAACCAGCATAGAGGTATGGAGGTAGGATTACTGGGTAGCTCTATATTCAACGATATTCGGTTCACCTGAATCATATGCATTTACCAAGTTCCGAAGGACGGATTATAACTTGAGAGGTAGGATATGGAGATATTCGGTATGCTTGGCTGGGTTCATCAAATACGACGGACAAATTCTGATCACCCACCATTTTGGTAGTCCCATTGATTTGATATGCAACTTTTAAGTAGACTGTTCGAACAAGCTGCGTAGCAGCGAGTGCGGTAAAGTGATGAGTGTAGGAAATACTTTTTCAACACTATAAATACTATAAACACTATTTTTCCTACGACTATCATGGGCATGGTTACTGCACGAAATTTCTTTTAACTTCCACCCATTATTGCCAGCTAGCACGCAAGCCAAAATACAACATTAATATTATCGCGCGAGGTTTTCTTCTTCTTCTTAGTGTTTGTCCACGCCTGCCGCGTGGCCATGTTATATGTCTCGGAGCTTATGACAGACAGATTAATCATTATTCACGACTTTTTCTTCAATATCTATTGAATCAATTCAATCCAGATTTCAGATTGGTGAGAGAATCGAGATATTATATTATGTGCTCTTTAAAAATAGATTGGAATAATTCAGTTTCCAAACAGAATCCAAAGGATGATTTTGAACTGATTCAGACACAAATTCTGAACTTCGTGCCGCTAACACTAATTGAAAATCTGCCAGATGGAAAGTCGATATCATCAAGTTTTCTTCCGAACACTTTTCTGTAGTGATGTAATATTACGGTACATGAATAAAACCGACTTAATCAGATATTTGCTCGATCCGGATTAATCTCAATATTAGAGACTTGCATAAGAGGAAACCCTGTCTATACTTTCAAATGAGTTCCCAACCAAGCCATAATCCGAAAATCGATAGGCAATTTGATTCCATGAGAAGATAAATGAAGTCTGTGAAAAGTACGTCAAAGAGCAAACTGAAAAGGCTTCGGCAATCAAAGCGGCGAATAAAACAAAAAATAATCTCTTTCGTCAACACGATCTCCATTCGGCACTCTGCAAATACTGCAAGAATCGCTGAGAGCCGGATAATAGAGTCGCCGTGGTACCTCGACGGGCATTGCCAGATATTATTATCTGATTATATTGAGTGAATCGAAAATTTGTTGAATTCCTATTGAAGCGCTGAATCTTCGGAAAAAGTTGAAATATGCGGATTATAAGATACACTAGACGGTCCTGATATCACAGAATATTCCGACAATGTCCTAATATTTGGGGAAGAGAATCATGGTGTTAATGTTCCACCAGGAACACAAGAATATGATAGCGGTGTGAAACTGGCGAATGAAATGAATTTGATAATTTCCTCAGTCAGGTTCTTTGAGAGCCCACCATAACATTTTTTTCTGTCACCAGGAAGGAGGACCTAACAATGTCCAATTTGATGATGTCGGGTCCAACTGTTCCTATGAGGTCGTCAATATCTATGCTTGGCATTACCACCAACAGCGCTCTTTCATCATGTGAGGTCCATTGCCAAAACTGCCTCACGAAAACTTGGCTTTCGATTCTGTGCGAAGGAGTAATCCACTCAGCAGCTTCTCTTGATCTACAAAGCACAAATACGACCTGTCCTGGAATACTGTTCACATGTTTGGAGCTCAGCCTCCAAACATACGCTGAAACTCTCAGATTCTATGAGGAAAAGAGCTATTCGCTTAGTCGGTGATACCAAATCATTGACCTCTCTAGAACATCGTAGAAAGGTAGGCGATCTCTTTTTTCTCATAGATAGTTCCACGGTCGATGCTCAACCGACATATCGTCCATTATGCCACCAGGAGCGATTCCCAGTAGACAAATCAGACAAGCTCAGGTTGGTCACCCCTAAGCTGTCAGACTCGGGACCTGTCGAACATCGCTATACCCGGCATAGATCGATAGAACGGAAAAGTTGTGGAATTCATTGCCTAGTGAAGTCTTGTCTTGTGTGAAGTGAACCTTCGAGAAGAATTCCAACACCTTCCTTCTTTCCCAAAATTACACAGCTATCTAACGGGTCAGCGGTCAGCGCTAGAGTAGGTACTCTCGTTCCTGACTGCTGTATATTGGATCACGTTGTAGCTGTCGAAAATGAGCCAATCCGATGATTCACTCCACAATTTCAGTTCAATCACTGAAGAACTGATTCTCTATCTCTCAATATCTTGACAGCCCCCTGACAATGAACAACTTCAAAAACCCTTGTTTCCTTCACCTACCTCTAGATATAGTCTCCTCATTACATCAACAAAAGCAAACCTATACAGAAGGTTCTCCAAGAAATAAGGAGTTTTTCTAATGAAACTCCCACTATTCCCTGATGAAGTTTTTATTATATCTGAAATAAATCGAATCTGTGAATCAGTCACCATTTTCAGATGTCCTCATTGAAAAATCATAACATTTTCATAACAATTGTATATCGTAAGAATACACACATCGACAGATACCTCAATAAGCAATTGAATCATCATACAATCATGGAGAAAAGAATAATCAAATCACTTCATGATAGAGCCAAATCCATGTTATCGAACTACCAAATTTTCATTACCGAAATGAACCATATAAAAGATGTTCTACAACTCAACACTTATCCGAATCATTTCATTGATAAAACAATACACCGAATTGAGAACAGACAGAATATACAACAACCACAAAGACAACCAACACTGATGACAAATGTAATCCCATATATTCCCGGAATATCTGAAAAAATGAAACGTGTCGGTGACAAGTTTCGAGTGAAAACAGTGTTCAAGACAGAAAATACAATGAGATCGATTTTGACTCATACAAAACCGAAAAATGAAGAACAATCATCAAAAAATTATATTTACAGTATACCATGTGTTTGTGGAAAATATTGAACCGGTGAAACTAGCAGGTCTCTATCAGTAGGGATGAAAGAGCATAGGAACGATATGAAGGAAAGATATACTGAGAAATCAAGATTAGCTGAACATATCCTTACTGAAAGTGAACATCATATGGCCGTTTGCAATAATAATAAAATCATTGGAAAAGAATACAACAACCAAAAACGGAAAATTCAAGAGTCTGCCTGCTTCCTCCTGAAATGAGACAATAATATTGCTCCTTGTTCAGTTGATATAGATAGAAATTGGCACCTACTTCTGAAAATCGAATATGAATATGGAGAATTCAATATCAATTAATAAAAACCCCTTGTAACCAGAATTCTTCCATCTGACAAATTGTCACTTTTCAGTGTCAAAAACCATCTGCACGTTGAAAAATTTTACGAAGCAAAGTGTTTCGATTGTGTTGAGAACGGAAGCAGATTCGTACCCGAAATATTGAATATATTTGTATTTCCAAATTTCTCAGAAACAGGGTGTCATTGATAAATTGAGACTTTCTCTTTTAGGTATCAAAAGGTTCGATTTCCAGCGCAGTGACATTTCGGGGCAGATCACAAAATCAGTCCATACTACAGATATATTGAAATAATTTTCAATAACTTCTACTCCATTTTTCAGAAACGAGGAGAGAAAATCCCACGGAAGGAATGTACCACCTCCTCGACAGACAGTATCTACACTGTCAGGCTCGAGACCTGTCGAATATAACTATCATCATTCATCAATTGAACGGCAATATTGTGGAATTCTCTGCCTAGTGAATTCTTTCGTGATGCACACAACCTCCAAACTCCAGAAAAAAAATCCGATACCTTCCTCTCCCAAAATTCCACCGCCGGCTCACACGATGTCCCTCGAACATTGTGGGTTTCCCTTTCGTGTTGTCAACAGATAGAAAAAATGTCCGTTGAGCAACGACCATTGTGATATTTCTGAAGTATTCCACATTTCTGGAATTTGATGAAATGTTCCTGTCGTGACGATCACGTTGAACATTCATTGGATGACTTAGTGATTGGATGATTCATCAGTCCGTATCGAAAAAATCCAGACTAGAGACGAAAAGGCGGAAAAAAGACTCGAAGAAAGTTAAAACCATGATATCGAAATTTGAAACATTGAAACAAGTCAAGCTAGAAATGGTTGCTCACAGGTGGATCTGTGGATTGACAAATTTGAGATTCCTTATAAGCTTTGTTATAACTGCAATATCATGCCAAAGAATGAATTTCTCCTCAAAAATTCTCAATAACGAAGGAGGTATAGAGGCATTGTAGGTGTAACTTGTCCTCCAAATCCGCCACATTTTCTCCATCCAACCAAATCTGTATCTCCAGTTTCTTCTTACATCGATATCTTCTTATCTCAGACAGTTCTGTCACCAGAGGTATTCGCTCAGAAATTCAATTGGTGATATTCTCCATGATGCGAATTTCAATTCATGCATCATCAGTGATGACAAAGACATAATGAGACATGAGTTGCAATATCCAATAACACTCTGGTTCACCACTACCAATCCAAATGTCATATTATACATGGGAAAAATTCGAAAATTCAGAGAATTGAATCAGACTCATTTTAGAATTCGCAATAGCACAATTTTGCCATTCAATTTCAATTTGCAATTTCTGAGCGTAACAGAAATATAGCTATCGGACCTCCTCACATACCATTGCAGATGCAGAACGTTGAGAGGTCGTGATCCTGGCGAAATCACAAATCACTCGAACGTATGTTAATAAATATCTTTCTCGCCTCAGTAGAGTGTAACCAACTCTCAGGTAACTTCATCACAATGAGCAAATGCCAGTATCAGACTTTCCATGTTAATTTCTAGAGAAAGCCGCAAGCCCGGCAACTTTATGGGATGCATGAGAATATTACTCGATGAACCGTTAAACTTGTAGCATAAATTGAACATACGTGTATTTCATCGTTAGTAGTGAAGAGATGTACAATGACATATCAACTTGAAAGTATAGTGAAATGACGTTTCATTCATTTTACGTCTCGGGGCAGATGAATGGAGCGTGATTGGTGTTAGCTTCTTTCGGGAATTACACCAATCATCCTCGAATTTCTCGACGTCCATCACAGAAGGAGAGATTTTTTTTTTAATGAACCAAGGGAATGTCTTGGTCAACTGCTCCATCAACCCTCCAGCAAAAATGAGAGTGAATGATTGTGAGTGATAAGGACTCATATAGGATTATTAGAAAAATTGGATTCTTCTGCTCGAGAATCGCACAAAAAGGAAAACAAAGTCGAAGTCTGTAGCATTGGGGATTCGAGAGAAGGTTAATTCCTTCCTTCAAGATGATCTACCTATGTGAGAAATGTATCAGTTGAACATTTTCACGGAGTACTATCCCGATTTCACTGGATCACTTCGAGGTAGGACCTTCATCATCAAAACATCAATGAGAAATTCTAGTTGAACTTATGCATGCGTATGAATATTTCTGTGATGATAGTTGAACATACCCGTTAGATCGTATCACCCAGTTTCAATAAGATCATTTACATCCATACTTGAAATTATTAGAACAAATGCGATGATAATATGAAGAAAGAAATGAGGTGTTGAGATAGAGGTGAAGACGTTGAAAGAGATCATAAATTGATAGAGATTTTGATTTCTGCGAAATATGATTGGAAAATTTTGGGCTGAATCGAAGAACTGGATGATTCTAGATACTTGTGAGTTTTCCTTGTTTATTTACCTCTTGCATATTCCCATTGGGAAAACAAAATGCATTGTGACATTATGTTATGCTTACGATAAATAAATGAATCACAAATTACAAATCACAAAAATCACTGTTTCACTAACAAGTGGAAGAAATAGGAAATGTAAATGATGTCATGTACATTTGAATGTACATGAGAAACAAAGTAGTGCATCAGACTCATGAAACGACACGGAAATGGGGTTGAAAACTTTGCACAAAGTAATCGTGTCATTCCATGATCGCTTTCTTCTTCATGCAGTTAACAGGAATGATTTGTTGTTATATATCAAGTAGTTGCAAGTTGCCAATATTCTTGAGAACTCAGTACTCTAATTCTGTGGGTTCTGTTGATATTCTGATGATTCAGGTTTCGAATTGAAATTTCATGCTATTCTCGAGAATATTATTTTGACTATTTCATCGTACTCAAATATCATGAAATGAAGGACAGGTTATGGTTCGAACCATTTGGAATCATGGTCACTACAAAGACCATGAGGTTAAAACCGAGACCACTTGATGAATGTCAGCATCTAGTCGCCAATAGAAAACAACCATATAAAATTATGAAAGTTCAAGGAATTCAGAATGATTCGTAGGAACACCACCCTGAGTTGATTAAAAAAAACCTATCGACGTATTTCAGTAATCAAATTGAAATTTCATGCTATTCTCGAGTGGAATATTATTTTGACCATTTCATCATACTCAAACACCATGAAATGAGGAACAGGTTATGGTTTGAACCATTCGGAATCATGGTCACCACAAGGAAACAACCAAGAAGTGACAGATTCAAGCAGGTCATATTGTTGACTGACAACAAATGAGAATGATTCCATTTGAGATGATAACACGACAACTAACTACCGGTGGTTTTCGAAAACCAAAAACAAATGATTCCATCGAAGCAGAGGAACCAAGATAGAAGTTGCCACTATTGAACACTATAACATTCAGTCCTGGAGTTGGATTCAAACTAGAAGACAGTGTATCAACTTCATTTCAACCAATAACTCTACTTTTTTTTTTTGTTGCAGACCCATATCTTCAAATTCAATAGAGAATTATTCTTGTGACTGACTTCCGAATACTACTTCATATTGTATGTACATATTATTAATTGTAGTGAGTGGAACTAAATTTTGTTCATTCCTGATATGAATCAATAGAAAAATATGATTCGCCAAATCTGACATGCAACACATGACATGGACATGACAATAGACATGAGTGAAACTTAGAATAATAATGATTCAAATATTCATGGTCGTGAGGAAAATAGTGTACATAACTCGTTGGAAAGGGTGTTTCAAGCACTCCATCTACATTTCCTCACTAGCCGCTATGCGGCTTGTGCTTAATATCAACTCGAGCGAAATTAGTCACTTTCCTCACTTGTTGTGTGATGTGCTATTGCTCCCTAGAGTGCAGCTATTATCTCCATCGTCCGATGTGGCTCGTGAACAGATCTGTCTCGCTTTCGCTTCATTCAAGATTCACAGTTCTGTTTCAGGTGAAGCTCTCTTACCAGTATATTTGGTAATCACTCAGTGGTTTCTCTGTTACACGTATCAAGCGAAGAGTCATGTACGTTATTATAGATGACACAAAAACAGCATACAAAATTTGAGTATCTTTCGAAAACTGACCAGAGATCTTCTTGCCATCAGATGAGGCTGACACCCAGACATTGAATGCTTTTGTTCTGGTGAAAAGTTACGAAATGTTTTTTCTAATTCGTCAGAAAACCAATGAATGATCTCTGATATCGACTCATGATAATGAATATTCTGAACATGATGAATCGAATGAATATACAGGATGGCTTCAACATATCAATGATCTACATCGGGAATGGTGAGATACCTATATCCGGAGTAATTTGCAAGGATATGCATGTGTTATGGCTCCATTGGGAGACAATCATATTCCTGAAATATCCTGAGGAAAGTGAAGAAACAAAATCGGAACTCTGATTATCTTCAACCGAAAGGGTCTGAAATTCGGACATCCATCGAATTTCACACCATGCAGCATTCTGAATCAAAACAAAATCAATAATACTAAATCCGATGTGAAGAAATTAATTATCGTCAATTTCGTCATATTGAAATTCTCTTCTACCAGGTAGATGAGAAATTAAATTCACTGATGCATTTTAAGGTTCCTAACCTCCATGATCAACATTCATAGATGAAGGAGTTAAAATAACATAATGATAGTATTCCCTCGTCATAGCATAGCATGTTTCTTCAAGATATTCTGAAAATTATCGAAGATCTGTCTCTGAGTATTCAGTAAAATAGTTATTTTTGTATTGAGTGCGTGGAATGAGTGTGAATGGAAGTCTGCCTCCATAGCAGATAAAAAAAAAATTGTGATTCCCAACAAGATATTGATTTGTCCATGATTTCGTTTTGTATGTTTTGTCCAAGTATTTGACGCAATGTCTGGGCTGCGTTCATCAACTCACTCTTTTGAGTAGAGTAGAGTATGATCACCTCATTGAAAATATATCGATAATAGCTACTCATGAACCTGCCTGAATGAATATGTGTAAATATGTGAGATGTCCTCACAACAGCATATTAACATGTCATAAATGTCAAACTACATCGTTACTCTGCTCAAGAGCAGAGTAAGTTGAGTTCACTCTGAGCAAGTTTCTGAACGATCGTGAGTTCATACTCAATACTGACAGAGTACGTTTATGAACGCTTCAGAGTGAGCAAGATCACTCAGAGTGAGTTTCCGAACGTAGCCTCGGGAAGCAAATGTAGAATTGTCGACCTGAAACTGTTGGACTAGTTCTTATGAGCATATTTGGAGAACATAGGAAGAGTTTCATCACCGTGGATAGGAATATAAATGAACATAAAAATGTAGAGTGATTGCTGGAAAACTTTCTCTTCTACTAGTTACATTTCCACACACGCCGCTACGTAATTCTCTCTGAATACCATGAGTTCGAAATATATCACTTTGAACTCGATGATCATGTGATATTGCTTGATCACGATTACGCTAACTTCTACGATTACCTACTGTGATTCTGAAGGAGGGTTCATATTATGAAGGAAAAAAATTATTGATTCATTAGGTCACACTTCATCAATAGTTCTATAGGTTATTGACGAATCGTCGAGAAAGATACGGTTCTATTGATCTATTTTATAATATGCTCATGAGCAAGATTACAAAGAACGATGCGGAAGAGAATGAGATCGTATGTGTAATTATATCGTACAATGATGGAATGAGGAGATGTATACCATTCAGAAATTTTTCTCGTCTGGTTAATAACCATATTCTTACATTCCATATGGACTTCTGTATGATTTTGGAATATGTATTGCGCAGTGCCCGTAAATTTCTTAGCCCCATTTTATCACCATTTCAGTCGTATCGGTTGCATTGAGGTCAATAATCTGAGAAACAAGCAAACTCTGGGACGATATCTCTCGCAGAAGATTAAAGAACTCTACAGAACGTCTCGAGCTTCCTGTGCGGAGCGCATTAAGGCAGTTTCGAGTTTCCTGATTCCTCCCGATTTGGGGCAGGATGCTCCGGGGGTATATCGTCGAAAGGGGTGGGCGACTAACGACACTCCCAACCCCCTCTAACGCCCCTTTTCTTACGGCCCCGATAAGAATCAGCAATCGGGGGCCAGATGCTGACATGTCGCTATCCTGGTTATGGGAGATCGGAGGGTAATTAGAAGAACTAGGCCGGCGGAAGTGATTTTCATTGGAAGTCATTGGGATAGCGGCACTGTTATCTACTGGAGGAATAGTTCTTTCCGGTGTCATTACAGCAATGTTCATTCACTGATTTGTTATGTTGGTCAACTGGGATTTAGGAGCTTCACTATGTATACAGAGGACGTAGTTCGTTGATGGTTAGTATTCCTGCACCAAAGACAGGTGTGACGTTAGTTCGAACCCAGCCAGCGGATTTCAATTCGTCAAATAATTTCGTTCAAGATTTCAATCCTGTCGTAGTTGTGGTCGTTTCAATCTCCCAGAAGTGGTTCGGAATCCCTAATAAAGAAATGTCCTGCGCTTCGCAGATCGCTCATATTTTGAATCATGGGACGTTGGATCCCGATATTGAATTACCGATAGAAAATATATATGACATATTGCAAATGAATTGACGTCATTTATACATATCCAATACTCGCATCAACTTCAAACCGATAGAAAGCATAATATGTGAAATTGTAGTTTTCTCTTCGTATCTTCGTCTTGCATGTACATACATATTACAAAATATCGTTTCTAGTTGCTTCTAATGGATAATTTCGCAATTATTTCTCCTACTAACTACTCTGTGAATTATCTCTCGTGTCGATACAAATTGTCTGGAAACTTCAGATGAATCATCTACCTGCCTATTCCATCGAAGACATTGTCGATAAATTGGTTCTGATAGTATGAATTCAAATGTTAACATGTCATTCCAGTTCTATTTTTCATGATACATTTGATTTTCAATATTTTTCAATATTCACCAGTGGATGATGGATATTAGCGCAGGACAATGAATAGACAATTGATATTTCAAGAAACAAATCATTACCCACGAATTAGGTCAAGTTTAACGTACATTTCAGTCGCTGTGGGAATATGTAACCCAATGAAGCTAGAAACTAGTTGAACATTGGATTCCTTGATGTCAATTCGAATTTTCTGTCGTCTCACAAGTTTGGACCCTTTGATAAACTATGGCTACTTCCTCTGAGTCAAAATCTATCTGTTCTCATTCATCTCACACTCGATGAGAGAGAAAATTACTAGAAAAATGAACTTGAAATGTTCACTTAGATAATTGAATTGTCAATTTGACTTATTGGTATTGAATACTCTGACCATCGAATGTTATCGATTTTATCAAATGAGAATTGCTATGATGAAAACGACCGATTGAATATATAACTTTGATTCTAAGTGAAATCGCTAATTTTGAAATTCACGATAATTTCCTTTCGAACCTTTGAAGCCTTTCAAACATTCCAAAGAGTATCTATCGGATCAAAAATCATCACAAACCCAGACAGAGTCTGCGCAAGAGAAGTTTTGAAAAAAACGTGAAGTTTTGCAGGCTTTGCGAGGAATTGTTCACAAAATGTGTGTCTGAAAACAACATCATATTATAATTCTGGAGTATTTAAGAATTCTCTTGTGCGATTGAGAACCAAAATATTGTTTGTGTTCCATTTTGCGACTTTATTTTGTTGAATCTTGGATTTCTCAATTTGATTGATTGCTATCATCAACGCAATCTGAGGAGCATATGTAACATACTATTGAAAGCTTCATCATAAGGAGAATATCAATTCCATTCTAATCAGTGTTCCTACTACTTCTAGTTATACAACAGTTTTCAATAATTTAAAATCATTGGTTGAAGTGTTGAAATTGATTCTCTTGAAGTGAAATCACCATGAATGGAGAATAATCTACTCTTCAATAACTATATAATAATAATGATAATAGTAATAATAATGAATTTATTCATTCATTCTGAAGTTGATAATAATAACATAGTATAGGTACATGATGTAACACTAATTACATAAAAATACATGAATAAAATAAGACAAACATCTGAATAATTAATGAATCTAAATTTGATGATGAAACTTGAAGTCACTATATATTTTGTACTATTCTTCTGCAGTGATATGGCAGAGTCACTCATCATATAAGCTCCTAGAGATATAAGACATGTGGCAACTAATCGCAACCAGTATATCATAGTGGAACACAAAAAAGACATCAGTGAAAAAATATGAAATATGAATATCCTACAAGATGAAGACTCAATTCAATATAGTAATTCATAAGATGATGAAAACAACCGTCGTGAGGACATCATATATCATTCGAGACATAAACTCCATAACTGAATCAAAAGTGATGAAAGAGGAATCATCAACGTAAGTCTATATTTCTCATACACTCATATCTTCACGATTGTATATTCAAGTCAAGTCGACAAAAGAGCGATCAATAGCTGATTATATCCTCAATTCCTTAAACTATTAGAAGCTGATATTTATATTCGTCATGATGAGCACACTCGACTCGCTCAATGGAGACGGACCTCTTCAAAAACTTCCAGAGAAAGCTTAATGGATCGTTGGCCAACCACAAGAGCTAGAACTGACGAAAATAGAGCCGGCTGCCCAACATTTCATGGGCAATACGGAATATCTTTCTCTCGAGAAGTTTCTCGCAGTAACAAACGGAAATGAGAGAAACTTCTGTCGCTAACACTCTAGAAGAATATTAAGTCGGATCGTTCGTAACCAAACTTGCTATCAAACTGAATATGGATTACTCACTTTGAAAACCATTTCGCTCGAAAATGCAGAAGCATACAAGATGGATTCAAATTAATATTCGCGAGAACATATCGTTCAGCATCTACGAATATTTCAATGCTTCTCTAAACAGAAAGAAACTCATCTGGCAGTTCTTGAAGTTTTGATCTGAATGATGTATCGCTCATAACTGATGTATTGTAGTTGTGAGTTCTTTTGGCGTTCTTCTATAAGTTATTATACAAGCTGTATCAGAAGTCTCCTTATTTTGAATGATGATACAGAAATTGTACACAACAATACACGCTGCACACCTTTATAAACATATTTCCAAGATGGCGTTACTTTTTGTCCCTCCCGTTTTTCTAATATCATGTGTTTTCATTGTGAGTAGTTTGATTCCTGATTCTATTATAGGATACTCGTTATCAGCTCTTTCCGTACCTCAAATCAGCTGATTTGAGGAGAAATTTATGGAAAGAGAAAATTTCTATGATACATTTTGAACAACTCAAGTACTGTACTATGGAATGAGGTACTTTATACATCAGAATCCCGATTTATTTTTCTCATACTGATTGATGCCTTGAAACCAACTCACGGTCGATGGCTCCTTATAAGAATACAGAAAATTCCTTACACTGATTATCCTGAAGATTTGTTCACTTGATATTCTGAATGAGACAAACTGTTCGCTTTTTCTGATTTCTAATCCTTTCATGAAGTCTAACGAAGTACTAATTTGATGTTTTTTTGTCGGTATCAGGGATCGAATATGCTTGAAATTTTGGGCGGACCATACGGAGGTCCTGTCTAATATTTTGGAAGAGTTCGTTCTACTTACGCCCACGAGCAGTGAGTATTTGACTGTAAATTGGGCTACTCAATATCAGTCAATGAATAAATTGAATCATTGCGGCGAATGAAAATTTTCTGAATGTGATAACATACCTAATAATGGAGTGTTTCCGAGCTATGAATCATTCGAAACAAGAAAATGATCCCAACAAGAAGAAATCCGCGAGGAAATAGAATTACCAGTCAATTAAGTAATTGAGACCATAGAGAGTTGAACTCTCATCAATAAAATCATTTTCAAAGGGGCTGAGGCTATAGTGGAGACAATAGACAAGAAATCATTGAAAGTAGGAAGCTACAGTGAAAGAGTTGAAACAAAAATATTATGAACTGATTGATAAGTTTGAAAACGAATTCAAAATCATGATTGTGAACGAACACATGATTTAACATAGATTGGACCAAATGGGTCAAATAACGACATCTTGTAATCTGAGAATATTCAATCTCAAAGAAGACACCTGAGAGAAACTCTGAGAAATCATCAAAATGAAAATGCCTCCGAAAATGGCATCTTTATAAGCTACAGGATTGGCAGAAAGAACGAGAACAGAATGGGAGGAAGTTTTCTGGAACTCAATAGTTTGGAAAGCAAGCAAGCAATTCATGGAAAGGAAAAATTGATCAAAGGCACAGGAAACATCATAAGGGAGAATGTGACTGGACTAGTCGATAAAGTGCTCATCATAAAAAACAAAGAGGATGTAAATACCGAATCAACAGTGAGAATCTGCATACCACAAGGAACAGTGCTGGGACCGATACTGTTTCTGGTATACATGAATGGAGTTAGGGAAATGAAGGGTTTCAAGGAACACCTTTTTTGTTATGCTGACGACACAGCTTGAATTCGCACTGAGGAAAAGTGGGAAATGTTAAGAAAGATGCCTTAACTAATCTACAGATGATGCATACATGGAAGAATTTGCATAAGCTCGCCATGACTATTGGAGAGACGAAATTTGTTGCCTTCACACCGACGGTCTTTGATTGACCGACCGATTTATCAGTTGAGATACACTCCATAAACTGACACATGAACTTTTGTATGCCATTCTATTGAAGGAGTATTCCACTAGTGGTGGAACACCATAAATTTTTTCATCATTGTTCTGACTTCTCTAGTAGAAGCCCATGACTGTAAGTATCGACGGCTTTCACTGGATCCAGATTAACAAGAAGATATTTCATATTTGTCCAAATATAGTTTATTCATCCAGTTTTGGTAATTTTCTCGAAGATATTCAGAATCGCTGAGATGGAAGATATTGGTCGGTAATTGGTGTCCTCGAGCTTTCGTTCACATCATCGGTACATCCTTCGATCATTGAACAGACTAGATAAGTAATCCACACCCCTGGCAATACAGTTTGTTTGGAAGCAACATCTATAGTATCTATCTTTGTCTAAACAAGGATAGCAGAACCTGATTCTTCCAGTACCAGTGCCATGTTGTCAGAGGGTTCATGATGAAATCAAATTGGAAATCCGTAACAATTTCAGTGGTACTTTTCAGCATTTCTTGGTGGGAAAATGAACATCCTTATACTTCCCTCACATTGTTACGAAACATTCGAATACAAACAATCCTATGGTGATTTTTGTAACTTGCTTGTAATCAATAAACTTATTATGACCACGTCACAAGTTCAAATTCTCAACGCCATAAAAAGTTCAATTCCCAACGCCATATGGAACAATATAATTACTATTCAGTATACAGTTGTCTGCTGATTCTTTATCATAAATAACGTTCAATTTCGATAATGAACATTTATATCTTTGGCGATCAGTGACAGTGCATGTAAGTATATTTACGATTTCAAAGTTCAGTACCTACTAGTGGAAATAATTTTCAAAAAAGTGAAAAACTCTCTTTTAATGCAAATATATATGATTGCATATTTGAATATATAATTTTCAAATCTGAAGATGAAACTTTTTTATATCATTTCACGATATCGTCAAAATGAATGAGGTTTTATCTTGAGCAGAATTCATATATTTTGACGCAAAAAATTAATGTCTGATTATTTCATTTCATGTAGATAGATGAAAATCGATGATGAATATGTGTTGACAAGTATTATGACGAGATGTTATATCAACAATCAAATCATGAATCATGTGAAGAAGTAGCAAATAACAGTGTTTCTTATTAAAAAAAGGACTGAAATGAAAAACAACCATGGATAATCACACAATAATTTATTGATTTTTGAATAGGATTGTTTCTGTTAACATACTTCTTACTCCAACTTCCGTTGAATCTTTCAATTTATTTGCCTCATGATGAAGTCTTACAGTGAAATATTTCTCCAAATTAGTTTGACTAGTTCCAAAAACAGTCAACGGTAAATTTCTCATTGTTGTGTGTAGAAGAAGTATAGAAATATCCTCAAATTTTTTATCAAAAATATTAATTGAGTTCATCATTATTCTCAGTGATTTTTCAGCAGCTTCGCATATTTTGATTACAAATAAGAAAGCATTTATCAGTGCTACATATTTCACCACAAGACACTGTCGCAGCTGACCTATCGGTATAATCAATATAATCTAATCAATTCAATTTAAATTCATTTCTATCCTTTCCATTTGGGAAAATGCTTCAAAATCTCGAATGATACGACAATGGTAACTCACCTATGAAATGACGTGTTTTGATCGCCGGTTCAACTTGTCTTCAACACACCTCACAACGTCTCACCATTATATCAAATCACCAAAACAGGAAATAAACTGAGTTTCTGATGAATTCTGAGTACACAAAACTGAACACAAGTTGAATAATATCGATAAATCAAAACGTAAATAATGACCGATACCAAACAAAGCAATAATCGCCGTCGACTGTCAATATCAAATTGCGGTGTTGCAACGTTGAGCAAAAAGTATTCACGATACCCATGCTGGTCCTCGAGCCCCCAAGAAAGTGAAATTGCTAAGTATCAGAATGATGTAGCAATGTTCTAATAATCAGAACTGATTCATAATCGTCATGACCCAAATTTATTGTTATATTTGTGCATTGAATTACATGAATTCATAAAGGACTTTAAATATTATGGACTATTCATCACTTTTTGATGATTGGATATGACAACACTGGCGACGATTGGGTACTAATATTATGATAATTCTGGGAATTCATGTTAGCATCAGAATATTTGTTTTGTGATCCTTCTAGTGGGTTTGTTGTTCGGAGGGTACATCGGTAATGAATTCAGTTCTGTTCATGATGTACTCATGATATGTACATGAATTCTTCGTCTGTTGATTCTTGAATTAGTTTTGAGAGGTTTCTTGGCATCCAGTATATCAGGAAGGTTTTGAGGGTACTCAATCGATGTCCTGAATACGCAAGAACAATGATTCTCATCAACTCGACCGTGGCGTCCATTCAATGGCGCCACGACGTCCAGGAGGTCCGTTGATTGGAAAAACTGGACAATCAGACGGATAACATTTTTGGTAGAAGCATCGCTTTCATGAGCGGCGAAGACGGCAAACGATAAAAAACGAATACAAATAGAGGATATGGTCTCATAAAAACTGTGGGTCTTCCTGAGTTTGATCTGGGAGAGAATGAAATTTGTTGCAGATTCATAAGTTAGTTAGATAGAGGTAATAGTTATAAGAAGCATAGAGTATGATCTATATCATATCATTCGAAATTTCACAGATCGTGTTCCGAAAAAAATATTCGTATTTTATCTATTGAAAGACAACACATTCGGTACTCCTAGTTCATGATTGCTCTTCCAAAAAGGTGTCCACATTCGCGGAACAATCTATTTCAATGATACAGAAATAGAAGTAGGAAGTTCCATACTATACTATATACTATACGTATTCACAACTAATTTAAAGTTCTA
Organism: Gastrophysa polygoni; assembly: GCA_963576655.1. Classification (NCBI taxonomy): domain Eukaryota; kingdom Metazoa; phylum Arthropoda; class Insecta; order Coleoptera; family Chrysomelidae; genus Gastrophysa; species Gastrophysa polygoni. The sequence continues at coordinate 13,896,347 of OY755083.1, read as the reverse complement.
AGTCGGAATTCTGAATGTAATATTCCACATCGTGGTATCTAGTGAAATTCCGAGATGTAGTTCGGAATTAAGTAATATTCCTAGTTGCAATTCGAAATTATCTAGAAGATCCGAATATTCTTACTCGGACTTCATGCAAAGAAAAAAAATTAAATAATATCGGCGCTATAATTTTCAATTATCACCAGTAAGTTTCAGAAAGTTTAGAGAATGGAAGAATCACACATCGATACATTTTACACCTGCTTCATTTTGCTATGACTACGAATATGCTATTGCTATGAATATTTTCCACTCCGAATGTTCGGTTAAGTGATCATTATTGTTACTTCTGAATATTTCATATTCCTAGCGGTACACCAATGGTCACAAGATTTCTTTCACGAGAAATCTCATATACTTCACTTGGGCTCACATTCAGATATTGAATTGAGTGTATTTTATTTCCTTTGTTACTTCATCGTATCAACCCTTTCTGGATTATAGCGAATTCATAATTAAAATAAAGCCTTCACCATCATATCCAATAGTCGAGAGGGATTAGGTGGAGCATTCATTGAGAAAATTGGGGAATTTTCTCTACCTGATTTGATTTTCATGATGATTTGTATATACAGGGTTACACAGATGGAATGTGAAGATATAATCTTCATTCATGATGTTGCTCCACATCATTCGACGCAATACATATTTTGGTAGATCATTTGATGATGAAAGTATTGTGTTTCTGCGAAAAACAACTGATTCTCCCAATGAATTATGAGCACACTATAGATTTATTCAGGAAGATTCCATGATGAGGTATTGGAAGATGTGAATCTCTATCCCATTTAACATAATTTCCCCTAATGAAGTAATCATCGTTCGACGAATGTGACACACCAGGATAGCATGATTTAACAGAGAACATTGAAAAAAATGGACCCATATATACACATCCTGATATAGAGTTTTTGGTGTGAATTCCTGAATTTTTGATGTACTGTAGCAGAACTCATTCGAAGTGGGAATCTCAATGTAAACGCGGAGGAATTAGCACCAGTTATAGATCAATCGCTATTTCCAGATGATTTCTGATATTTCCTCAGTTCATAAGTTCAAAACTCATTACGAAATGATCAGCAGTGATGTATTTTGATTCTAGAAAGACACTAAGAATCCAATACATGTTCCTATCAATGATGACGTTACTTACAGCTCCTGGAATGGAAGGAAAGGAAAGGAAAAAGAGGTCTATGGCTCTATCCTGAGCTTTGCTTCACGAAGCATGTTGAGTACATCACCCAAATCACTCATGAGGTTTTCAAACGATCGATATATATGTCTGTTTCGAGACACGTACTAACCAGAAGCTGCCACCAGAAACTGTCACCGGAAACTGATTGTTTGAGTGGCTCATCATGTGACTCACGGAAATTTGCTGCTATTCGCCTGCAACGCATTTGAAACAGCTGCATATGATTTTCTTTTGGTGTATGCCAATATGACCACGTTTCCTCATGACGGAACCAGGGTGGCTTGAACTCGAGAAACTCAGGTATTTGCTTGTTCCTATTGTAACGTTTCAGCCATCTCTGAATTGAAATATTGTTGCATGGTAGTCTGGGGAACATGGTGGTCAGGGTTATCTTATTTTGTGTAGTGAGGAAAGAAGGGAGTTCGGATGACAAGTTATCAAAATAATATACACCTACAGGTCCACCCTGTACGTGAATTTTGATGCAATCTGACCATATAGATCATTTCGGTAATGTTTCGTTCCATGAATATGTTATTCTGGAGGAATAATTGTGTAGGTAACATCGGAAGTGAAGAGATTGATTTGTGAATTGTGGAAGGCTACGCTACTCTCCTATTATATGTATATTTCCTATGGAATTATTTTCTAGGATATGATCTTACAGATTCGTCTCTATTCGGAATATTTCTTGAAGTTTGGGATTGGCGGATCATTTCATTTTTGGACACCTTGTGAATGTTCATGATATCGGTAATCACTGTAACACTGGGAGTATAATGAGTTCGGGCTTTTGAGGTGGGATAATTTGCCGAATACTCCAATTTGCGACCTATTACTCCATCACTTCCTAAACTTTTCCCTCTGAAAAAGCGTCATCAATACTGAATTGGAGATGATATGAGAGAGTTCTGGAGGAGTCATCACCCCAAAGGAGTTTCGGCTTTTCATAACTACGGAGAGAGAATTTCGAAGAACTGTCTGATGAAAGTAAGCGAAAGTTCCATGGAAAAAAAGTTAATCAAATTGCTGGCAGAAGTCGTTATTTGCCGTATTAAAACTCTAATGAAATGTAATGAGCTGTATTTCGCAGAAGAGAACAGAAATTATCAACACGAATAACATGGGCCGTGTAACATCTCATCTGAACTTTTAGGTGACAAATACATGGCATTCGCTCGAGATGGGAATCTATTAGGTCACGAATTGAGATGGAGAATCTATACACTACTTCATAATCGAATGGAGATCATCATTACGAATCCAATGAAACCGTTTGATGATGTTGTCATCAAAGATGAACATCAAGAGAACTCCATTCATTATTCCAAAAAGGAGGAAAGAATATACTTAGAAGATCGAGATCGCACTAGATCAAATCGTTGAAAATCAAGATTCTGTCTTAACAGAATCCTCCCTCAAAACGTTCTCTCTCAGATTGGGTACGTTCGAATATTTTACATTTGAAGACCTCGATCGATGTTCACAGTACTTATTCCTAAGATATGGAAGTGAACTCCGAATATTCTGCTCCCTTGATGTTACTGGTACTCGCCTAATGATGACAGGCCTCAAAAAGGCCACTTGCCAGCCAACAGTACCAGAGAGGTATAATTTGTCTCACTTCTGCATTAGTAAAGGAAAATTGGTGAGATAGAACTTGATGAACCAACCATGTCATATCGATCCTACAGGAATATGGTCACGTGAATAATCATGATATATCATAATATCATAATAAAGTAGTGATAATAATAATAATTATTATTTTAATTCCAGTCAGATAATATTCACATCATATTGGAGCAGTCAAAGAAGCACTTATTGTATAAATGAAATCAGATGAAGAAGAGTACATAATGCCTAAACTTTCAAGGTTAATAATAGTGTGATGAATGACGTTATCTTTTATATGTGTATATCATTGCATTTCAACTCAAGGAACTGAGTCTCCTGTATATCGTAATTTTTTTATAACAATGAAAGCTCTATTCTGATATTGTGAGAGAATGATAAGGCCTTCGATGTTATCCTCCCGATTGAATTCATTTCCATTGGAGATTAGGATGAGCTCCTTTCTCATTTTTCCTGAAACGAAAAAAAAAAGACCAGTAGATTTATTTCGGGAGGGGAGAGGGGAGTATCCTTCAGTAGAATCAAGACTGCCTACAAAGTTCACCATTACTCCTGCAGACTCACTTCCGAGAAAGTTGATATTGCTTCAGCGATGCTACGGCAAAATTCTAGAATGTGTATATAGGGTGTGACTTTATGAACATTTTTGCACTCTCTTGGTCCATTTGCACGAACAGACAGACAGTTTTAAAAATTCCAAGTATGTGAAAACGATATATCTGAATTAGGAATCCTCTGATGGGCTGAAGAATGGTTCATATGCCAAGCAGAACATTTCCAAATTTCTATCAACAGATAACCGCATGTACATTCGTGCATCAACGAGGAAATCAGTAGCACATATAATTAATATGATTTACAATGGACAATGGTGAGAGACCATCGAACAACTACCGTCCCTTCTCTCCGCTGCATCTCAAATTCTTCCGTGTCATTTGTCGCTCACTAGTCGCGAAGGCGGCCTCATCCATAATTGAGGGCTGACAGAATTGCGGTCAACACCTGGAAAATGGAGTGTACGCTTCAGAACGTCGGCTAGTTCTCCCTGTCTGCGGCATTTCCAGCAAGAAAGACTCCAGACCTTCCGGATGACATCGCGGTGCTCGGCATTCTCGACGAATTTGCATATCTTCCTAATCAGGTTTGAGTCGGATCTCGGAATGTTCTCGAGAAGGGAAGGGAAGTTTTCAATAAGGGCGCTGAAACTTTCGAATTGGACCGCTCCAGACATCGAAAGGGAGACTTTATTGCCAATTAGCTTCGATGGGACATGATCTTGAATATGACGAGCTCTGTAAATCGACTGGTCCGACGAACGATATTTGTAGCGTGGTTTAGTGTATGATTATGTAACAGGAAACTGAGATCATAGGTGAACAATATCAATGATTCTCTGTAATTGATAGGTGAACGATAATTTTTGATGGATTCGAGAGCTACAGAGAGAGTGTCAAACTGCGCCGTGCTCAGAAGCATTTATAGGAAATGTGTACCCACAATGTCCACATTAACGCTGTCATTGAACTGTTAGGACACGGCCGTCCTTTTCTTTACATTCATACTCATTTTTGTCTCATGAGAAATATACGATCACTTGTAGCAGAGCCCCTCCCCGAATTACTGGAGGTAATATATTCGAATCTGGAAGACAATGAAGGGGATTCTACAAGTTCAAATGTGGATATACCATATGAATGGATAGAAACATTTCAATGAATATACATAACCATATTCATTATGTAGCAAGAGTAAATTGCTAGGTCACATATAGAGAACTAGTTCACTATCTTTGCCTGTTGATTAGGATGCCGTATATCTTTTACTGAATGGTGGAAAGGATTCAGCACGTGTCGCGCTTGTCATATACTGGATATTCTCCACAAAAATTCGAACTTCTCTAAAAAAATACGGATTTCACCTTTCAAGTGAATATCCGACATATTCTAACGGTAAATTTGCTCGAAACATTTCATTTGGCATTTTTGATAACGGGTATAAATGATAGGAATCTAAATGATATAAGAAAGAAAAATAAGAAGTGTGGCCCGACGTGTTGTTCTCCACCTTTTGTCTCACCAATCAGAATTGTTTTCTAGGAATTCTCTAGGATTGATTATTATATACTTGAGCCACTTCTTCCTTAATCGACTTATGTATATAGTCTACCACTAGACATTCCACTCCATTCGTTTTTCGCTCTGATCTTGGACTTCATTGGACTCCGGAGAATAAGAAATAAGACCCGGAAATTAGAGTAAGGTAGGCTATTCGATTTAGGAATATCGAGGGCAGAATGCAAAGATATATCTCTCCAATTGGAGAAAATCCGTTTTGAATCGAAATTGTCGAAATCATTGAGTGTTGATCATTATCAAGACGTAGAACTTGGCATTGAGGCAGTCATTGATGAACAGTTGAATATGGAAATGATTGCAATTCAGTTCATGACATTGAAATGGACTGAAGGTCTTCGCCTGGCATTGCCTTTCGAGCATCGAAAATGTTGCTAGTAGATGATAAACGAGAATGAAAAAAAAATGATATTGACATGATATTTCCACGGCGCATTTATTCTCAATACTTCAAATATTTCTGCTTATAATGCAGTCGGTAACACTGGAATGCCATTCAATCTGAGTGCATCAGTCTAAGTTTCGGGAGGGAGAGTGGAAGGAAAATTTTTCGGGCACACTTTCTCTGATCTCATAGTTTAACATGATTTCTGGAAATTTCTGTGGATTTTCCATGACTTTTTTCCGAAATATGCTTATCTTCCTATGCCCTTGTATTTATAGGTAAACACGCGATTCTGACGGGTGGACACACTATGCAAAATCATTATCATTCTTTCGATTCTCTCGATCATGAAACGATTACATATTCAGTATAGTGATCAATAAATATCTAGCACCCATGCTGGAAAACGGAAGTGCTCTCGATAGCAAATACAATCGTCCTAATCAGACATCATTTCTGATTGTATAATTTTATTGAAATCACTCCTGTATGAATGTGTTTCGCTCATTCGGAACAAATTTGAATCCAATCGCAGTCAACTGTTTCACTCTACCGATGAATCATTCATCCGAAGTTTGTTGACATTATTGAAATAACCTTCAGCTAGACCACATCCATTGATCCATTCACGAGATCGAAGTAGATACTTTGGAGCTTGCGTATTCGTGAATGTCATGTTTTCGAATCACATGAGCGTATCACGGAGAAGAATATGAATAGCCAAATACTATATGAAGTTAACTAGGATATCATCAATCCTGGATCAATTATTCTGCGTTTCGCACAGAAACTCAGTGTATGGTTGCAGTTGGGGTTTCCATCGTTGGGGGTTTCCCATATTGCTCGATTGAAGAATTCATTCACGTTAATGTTTTGTAATATTCCAGTGTAGATTATCCGTATTACAATTCACACTATCATCAGAGAAGTTTATTGAATAGGACATAGGCTTCGTGGACTGCCCAAAAAATTTAAATCAGACACTTGAACTTAGGAACATTTATCACTTTGTGGATTAATCCAGAAGTTGCTTCATAGGAATGACAACTCATTGAGCTGGCGTTAGATAAATAAAGTAATCAGTCTCAGATGATTCTGAACGAAACGCTTCATTCCTTGTAGACCGATTTAGACCGATTCGATCTCCATTCTTCAATTATTTCCAAACTGTTCTTCGCAATGAGCCACAAAATGTTCATCAACCATACAAATATGAACGAGAATTCTTTCGATTCTCGATTGAGTTTACTAGCTTGAGTCAGTTCAGGAAGTTCATCTTTTGAGTACCTACTCTTATTGTATTTTTCTCTCTCTCTCTCTCTCTCACTCTCTCTCTGGATGACAGGGGAATAGACAATGTTGTATCCGGAGTTATTTGACAAGATCGAAATGAAGAATCAGGAGCTATTGATGATTCATGTCAGTAGTGCATGTGAACATGTACATGTGGGATATAGAACTGTGTATTTCTTAGACGAAACATGAAGATTGTAGACAAGACGAAGTCGAGAGCTGCAGCTATGGTAAGAGCATCAAATTTAATTTCATTCTGGTTATGAATATCGTAATGAGCAGTGCGAAGAGCGAGTCAATTCTTTTTACTGTTCACATCACGCAGATCACTAACATCTTGCACAATCATGGAAAAAGAATAATTGTATCGATTTACGAACACAGAAGACAATACAGTAAAGTTGAATCTCAGGAAATTGACCTGTCATTGTATTTCCAACATTGTATTTCTGGTGATTGCCGGAATTATTTTTTCACTGTTGCAGGATTCCGATTCAGTTGCCGAATCAGGTGATTTATAGAATGTCAATTTGACCATAATGAAAATATTTTGGATATTGAGATCGTAGTTGTGATAAAATTCAGATTGAATCGTTATACAACGATATGGTGACAGTTGCATCCGTCATACTTCTGGATATCGAGCCCTTAGATTCATTGTTCTCAGAGCTAATTTTGATACTAGTCCACGGATTTTTCATAGTCGACTTTCAGATGCTGCCATCGTATAGAATTTTCTTGTAATTCCCTACAAAGTGAAGTGTCAGAGTGATTCACCATAGCTATCGATTATCGCCAGAAAATCTCGCTTAGCTGGAGGGTGCCAATCAAAATCCCACCTTCGTCAGCCTACTCCACGCCTATCCAATTCACAATGATTAAAAGAGGTCTGATTACCCAACCAGTCCCTTGATCCTCCAATGTTGCTCTAGGAAATCACTCAATATGATTTGACAATCATTCATTCTCCATTTTATCTAGTGGATATATGCTTTATGAAAGTTTTCCGATTGAGTTCAACAGTTGGAATTCTACTTACCTGTGGATGTATGATTGATAGTTCATAGGTTGAAAATTGAGAGATTATTATTGAATGTTATGCAATGTTATAAATGATCGCGAAGAATATATTTGACTTCTTGTACATGAGCTGAATAATTACATTATTCCGGCAAGAATAATTTGAAGTTTATTGTTTCATCGAATGATTATTAATCGTATGTCTTCTTCAAACCGAATCATCATCAGTGCTCACTGCAAGTGAGTACTGAAAGTTTCGATGCTATTAATGAAACCCTCTTGATTCATTGTAACTTTGACTTAAAATCGACAGCGCTCTGCAAAATAATAATTTTTCATGCATGCAATGAAACCTATACCACCTTTTCTCACTCGATACAAATTCACCTTGTACCAGTTACCTTGTCAATCTCATGTATTCAATTTGCTGGGATGAGAACATAAAATGGGAAGTGTGTTCGTTACATCATGAGAAAATCTATAGAATACCACACAAGAGTTCGGAGAGTTCGATGAGTTGGTGTATAATTACCAGAACTTTTTTCGAACTCTATGCCACTCGACAATAGCTACTGTCTGTCGCCTGGAAATGTGTATTCGAAAATCTGTCGAATAATTTCCAATTCATTCTCATTTTCTTCCGAGCTTGATATCTCCCCAATGAAATCGAAACTTCAGCTTCCATTTCCTCAAACCTAGAGTTGGACAATTAGATTTCAATATCTTGAATTTGAGTCCTCAATTTCAGTTCTGATATTCAAATCTCAAACCCTGGTTATCACACTGCAATCTATTTTCCACTTCCATCATTTGATTTTTGGTTACAGGAATTTCTTTACTGCAACTGTCTTCAATTGTTTTTCTATTGAGGTTCGAAATATAGCAGTGGGTTTGGCTCTCATTGCACCTTTACTTTTCCGTGCAACTCCGTTCTTCATCTGGTGAATGAAAGGGAAAAATATTCTGTGAAGAATCCTGGAAAGAGGGGGCTCCAACCATCGAACATATTCATATACATCCTCGACTAACGGAAACTATAGAATGGTACCTAAATACACAACTCTGTTGTCTACCAACAGTCTATGTCTTCTTCTAGAACGGTCGTGTCTTTTCTCTGAATCTTCATCGACTGGTCATACCAATCTGGAGAATGGATCATGATATGAATATTATGTCCATCTCTTCCTCTCATCGGTTCTCTCTTTGTTTATATGATACATATCAACAAATAGGGTGACACATAGGGACTCACTCATTACCTACTATTCTATGATCGAAAAGATGCATCTTCTCAAATATCAATATCGAACTGAAAATATATTGAATCCGAAATTGAACTCGTCATCGGAATCAATTGAATATTCGATCATTTCCATTTTCTCAATGTCATCCTGGTAGAGAATATGGATTCGAATGAGTGGAATGATTTCGAGTTCTGAAACGGAGAAGGAACATATATTTTCCTTCATTCAGAAACCACTAAGAAGCAAGCACATAGTTATGATTGTGTTGTTTTCTTTAGCGTGAGATTTCTATCTCCACATTCCAGAATGACGTCGCTATTCACATTGCATCATGATCATTTCATGTTTCGAGAAGAATAAATTCATTCTGGGAAATCAAAACCAAGGAAAGTTTGCACATTGTTAACATCACCTAATTGTTCACAGACCAAGAATTTTCCGAGGAAAGATATTTCTCCTAAAAACAATGATTATGCCAGTAACTGGAACTGCGGGAAAGCAGTCGGCTAGTGTCTCGTTGATATCTATATTCCTGGGTATCGACAGTTTCAATAATATACATCCTCTCTATCTAGCAAATATTATCAGTCATAGTTGACTGTCACTTGAGATGATGAAGTGAGTATCATGATCATTACAAATGTTTTGTTTGATAGCAAATAGCATATATCATCATGGCAATGCAGAAACGCTCACATCGTGTGAGAAAGAAAATAGATCCGTAGAAAAATGAGGTGCTATTCTCGAATCGCTGGAGTTCGATTTCTAAACTAAAAAGAGACGAAAATCCATACGGGGTGCATATTGAAGAGGTATAGTTCATCGGATAAGAACACAAAAAGCTCGAGAATAGTATTTCCTACTCCCACGCATCATGTAGGTTTGCTGCATTATTGATCACAATAAATATCGAATTTGATACTCACACTGACTATTTGTGACATCTCAACATTCATCATCATTGAAATTTATTTTTTGCTTTCTACCGACCCATATTAGAATTCGTAACGGATTAGTTCGTCACAAGCTGCGGAACACCATAACCTTTGAATTCACCTTGATACTGCGCAAGCGTCGCAAGCAAAAGTGTAGCGGTAGCACATGAGAAGAGTCTATCCGTGCGAAATATGTTACTTTTGACACATTATGCAATAAACTTTCAACATTTTGAATTTCTCTCTCAAAAAATATCGGTCAATGTGGAAATATAACCAACATCTTTCGTGATGCTACAAGAACGACAAAAAACAGTTGTTTGTCACAAGCTGCGGAACATATAAGATGACCTCTGAATTCATCTTGATGCTATGCAAGCGTCGCAAGAAAAAAGTCTAGCGATGGTACATCAACAGGAGAGGAAATGAATCGCTGAAAGCTATGTGTATTCAGTCAAAATTCCTCGCTTAAAAAATATCCCACTTTCCACATTCGTTATGTAATATATACATCTTGGATCTTGGATCTTGGATCTTGGATCTTGGATCTTGGACATCTTGGATATCATCTTCGAAATTTCATTGGTCTATGTGGAAATGAGTTCTTTTGTGATGCTATAAAATCACCTCTGAACACGTTTGAGTAAATACAACAGAAGTTTGTCAGGAGCTGCAAAGTCTAGCGGTGGCATATGAACAGTAGAGAAAATCTTTCGCTGAAAGCAATGTATTTAGGGACACATTGATACCTTGTTGCTCCACGAAGAATCTACTCGTGCAAGATATGTTACTTTCCACACGCGCTACGTAGTAAACTATTGATATTCTGGATATTTTATTCAAATAATATTGGTTTATTTGGGAATTTGTTCAACATCTTTCGTGATGCTACAAAAACACCTCTGAACACCCTTTAGTGCAACAACCTGATTTCGATACAGGAAAATTTTTGATGGTTCACTACTCATACTCAGTGGAAGATATTTCATATGCCTACTTTTTACAATGACAACAACGATAATAAGACAGTGTCATTAGAAAACACCTGAGCATACCATAGTTTCTCGTAATGATTCTTTGTCCTAATAACGATAAATAATGCAAGATGCAGTGGCTGGGCAGAACGTTCGTAGGAAGCAAACTAAAGCTTTGTGACTTCTGAGAACTTCTATTGTCCCGCTTCGAGCCATTAACAATTTATAAGGACTGTAATGAAGTATTCACGACGCCGGCAACCTCTGATAATTGAAGTCGAAACTAACGCAGAATAATGATGAAAAGCCGACGACCAATTTCAGGAAAGGAAAAACAATGCGACAAATCCTGCAGTTCTGATTCAGATCAGATCAGCCTGGGCTGATGGCATATGATATAGGTACATAGGTAGGTGAGATGATTGATGACTGATGCGCACAATGATCACCCTTGTAATCGAAAGAGAGAAGATATCAAAAAAAGAGAACTCATATTTTTTTTGTATCGAGGCTCAGGACAAATACTTGCTTTATTGAAAACACAACAATATCGCCACTGATGTTCGCATCTGAAATGGAAAGAATTTTGTTATCCTACGATAGAGCAAAAAGTAAGTACCTTTTGCTTTGTGAACAGCAGAGAGTTCTATATTCTGCACTAGTGCAAAAAGTAACTTGCTGTTGCCACTTTTGATTACGAATTCAATAATTGATGAGTGACCATAGAAATTTACTCTGGTGCCGACCGTTTACTCGTACTTGTCCATCGACACCAGCGTTTGACTCTGACAACTTCCAGGAGTAATTTCATAGTGGTCAGTTTGAAATCTGAAAATATCTAAGAACCACATTAGAATCATTCGATCGTAGGAGAAAAATTGTGTGCAACATGAGCAGAAAGTGTCAAAGGAGGTGAGCAAGAGTAAGTTGCACTCATCTAGATCAGCGAATATCATGCTTCGTGCAATAAATAGTACACACTTTTTTCACTGCCCATACACATGAATTATTACCAAAGATTTTTCGGATTTCCTTTTCTTGATTCTGACAATGAAAAAGAAATTATAATGAGAGTATCAATGTATTTGTAATAAGGACAGACTCATGATTTGCTCCAAAATGTCAATGTCACTTCGCTTGAAATATAACCTTCAGATAACATATAGAGAAATTCTCTATTTATCGGAGAAATCATGTTATTCAGAATATTCGGAGGAGAGATATATTCAACAAGTATCAAAATTTTCTACGTTTCGCGAACGAATCTGCTCCCGTTTTGAACACAATGCAAAATCTTATTTCTTTTCAGTCGTTTGGCTCACGACAATTAGAACACGTTTGTGCTTTGATTGTACCAGAATAATGCCGAGTGTCATTTTCGAATGAAGCATAGACAAGCGCGTTGAGAAGAATCGAATGTTGATTCGTTTTTCGTTAGATTGACTATAGTTTCCAATAACTTCAATTCTGTTACTTATATATTTTTCTGATCCAAAGAAATCCTGCATCAATATACAGTTCATGGAGCAAAATTGATGAAGATAATGAAGCAACATTCTCAATAATTCATTGTATTCAGAATTACCGAACTGTTTGGGTCTGCTCTCATCGGTATACTACTGAATGCCTATATCTTCCTATCACCTATCATATATTTCCTAAGCATATTCAATAAACCCCATATTCTCCACTGAAAACTGATTTCTCTCCTCCAATTGATTTAGCTCAAGCGTCATTCGAACGGAGATATTATATTATATATACTCTACTAGATCGAGCTTATAGAGAGAGAGAGAGAGAGAGAGAGAGAGATGGAAACGACCATGAGACGCAGCGATGAAAATCACATGACTGTTGAGATTTCCAAAAATTTCGATGTGTCATGACATTTTATCGAGAAATACCACATTTTTCAGTAATTTCCATTCGAATCGAATCAATAGTGTACAAACTTTTCGCAAGTCTATTGTTTAGCGAAGCTTATTGATCCATGAGTGTGTCAGAACAAAGAGAGTCCTACTTGTTTGAATATCAAAATTTGCTGAAATATCCTAGTTGTTTCGGCCAGTTCAGCCCAACAAGTCAAGGAAGGATTTGAAAACTTTGTTCGAAATGGTGTTATCCTATTCAGTCTATGTCTGTACTAATAGATCCGAAAGAGACCAAAATTGATCATTTCATAGGTGAGTTGAGTGTTTCATAGGTAAATAATGTTGAACGAATTTCAAATAGACCCTGGTTCGCACCTAGAGAAGGAAGGAGGTATCCAGCCAATGAAAACAGCAAACGAGAAAGTGACAACCAGCAATGATCAGCTGACTGTTGAAAAAAATGTATCTCTCTTCGTAGCACATCCAGACGAATCGATAGCTCTTTCTCTTTCCTATGTTCGTTTCAATGCTCTACATGAGTCGATGAGGCAAGGGTGCATCTAGTAGAAAATACATAATACCATATCTTTGGGTGTGACTGATTTGCATAAGTTTTGACCTCATTGATTTCTCTTATACTGACTGTTGTCGATATTTGTCTTTGTCTTGTCAATACCTTTTTCGATTCTCTATGACCAAGTTGGATTCTGATCAACATTGTATGAATGAGTGTGTATGAATAGGCTGAACTGAAAGAATGAGATATTTGCAGAGTGAATACAGCAGAAATCATGAGCGGGCGTTTTTTGCTATAATGCCAGATCATGATCATGCGAAGAGATACTTCACATCCCAGCAACTGCTCATGATCTACAAAGCACAAATTCGACCTGTCCTGGAGTACTGCTCACATGTTTGGAGCTCAGCCCCCAAACATACGCTTAAGCTCTTGGATTCAATTCAGAAGAGAGCTATTCGCCTAGTCGATGACACAACACTCACCAAATCATTGACCTCCCTAGATCATCGTAGAAAGGTCGGCGATCTTTGCCTTTTCTATAGGTATTTTCACGGTCGGTGCTCAACTGAAATATCATCTATTATGCCACCACGCGCGATTCCTAGTAGACAAACCAGGCGAGCTCAAGCTGGTCACCCCTACACTGTCAGGCTCGAGACCTGTCGAACATCGCTATACCAAGCATCATTCATCAATAGAACGGCGAAGTTGTGGAATTCTTTGCCTAGTGAAGTCTTTCCTGATGCTCACAACCTCCAAACATTCAAGAAAAATTCCAACACCTTCTTACTTTCCCAAAATTCCACCGCTGGCTAACACGATGTTCCTCGAACATCATAGGTTTCCCTTTCGTGTTGTCCACAGATAAAAAAAAAAAAAGTAACCGCGCTCATCCAACGTTCTACAATCAAATGATATTCAAGTGAAAAATTATTGCCTATTTCTTTCCATTGGAATGAACCATGGAATAGTGACATAATTGAACTAGAGTTTCTCATAGGAATATTCGTGAATTTGAGTATGACTCTTAATTTTTTCACAAGAAGACTACGCACTTTTTATAATTCAATTTACAAGTTGACTAATTCGTACAATTCGAAGCTAGAGCCCCTGAATCGCATTGTACAGAGGATAGCACATTGTGTAGGTATGTATTCACACGAGATATTATGGAGGTTCGATTCATATTCAGAATGTTCGGAATTTCTAATTGTTTTTGTATCTTCGATTCTGATTTCAGTTACGACAAACTCGATCGGAAGTTTTATCAGAGGTCGATGTACACCGTTATGAGTATATTTTGAATTCATCAAATATAATTTTTTTCCTTTGGAGTCACTTCGTTTGAATTGACTTCACTATGATTCTGTTGAATTCCACTTCTGAATTCGGTTCCGTAAGATCCTAATTCACGCACTTTGAGGTGTCGAAACAGGATGATCAGTTACGACAAACTCGATCGGAAGTTTTATCAGAGGTCGATGTACACCGTTATGAGTATATTTTGAATTCATAAAATATATTTTTTTTCCTTTGGAGTCACTTCGTTTGAATTGACTTCACTATGATTCTGTTGAACTCCACTTCTGAATTCGGTTCCGTAAGATCCTAATTCATGGATGGAGGATGATCAAGATGATGACTCAGACATTTGGAGCAGCAATGAATATCAAGAAAGATATTCATTCACGATATCTACCTCTATCTTCCTCACTCAAATGATATGCAGTAAATTGAAATTTTATGGGTTTGCAGTTTCTGCCGTTCAGTTTTCCAAATCTTATCTTTTCAACAGGTATCAGATGGTGAAAATTAATGATGACATGTCACAATCTACACACATCATCTCGAGTGTCCCTCATGGATCCATTCTGGGTCCCCTTTTGTTTCTAATTTACACAGCAGACATCCACAAAATAATCAAATTCTCTAATATCCAGACCTATGCAGACGATACGCAACTTGTACATCATTTGGACCCCTTAGTCCCAAATGATACATGTGAAGAAATCAATTGCGACTTACAATCTATTCTTCAATATTCTATTGAGCGTAATTTGAATCCAACCAAAAGTGTGGCTATATTATTTTGTTCTGACGGACTTCAAGGACAACTCAAACATAGTATACGATTATGTATAGGAGATACGCGTTTAGAATACTCTACAACGTCTAAAAACCTGGGGTTAATCATAGATGAGAAATTGAGATTTGCCGAGCATGTCAGTACCTTAATACAACGATCGTATGCACGCTTGAGATTACTTTTTGTAAACAAGAGCATCATGAGTTTGGGACTGAAAAAAAAAATTATGTGAATGACTTGTTCTGTCAGTATTCCAGTAACACAGTAACATTGTTTATTTTCCTTGCTTAGACCACTTACAGAATTCAGAAGATTCAAAATACATGTTGTCGCCTGATCTTCAACTTGAGAAAGTATGATCGAGTTACTCACAAAATTAATGAACTTCAGTGGTTGGATATGTGCACATCAGTGAAATATAATCACCTGAACTTTATATATAAGTTGCTTAGGAATTCCACCCCTATGTATCTTAGAGAAAAACTGATCTTCAGACACAACGTCCATTGTATAAATGGTAGACACCCGTTAACATTGACAATGCCACATTATACCACGTCTCTGTTTGCAAGGAGCTTCACCTATAACTCGGTTATGTTGTATAACTCACTACCACGAGGATTGAAAGAGATATCAAATGCTACTCAATTCCGTAAGTCAGTTGAGAGAGGTTTATTGAACAAGTCACTGCACTTCAGATGAAACGTTCATATATGCAGTATAACATAGATTTAGGTTTAGGTTAGAATTAGGATTAGAATATAAGTTAAGCACAGGTTAAGTGTAAGAAAAGCTCTCTAGCTGAACTTCTCCTAGTGCCCTTACATCTGATACCTCATATTACCATGTAATATTCTGTTGAGGAAATAAAGACGAATTATTATTATTATTATTGTTATATACACCGTTTTCGATAAGAATCCAGTTTGTTGATAACTATATGTGGAATATCATTAACAATGAGAATAGTTCAGATTGGGTCACTACACATCAGTGAATTCATTTTCTATCGACAGAATGGGGAGATAGAATTACTGTATCATCGCCACCTCACAACGGATTGAAATTATTTTTCTCGAAAACCATCCATCCTATCGAAATGAGCAAAGAAAATCTATTTCGCGCAGAACTTCATATGCTCTCTACCAACTTCCATACAAAAGAATACTATTCAATCTATATTCTACTATAAAGAAGTTGAAAAAACATTCGTATAAATATTCGGGAAAATAACAGGGATGTTGATCGAAGAGGCACTGACTTTATGAGGAGCCATTTTTCAGATCCAATATTTGTTTTCAACTTTCGACAATACGAGAGAAAATCCTATGAGAGAAAAGGGAAATTTCGACATTTTTTTGAAGGTTCGGAGATCGTAAACATCAGGAAATACGTCACTAGGCAAATAATTCGATACCTTCGGCCTTCTATTTATGAATGCTGCTTCTGCTTTCTGCTTGGCAGAGGAAAGTTCTGCATGTCTCGACCAGCTATCTACGATGTTCTAGAGAAGTCATTGAATTCGTGAGTTTAACATCACCAACTATGGTGATTAATATCACAATAGACCTCTCATGAACGTCGCATGAGAGGGCGCTGTTGATGAGCATACCAAGCATAGATATTGACGACATCATAGGAACAGCATATTGGGCCTTGTGTGATCAGCCTTCCTGATGAAGTTACAAACATGACTTTTTGTTGCATTGAACTGTACTGCACTGAATGATTCTCAGATCATTGATATGGACTGGACAGGAGACTCACAGCTCACAAATCGTTGATACGGAGTAAGAACAAAGTTGGTGCTCAGACAGATTCTCCAGCATTGGTACTCATTATATAAGAGCTTCCTATTTCCAATTCCACAACCTGCTGGTGTGATTTGCACACTTCCTCCAGAACATCCCGTATTCGAATGAATAATTACTCAAAACAGTACTCACATAGGTATTGCGAAAATTCAGGATGCAAACTTTACACCGACACACCTGAGGAATAAATTCAATGAGAATTCATATGGAGGAAACTTCCTCATCCCATTTTGATATGATGTCATATCAAAACCTAAATCATCGCACACACAAAAGACAGTCTTCCTTCGGCTTCTCATTCACGCCATAGCTAATTCTCGCTTCTTCCATATAACGATATAATAGAATCTCCAGAGTGCGGAGTAACGCATAAAATAGGCAACGTCATGCAAATTACGCGTTCAATAAAGAAGCTTGGAGCCCTTCCCTTTGTGTCTGATGAATTGTAAATTTGTGAGTTTGTGATTCACGTCAAAATATTTTCTTGAACGGTGTGTGCATATCCTCGACCATACATCAAGTGAACAAAGTAGCTGGTTTATTTACTATACAGTTCAAGGTAGATAACAGTGGTGTAGAAATCTTGCCTTCTACAGGCTTCAACATGATTTTTGGTCCAGTCATTGGCCAAGTTGTTACATTGGCCAAGTTGTTGCATTGCCTCACTAAGGCCGGCTTATGAATTGCTATGTTCGGTTAGTTTGGGTTGTTATTTTTAGATCAGTTGAATGCTAAGTCCTGTATGCTATGCTTATGCGTCAGTTCGCCCTCGAATCAATTGACATGTATATTTTGTGAAACAAATGATTTAATTTTCAATCAATCTTCGAAAACAAACCTATGGGTGGAAGGGTAAAACCTGACTCATCTGTGAATACAGCATATTACAGTAGACGAAGAAATTTCAGAAATATATAAGAGTGTAAGAAAACATTTCAATATACAGAAAAATGGAACTGGATCTTCGACTGGAACACCACAATCGAGTTCCTACATTTTGTATAACATTGCCAAAGTATCAGAATGAAAGATATTCAACTGTTCGTTCGAAAATGAGCTGCGTAGCAGCGAATTTCAGACTCCTGCTAGAATATACAGGGTGTCCTTAAAAGGTCTTTACAAAAAGCTACCACATATTCTTCAGACCAAAACAATTCGATACAAGCAAACTTACCTCAGTAAAAAGTTGCTTAGTTTGGGCGCTAGACGGCTCTGAAGTTGAAATTTTCAAATCGATTTTGCTTCATAACTTTTGAACGGCTCATGAGATTTTTTTCAAATTTGGTACGTTGGCATAGACTCATCGGGCAATGAAACTCATATCATAATCATAATGAATATCATTCCATGGGCGTAGAACTTGATTTTTTCAGTAAATAAACATCTAAAACTCCTACGCCAATGGAAAAAAATCAGTTTCAATATGAAATCTAAATTATTCAACTCATTGACTACAAAAAAGGTACTCTTGACAAAAGTCGATTCCTCTCATGGTTTCGACAAAATTTTAATTTTAGTGATTTAGAGCATAATTAATAATAAAACGATTAACAGATATTTCATAAAAATTGTTCAAAATGTTCACCATTTTCACGTATACAAAGATTTATACGACGCAAAAAGTTGAAATGTACTCTTTGCATAACTTCTTCATCGTCTGTAAGATTATTCGTCGCCTGTTGGATACGTTGCCATAATTGTTCTACAGTATTCACAGGGGTCTTGTAAACCGTAGACTTGAGATAACCCCATACAAAATAATCCATCGGTGTTAAGTCTGGAGAACGTGGTGGCCAATTCACGGGTGCATCATTACCTCTACCTATCCATCTGTCTGGGTACTGTTGGTTTAAAAAATTCCTAACATCCACCGAAAAATGTGGTGGAGCTCCATCGTGCATAAACCACATATCTACCCGATGTTGGAGTGGTAAATCTTCCAACAAATTTGGCAACGTATTTCGTAGATATTGTAAATACATGTCTCCTGTTAATCTTTGTGGAAGTATGACAGGACCAATTATAAAATTTCCTATTATTCCAGCCCAAACGTTGATTTTGAATTCGTGTTGAAAATGGTTTATTTTAATGGAATGACGATTTTCAATTGCATAAACGTGTTCATTATGAAAATTAGTTATTCCTCTTCTCGTGAAACAGGCTTCATCAGTGAACAAAATATTCTTTCCAAAGTTCAGATTCATTTCTCTTTGCAAATTAATGAACCTACAAAACATCAGACGACTTTGTGAATCATGGATTAATAAATCTTGAACTGGCGTCTTGTGGTATGGGTATAATAATTGTTCTCTTAGTACTTCATGAACGGCATTCCTAGAAACTTCTAGTTCATTACTTATCCGTCTAGTACTCAATTCTGGATTTTCTTCAATACGGTCTAAAATTTCTACTTCGACTTCG
Source organism: Gastrophysa polygoni (assembly GCA_963576655.1). Taxonomy (NCBI): domain Eukaryota; kingdom Metazoa; phylum Arthropoda; class Insecta; order Coleoptera; family Chrysomelidae; genus Gastrophysa; species Gastrophysa polygoni. Next base: position 13,876,780 of record OY755083.1, on the reverse strand, counting down.
GGAATCCTTACATAACGCTGTCTTCCATAATCACCAGTTCTAGGAGCAAAATGACCGGTCTCCCGAAGACGTCTCTCAACTGCAGCAAAGGTTGGGTGGCTTGGTACGCGACGATTTGGAAACCTTGCCGAATACACCCTCACACTCTCTCGACCATTTCCTTGACAATATCCGAATACCAATAACATATCGGTGTATTCTTCATTGGTGTATTGTACGGCCATGATAAATCAGAAAAGTCCGATATCAACAACCAACGTCAATAAAACTCGACAAATCAACACAGATGAAACTATGGAAACCAAGAATGTGAATATCACTGTTTTCGAGCAGATAATAATAGTCTTCAGAAAAAAAAAACCAGTGCTACTTATTTTCAATAGAAATAACCTATGCAAAAAGTACATCTCAACTTTTTGCGTCGTATAAATCTTTGTATACGTGGAAATGGTGAACATTTTGAACAATTTTTATGAAATATCTGTTAATCGTTTTATTATTAATTATGCTCTAAATCACTAAAATTAAAATTTTGTCGAAACCATGAGAGGAATCGACTTTTGTCAAGAGTACCTTTTTTGTAGTGAATGAGTTGAATAATTTAGATTTCATATTGAAACTAATTTTTTTCCATTGGCGTAGGAGTTTTAGATGTTTATTTACTGAAAAAATCAAGTTCTACGCCCATGGAATGATATTCATTATGATTATGATATGAGTTTCATTGCCCGATGAGTCTATGCCAACGTACCAAATTTGAAAAAAATCTCATGAGCCGTTCAAAAGTTATGAAGCAAAATCGATTTGAAAATTTCAACTTCAGAGCCGTCTAGCGCCCAAACTAAGCAACTTTTTACTGAGGTAAGTTTGCTTGTATCGAATTGTTTTGGTCTGAAGAATATGTGGTAGCTTTTTGTAAAGACCTTTTAAGGACACCCTGTATAGCCATGCTTCACTAACGTGTTTCGATATACTGATAACTCACTTTGAGCTGAAGGTGAAGATGGAGAATCCCATGTTTCGAAACGGCATCTCGTTAAGCTATTTCACACCTTTCAATTCAAATCAATATTCGTCAATTCTCCTGTTGTAGTTTCGAGTTCTAAATGATGGGGAGTAGAATTTGAATTATCCTGTGTACGTACGTACGTGGTCCATCAACAACGACCTTAGAACTATTGTTCTGAGGTCGGTTTGTATATGTGAGGACTGCGGGACACCTTATTATGATAATATAATGAGGTGATAAATAAGTGTATGACATCAGATGAATATAAACATAACAATAGTATACATGAAAAAATATAAACATACTCAACAGATTGAGATTGTTAGTGCTGAGACAATTGCCTGTGAGTGTAGAGCAAGGTTTCTTGTATATTCAATGCATTATAAGGTCTTTCCTCACCGGGATATAGTTGAATGAATGAAATATAGTATATTGATTTGATTATTGTTCTATTGAATCGTGAACTTCAGAATGATTCTATCGTATTGCTTCGCCCATTGTTTGGATATATTGAATGAGGGAAGTTTCGCTAGGCTACCAGGTAGTGTATTGAAAATCTTCGGAGCCAGATATTGATAATAGTTCTGACCGATTCTCTCATTCATGCAGGATGGTATATATTCGCTCAGTTGCCTTGTTCCATATCTGTCATCATATGTTATGTCATGAGTCACGGTAAGTAAATTGTCTGGGATCCAGTACATTTGACTCAGAGAAAAGCTCATCGCTAGGTAATCGCAAGTTTTTTCCTAGCCATATTCTTGAGAATCTTTCAAGAAAAACTTTCACCTGCTTGAGGTTCGTCCGGTATACTCCTCCGCACCCTATAATTCCATACGCTAGATGGGATCCAAATAAGCTATGATGAAGAATTTTCTCGTGCAAATAGTTTATCATGATTAGGATTTGTCTGAACTTGTATAGGATACAACGCATTTTGCTAGCCAAGTAGGTCATGTGCTTATCTCAACTATGACTATTTCTCATTCTCCCTGAATAGGTAGAATTTGTAGAGGCTGATAAGGTGGTAGATTAGTCGACAAGCTGCAGAATGGAAGGTAAAATGTCTCACTGTGATTCATTGAGATTTATTGACAATTTCAATCAATGAATCAATTATTGAACCAGTCAACCGAGCTTCTATTTTTTCTTTCAATTCAGACCAGGTATTGTCTTCGTATAGTATCACAGTCGTCTGCGAAGCTGATCAGCTGAGCTGAAGTTGTGGCAGAAAAACGAATATGCGAATAGATTATGAATAGCAATGGTCCTAGAACTGTTCCCTGGGGAACACCGCATGATATGAGTCGTTTATCACTTACCTGGCCTTTGACCTTTGTTCTCTGATATATTTCGATCATATATAGAGAACACGTGAAGGTTGGAACAAATTCGTTGAAAGCTTGATATGCCCATTGCTCAGACACGTCAATTTTCTACCTCAGTTGCGCATGTCTTGGTCTACTCATATCTTTGATGACGTCGTAACTGTTCGAGTTATGACGTCATTATAATATTCTTCAAATATCAATACCCTATTTTGATTATATCTTTGAAAAGAACACATCTTTATGTTTATGGATGTTATATTTTTCCTCATGTTACATAACCGTATGTTCGAGAAATGAAAGAGATTTCATTCATAATAATGTGATTCATAAAAATGACACCAGGACTGAATGAACCTACAAACTATCAAATTCAGTGGTCAAATGCAAGCCATGTCACGTTTGGAAACATGCAAGGCGATGTTGAACCTTACATACGCAAGGGTGGCAGCGTTAATTGAATTATTTACGGTCCTCATTCTCTCTTTCGGTTCATCAATAGTATAAGGTCTTTCAACGTGAACTTTCGACTTGAGATATACCCCACAAAAAAATCTAGTGGGGTTAGATCAGGAGATCTAGCTGGCCACTCTTAAAATCCTCGTCTGCCAGTCAATCTATTGGGATACATATCATATCGAGGTATTCACGTACATGTCGTGCGTAATGCGGTGTCGCTCCGCTCCATCTTGCTGGTACTGGTCGCTGAGGATTTTGATGATGGGGGTGTAGAGCCGCAAGTGCGGGAATGATGTGATGTTGCAGTAAATCCAAATATTTGTCACCGTTAATGAACCATCAATGAAGAAAGGTCCAACAAGCAGTAGAAGGTGGCCTCATCTGAGAAAATACAGTGCCGTTCGAATTGGGGATCATTATTACATCGATCCACCATCAATTCACGAATTTCTTGTCTGCGATCGAAATCGTTGCACTCTATATGGATGCCACTTATTCTCCTTCAGGCATTTCGAAACAGACATTTCATTGCTCCAATGCAACTCGACGAGTATGTTTATCAGGATTTTCTTGCAATGATAATAATACATCCAACTGTTGATCTTCCGTAACGCCTGGACGACCTTTCTTATAATTATCACCGACACTGCCAAAATTTCTGAATTTCACTTCGACCTAGCTCACCGTCGAACGTGTAATGGGTCTATCGGGATATTTGTTGTTAAATAAGTTACAAACCAGCTTGCGTACTGGTCTTATCTCCATAACCTATCATCATTGAACTCTCTATCCGTTGCTCTTCGCTTGAACGAGCCATGATATAACGAAACTTATTTATACCACAATTATTCGATAGCTTTCATCATGAATTCGCATTCATGTTTATGAAACATGTGTTGAATTCTGCTGGAAATCCTCTGGGGACTTTGAAGAGGATCAACATATCTTTGTCTTCTGTGAACCTTGACAAACGTCAGTCTTTATTATTTTCCAAACATATTGCCACCTTATCTATTCCCAAAGAATGAATAGGCGGACTATTTTCAATTATCAGGCCCTGGCCCAGTGAAGAAGGTGTGGGTGGTGATAATTGGTACCTTAAAGTGAAGAAGAGAAGTGTTGCAGTTGACAAAGTGTTTATTGGCACGGTGAAAAGAGAAGAAGAAGGAATGAAGATATACAGATGAAATGAAACAGAAGAAGGCGAATTGTGGACGGTCTCAGTTATGGGTCGAGCTAACCTGACTTCGCTACCAACTGTCAAATTGTGAATTGGTTATATAACAGGAATGACTACCTATTGGGAACTTATAATAATGATTTTTATCTCTGAATTCCTCAATTACACTGAACAACGGTACTTCTACGACCCAGTTATCCAAATATTCCACTTTTCCGACAGTAAGTATTCTCAATGCCCCTTCAGTATATATACTTAGAGTTCACATGGATTTGTAGGAGATATCATACAACATACCTTTGTGGATATAATTTGACTACAGAGACCAAGTCCTAACTTACCGATAGTGGTTTTTGGTGCAAGTATGAGTCTGAAGAGTATTAACAGTGAAAGTAGTAACAGATCACATATAGTAGTTACAACCTTAGTCAAAGTATGGAGCTAAGTATCCCCATAATAGAAATCAATGTCCAGTATTCAGATTATTAGTCACCAAAAAAAAGTAGGCAGTACTGAAATAGGTATGCTTATCTGGTTGGTTGGCTACCATACAGCCACAGCGGTGTAGTTCAGCCTCATCAGGGATTCGATATGCCCAAATGCAATGACAGGTCCTCGGTGTTCCCTCCAAAATAATGTACAGGGTAGGTCGTACTTGGTAACACAACTACCAGGTGGTAACCGAAGGAGAAGAGGCCTGAAGATGTTGTGGAAAAAAAAAGAAAGAAAACCATATCATTGGAAGACCTGCTGAAGTCCTGGAAGTCATTTAGGGAAATCAAGAGACATACCTGAAGATGCTGGGTGGCCTCGTAGTGGTTAGTGGTGAAGATCAAACTTGGAAAATTAGTGCAAGATTTTATCCACTGCAGTGAGCAATTGTTTAGAACAACTCAATTGCTAACCATCTTCCAGAAATTTCCAAGAATAAATATTAAATTCCGTTAAATCACGAAGTCCTTCTCTAGATCCACATGGATACTCAAGAAAAGATCTTTTTTTGTATTCCTTTTTTTTTATAACCACCAGAAGTGATTGCCCTGATAACAACCAGAAACGACAGCTGCCAAACATCAGAAGATGACATTGGTGATGGCCATTTGTCAAATGATAAAGTTAATGACAATGGACCAGAACAGGTTATGTTTTGAACATCATTTTCCTGGATTCCTCAGATATTTAACTATAGTAAATTCCTCAGATTCATTTGGGGTACCCTGGATAATCCCCTAAACTGACAGAAGTTCCAAATATGAGGCAATAATTCAGGTTGGCTAGCAACCAAATCAGAATTAAATGTAAACAAGGGCTTGACTTCGTTGAAATTGTCTGCAAAATAATGAAGGTAATGATACAAGATATCTTAGGTAGGGTCTCTTGATAACTATTTGTTTTCATTTTCAGAAAGGCTCTGCTCGACCAAATTTGGCACAGAAAATCTTGAAAATAAGACCCCAAAAGCATCTTGATGTTATGCCTGATTTATTTGTAGGAAGGGGGGGGAGCTGTATGAGATGTTCAGTGAATGAAGTACATATAACGATACTCAAGTTCTTGTCTGAATCATCTTCATAACAATCATTCTTTTCCAGATATTTCAAGAGAAACTGATATGTAGCACATAATTAGTAAATAAATTATTCGATCCTGTAACAATATCGTCAACTGATCTAATCAGCTGAAGGATTCTCATACACGGGGCACTCACAAAATGAGTATTCACAGTGAGTGCTGCCGTCGGGACGAAAATTAGAAACGTGTATTTTCGTATCTCTGAATTGACTTCTGGAAATGTTTTTATGTAACATAAGAAAAAATATAACTTCCATATACAGGAAAAAGCGTTCGTTTCGAAGGTTTCATCAAAATAGGGTATTGCCATTTCGGAAAGAAGATAATAACGTCGTAACTCAGACAGTGATGACGTTATCAAGAAAAAATGACGTTATGAAGAAAAAATCGACGTGTCTGAGCTTTTCTTCTCCAATGGCCATATCAAGCTCTCAACGAATTTGTTCCAAAATTTACGCGCGCACTCTATATGATTCAATCAGGACATGCGCCAATATATATATATATATATATATATATATATATATATATATATCATGTATTATCGTCATTTGATATTTTTGATCGAAAACCAAACTCACAAATTGAATTCTGGTTATTTGGCGAAAATTTCAAGATGAATGAAACACATAACCTATTTTCGAATCAATCATGTTCCGACAAACTATGTTGTATACTGAGAGATCAATGAACTGACTAAAAAAAATGATTGTTCATGTAATGTTGGATAGGACACGATTTGGCAAAACACATGAGGCACTTCTCAGATGAACAATGTTTCAACTACAGAATGAGAGAGTGATGAAAAGGAAAAAAGCGTTACTTTCCAACACTAGCCGATTATTTTCATAAACGTGTTCTTTCGAGAACTATTACATTGAATTCCAAGAACAAGGGAGCGTTGGTAAGAGAGCGCTCACCTTCAAAATGATGTATCACTTGACCCCTCATCCCATCTGAGATTCAAAGGTTGGAGCTCAACCCTCCGAGGGGTTTGAAGTGAATAAATCAAGAACATGCACAAAATATGTTCTCCTTCGGAATCAAAATCGACCGGTTCGATCGTTTTATTTTTTTGAGAACGATAAATATGTCAAATCGGCCTCGTTTCGTTTTCCTTGGGCCACCCAGTATATGAGAAGTGATAGAAATCAGTTGAGATTCAAAGAAGAGATATCTTTATGATGATCAGCACGGATATCGAATAGAACAATACTATGATAGAACTAGTATTCAAACGGATTAGAGATACGCCATTCACAAAAAACAATGATTTCTCTCAAGAATATTGTGAGCATTGGCATTCAACGATGATCATCGAGAATATCCACATCATTCATAGAATTTCTCTTTTGAAAGATCAATTCTAACATTTCTCTATGAACACGAATCAAAAATCTTATAGTGTTAACACATGTTGATGCTCCAGCGGTCGAAACGGCATTGATGGCTGCCCATGTTGACTGATACTACTGATATTACTGGCCCTTTTCTGCATTACGATTCAGAAATACGATTTCGAATCAGCATTTACCTACATTCCGCTGAGTGAGATGAACTTTCTTGCTGGAGTTTCACTTTTATAGAGGATGAAGATAGAAGGTGAACTTGATGAAGAGATCATTTTTTTTCCTCAATCATGAAACCTAGACTGATGAATCGTGTTATTATAGGGCTTTGAAACCCTGTCTCATCATTCTCAATCATCGAAACATATTTTCATAGAAATTTTCTATCGAGCAAAACTAGGTGAACGTTGTTTACATCGGACAAAATTCCTCTTGACAATCTGTAGAGCTAACCCCTGTGAACTTTATTTCGCTTGGTATAATTTGTTTGCCACTGCCGTTGAGCCTATGAGAACTAGAACAAGGCAAGGTGAGACATAAATAGTGATTTACTGAGCCAGGAATTCAAAATGAACGGTAGGAAGTAGAAAACACGGCCATTTCGAAAGATTGATGGTGGCAATATCAGCTTATGGAAAAGTTTGTTGGTCTCGGATGTGTTTGGCCATATATTAGTTACGTTCAAAGTCGATACTTTGTGAGGCGTCAGACGTTTCAACTATGTCAGCTTGAGTTTCGTGTAAACATATCCTGTCGCATTACTAAAATCATGGATGATAAATCTGGAAGATCTGAAGGTCACGAATTTGTCACTTGAAGTACCTTCAGCGACATATTTAGGAATCTAGTCATGTATTTGATAGAGACATCGAGATACTCTCGACGGCAATTTCTGGAGAATATCTTGGAAGATACTAAGGAGTCGCTAATCATTTCCACTTGTTAGGTCTATTGAGAATGCCAACTTAGTTGCCGAAATACGTATTTAGACTCTTCTGAATATTGTTGTGGTTTTTGGATTACATATTTATTTTGTATTCGTGTATTCAACCACCGTGTCCGAATTGTAACTTTAACGCATAAGCCATATCAAACCAGGAAAAACGACTTAGTGACAGGGACAACGGGAACAATGGTGGAACCCGGTAAATGTCTTCAACATGCTCAGGCTTCTATTCAAAAGAGCTGTTCGCCTAGTCGGTGCTACTACACTCACGGATTCATTCATTTTCGTATTAAATCATATGACGGTGTGCGAACTATTGATTATTATAGTGCTCGATGAAAATTTCGTCTATTTTGCCTATTTTTCGTCTATTTTGAACTTGACGAGCTCAGCTTGTTATCTCTACATTGTTAAATTCGATATCTGTCGAAATCTGCGTTACGAAGCAGCATTCATCAATAGAAAGTTGTGGATTTGTCTAGAAAAGTTTCAACTGATGCTTACGACCTGCAAACTTTCAATGAAAATTCCAATACCTTACTTCTATCCTACATTTATACTACAAATATGGATATCCATATTCGAGGGCCAAGTTGAGTACTGAACTCACAAAGCATCTGAATTGTAGATGTCTGATTTTGATAGCATGGACGGCGTTCAACCCCTTCCTTTCTTCCAACCAACTATGTGGCAGCAGCACACAAAAGTAAGATATTTCTCACTGTTATCTGCACCACCGAACATATAAGATATATATATATATATATATATATATCTTATATATATATATATATATATATATATATATATATATATATATGTTCGGTGTCTGCACATTCAATTGAAAACCATGAAATAGTTGTACAGATTATTTCCTCCATCAATGAAGAGAATCACTCCGCACAATGACTTACTAATAAATTAGCAGCTTTTTCTACGGTGTATAGATATCTCAGATAAAACTGGTTGTATAATGATAACTCATCTAATTGTGTTTGCAAGGGTTCATTCATTGGAAATGTACTGAATTGTTTAGGCATCATAAAAATAATTTATTTGTTCATCTGTTCATGCTATGAGCTGCTACAGTGCGGAAAGAATGATTTATGATTTTCAGGTTCACGTAACGAAACTTATGAAAACCGGAAATTCATCAGGCACTAGAATGGATTCGATATTTATTTTTAGGATGATGGATGATGTTATTGACACTGTGGAAGTAATAGCTTCTGGACCGCACCATATTTCATACAATATGGTCAGAGTGGAAATGCTGACGCTGTTGAATTTCATTCTCATACCTATAAATATATAAAATATCTATTATGAAATATATATCAAAAATATTATGAGTTACACATAATGAAATTCTTTGGATAAATGATAACTTAATGATATCATATTGATTTCATGGAGTCTGTGAGGGTACCATTTCTGATTTCTCATTCCAAGAAGGTAATGGATGTTAATAACTCCTATATTACTCAAGATGTTTGAAGAGCCCATTATTTGATAATATCGAATATGAAAATGCATGGGAATATAACATTGTGCTTCCTCAATGGACTGAGAAGATAATAGGTTTGATGAAATTACCTACTTTGGAAATCTCAGATGAGTTGGAAGACCATATTATTTGCAAGAATAGAGTATCATGATGATGACTATCACCATAAATAATGAAAGTTTCGAATGATTCGTAGGCGTATCGATAGCAACGCTGCCTGAAAATTTTCTTCTTGATCTCAACTGGTTGACATTCCATGATTAAATTCAATGATATTTGATGGATTTATTCATATTTAATGGATGTAATTCGTGAAGAACGAGACGAGGTATGCTTTAGAAATTTCTAGCTTCATCATTCCTTTTCTGTGATGGTTTATGATTCACGGTATATGAATAATTATCTCAATTTGTCGATAGATTTCAGATACTCGTAGTGGAAGTATTTCACTACATGAAATGAAGAGTTAGATGATATATCAAGTGACACCAAGAATGATTGAACCAGGGAAAGAAGATGATGGATACAGATCTACAGTTCGTGCACATCTTCGATCATTGAACAGACTAGATAAGTAATCCACACCCCTGGTAATACAGTTTGTTTGGAAGCAACATCTATAGTATCTATCTTTGTCTGAACAAGGATAGCAGAACCTGATTCTCCCATCACCAGTGCCGTGTTGTCAGAGGGTGCATGATGAAACCAAATTGGAAATCCCTAACAATTTCAGTGTTACTTTTTAGCATTTCTTGGTGGGAAAATGAACATCTTTATACTTCCTTCACATTGTTACGAGAAATTCGAATACATACAATCCTATGGTGATTTTTGTAACTTGCTTGTAATCAATAAACTTATTATGACCACGTCACAAGAAAAGTTCAATTCTCAACGCCATATGAAACAATATACTCACTATTCAGTATACAGTTGTCTACTTATACTTTATCATAAATAACGTTCAATTTCAATAATGAACATTTATATCTTTGGCGATCAGTGACAGTGAATGTAAGTATATTTACGATTTCAAAGTTCAGTACCTACTAGTAGAAATAATTCTCAAAAAAGTGAAAAACTCATTTTCAAGGCAAATAGATATGATTGCATAGTTGAATGTAATTTTCAAATCTGAAGATGAAACTTGTTTATATCATCTCACGATATCGTCAAAAATGAAGGAGCTTTCATCTTGAGCAGAATTCATATATTTTGACGCAAAAAATTGATGTCTGATTATTTCATTTCATGTAGATAGATGAAAATCGATGATGAATATGTGTTGACAAGTATTATGACGAAATGTTATATCAACAATCAAATCATGAACCATGTGAAGAAGTAGCAAATAGCAGTGTTTCTTATTTAAAACAGGACTGAAATGAAAAACAACCATGGATAATCACACAATAGTTTATTGATTTTTGAATAGGATTGTTTTTGTTAACATTCTTCTTACTCTAACTTCCGTTGAATCTTTCAATTTATTTGCCCCATGATGAAGTCTTACAGTGAAATATTTCTCCAAATTAGTTCGACTAGTTCCAAAAACAGTCAACGGTAAATTTCTCATTGTTGTGTGCAGAAGAAGTATAGAAATATCCTTATATTTTTTATCAAAAATATTAATTCAGTTCATCATTATTCTCAGTGATTTTTCAGCAGCTTCGCATATTTTGACTACAATTAAGGAAGCATTTATCAGTGCTACATATTTTACCACAAGACACTGTCGCAGCTGGGTATGGGTATAATCAATATAATCTAATCAATTCAATTCAAATTCATTTTTATCCATTCCATTTGGGAAAATGCTTCAAAATCTCGAATGATACGACAATGGTAACTCACCTATGGAATGACGTGTTTTGATAGCCGGTTCAAATTGTCTTTAACACACCTCACAACGTCTCACCATTATATCAAATCACCAAAACAGGAAATAAACTGAGTTTCTGATGAATTCTGAGTACACAAAACTGAACACAAGTTGAATAATATCGATAAATCAAAACGTAAATAATGACAGATACCAAACAAAGCAATAATCGCCGTCGACTGTCAATATCAAATTGCGGTGTTGCAACGTTGAGCAAAAAGTATTCACGATACCCATGCTGGTCCTCGAGACCCAAGCAAGTAAAATTGCTGAGTCTCAGAATAATGTAGCAGTCTTCTATTAATCGGAACTGATTCATAATCGTCATGACCCAAATTTATTATTATATTTGTGCATTGATTTACATGAATTCATAAGGGACTTTGAATATTATGGACTATTCATCACTTTTTGATGATTGGATATGACAACACTGGCGACGATTCGGTACTAATATTATGATGATTCTGGAAATTCATGTAAGCATCAGAATATTTGTTTTGTGATCCTTCTAGTGGGTTTGTTGTTCGGAGGTGCACAAGATAATGACCTATTTACAAATTGTCTCGAACACATCTACGACATCAGACTCAGATGACTTCCAATACATTTCTATAAACTACACTCTATATATTTTCGAAATTTCACTCTTCAGGATCGTGATGGAGAATAGATTAGCTTTTTTCTGAACTCACGAATTATTCATTTCAAGTTTCATCAACTCATATTACATGATTTTTTCTCACTGAAGTGATACGAGTTATACACCCGAATTGGGTTAATGTTTCATTTCCATACGATAATCCATCATGCATGATATCCATCCGATGATCCACAAATCAAATGCGATATCTATTCGAATAACTCGTTCGTTCGACCCATTAGGAATTTGTACCATCCATTATACAAAGTGATGACTTTGTATACAGCCTGGGAAAGTCTCACTACCAATCATTTTGTGATACATTGTATACCATTTTCCATTCCACCAGTTGTTTCAATTTCGCACTTTTAACGGAAACATCATCTATCAAGCCACCACGAGCGATTCCTAATAGACAAACCAGACTAGCTCAGGCTGGTCACCCCCACACTATCAGGCTCGAGACCTGTCGAACATGTTATAGAACTCTTTGCCTAGTGGACTCTTTCCCGATACTCACAACGTCAAAACTTTCAAGAAAAATTCCAACACCTTCCTTCTCTCCCAAAATTCCACCGCTGGCTAACACGATGTTTCTCAAACCTTACAGTATATCTTTCCGTGTGGTCAATAGATGAAAGACAAAAAATCAACACAGAACAAGAAACAATCACGTGTTACTATAGTTAGAGGTAGCAAGGTAGCCAAAATATTCATCAACCGACTGAAATACACCTACTCACACAAAAAGATGAGAAGAGATGAAAAACAATGGACGAAGCGTATTGCGATGGTCCCAAATACGAATAGCTAGCTCATTCGAGTTTTCGAGATATCTGTGACTTATAATGATGCAGAAGGTTACAAAAGCAATTATCATCTCATTATCATCATTTCATGGAATTATTCCCATTTAGTTGGCCTCTAGGGAGACATTAGGTGAGAATACATCTCGATCGAAAAAAAAAATACAATTCCAATATTTTTCGAATTGCACATTGCAAAAAAGTGATATCCGATCGGATAGGAAAATAAGGAAAATCGATAGTGGCCCTCCTACGCTCGTAAAGTTTCCGAAGTATAGGTTATTATTTCTTGTATCCACTCATTCTGTTGGATATATTTGAATCAATCGAATGCAATGATGATAATGTATAACTAGCTGAAATACTACATTTGCTACATCGCAAATGTGCAGGAAAGCCTACCAATCACCCGACCCAAGGCCAACCCAATGACCTTGACTTTTGACCTCGAGGCCCTTCATTCATCACTTCATCAACCCTCCTGAACACGAATCTGAAGTCAGTTTATCAACATCTCTCAACGTGTTTCAGATATAAGTTGGGTCGGACGGATAATTATTGATTCCAAAGAATTTCATTAATTCCCACACAAAAAACTGATATTTCGCTATGGAACAATGGAACAATAATGTACATCTTGGATTGCATTTCTCCATCTGATGAAACAATGAGGTCATTGGGTTATCAGTTATATGAAATGAATCACATCTTGTTGTTATAATGTTGAATTTGAAGCTCTTCAATTCAAATTGTGTCGAATGTGTCGAACCAACCATGATGATGAGCGGCGAAATTGATTTGGAACTCCTCTAGAACTCTTTTAGATAACTGCTGCTGTGAATCAGGCATGTATAAGTTGGATCCCAGAATCATAGGAAGAGAAATATGGAGAACACTTGAAATCCTTCACAAACTGGCAGAGAGGACGTCAACTTCAGAAAATGTATTACTTGCATTATTCAGTGAATCATATCGGAGATTGAATAGATATTATAGCCGTAGATGGATTATATCGTATGACTGTATGGAGAAAAATCATATTTAAAAATTTGAATGTTCAGAATTGAAGATTGTTTGAAGATAAGAGATTTGATTACTTTGCTCATCACTTCATAGTTGGTACCCTCGACCATTGGTCGAAGGTTGGTACATAGTATTCACAATTTGGAATGATATTTGGAGATGTTCAGTCTATTCTCAAGAAATAATTGTTGAGAACTCCATGGAGCTCATTAGAGATTACTGAAGGGAGGCATGTTTTGTGTAGAGTTTCAACGGAAACTTCATTCTCGTGTGCTGTATCTGCCTTCTGAATTTTTCAGCAAGTAACTATACTTTCTAGTATAGAATGAAGGTAGATATAGAATGGTGAAATAATTCTTCCATTATTTCTTTTCGAAACAGTAGACCTGTCAAACAACCTTACTAAGGCCGCACCGCCTGAGAATATATGGCGATACGATCTTCGATACTGTAGAGTCAAAGTCGCTTTTATTTTCGTGTTGAATTCCACATTTGTGTTGGACTCCAAATTCAAATCATATTTTTCAAAGTTTGAAATGAAATCTGTTTGGTTAGGTATTGAATCAAAATTCGACATAATCAAGTGGACAGCAGTCTACAACTTCTTCTAGTGACTGAGTATAGGGAGTTGGAACACCAGGCTATATTTATGTCAATCATAGATGGTTCAGATTAATGTGGTGTAGTTATATTTGCCTACAAGATTTATTAGGTGACTCGAAAGAATTCAAAAGTCACGAGATGAAACAAATATTCTCAATTGCTCAAGTGTTGATATCTGACTTGGACATTTGAAGACAGTGCAGACCAAGTGCGGTATGAACTGTAATAAGTTCGGCAACCTATGGATATCTCTGGTAACTAATTCCACTCAACTGAGTTAACGTCAAGAGTGTTGTTGATCATTTTCATGGAATGTATTGTTTCCTGGGTATTTTTTTTCAACTCGAGATGAATATTATAGTGGTTTCATAATATTCACAGGGATCAAAATCAGAAGAGGGAGGGGATCATGGTAATATAACCAGTCTCATTTTCCAGCTTTCTGTAGAATTTTTTCTTCTCGTTTTTGAAAAATGAAGTGGAAATTGAAAATTATTTCAATATATTTGTAGTGAGGATGGATTTTGTGATCTGCCCCAAAATGTCACTGCGCTTGAAATTAAACCTTTAGATACCTAGGAGTGAAATTCTCTATTTGTCAGTGACACCTTGTTTTTGTAAAATTTGGGAATACAAATATAATTTATGAGAATGAAACCTCTACTTATCTTGGTGGACGTCTCAAGAACAAAGCTGCTTCCGTTCTCAACACTATCAGAAAATTTTTCTTCGCAGAATTTTTTCAACGTGCAGTCGGTTTCGACACTGAGAAGTGACAATTTGGTAGACGGAGGAATTTTGGTTGCAAGGTGTTTTCATTGATTGATATTGAATTTTCCATTTTCATATTCAATTTCCAGAAGTGAGTGCCAAGTTCTATCAATCTCAACTGAACAAGAAGCAATATTATTGTCTCCGTTCAGGAGAATGCAAGCAGACTCTTCGATTTTCCATTTTTGGTTGTTGTCTTCTTTTCCTATGATCCTAATATTGTCCCAATCGGCCATTTGTTGTCCATTTTCAGTAAGGATATGGTCAGCTAATTTCAATTCATCAGTAAATCTTTTCTTTGTATTGTTCTCATGCTCTTTCATCCTTACTGATAGAGGCATGCTAGTTTCACCGGTATAATATTTTCCACAAACATATGGTATAATGTACATACATTTTTTATATCTGTTATCAGTGTTGGTTGTCTTTGTGGTTGTTGTATATTCTGTCTGTTCTCAATTTGGTGTATTGTTTCTTCAAAGGAATATTTCGAATAAGTGTTGAGTTGTAGAACATATTTTATATGGTTCATTTCGGTATTGGAAATTTGGTGGTTCGATGATATGGATTTGGCTTTGTCCTATTCCTTTGTTCATACTTGTATGATGATTTTATTGGAAATCGAGGTATCTGTCGGTGTGTGTATTTTTACGATATACACTTGTTATCAAAATGTTATCTGATTTTCTAATGAGGACATCTGAAAATGGTAACTGATTATTAGATTCGATTCCTAAAGTGGATCAGATTGTGGGTTCGATATTGTTCATATAATCCAGACCTTGGCACCCACTTCTGAAAATTGATTATGAAAATGGAAAATTCAATATCAATCGATGAAAACACCTTGTGAAGAAAATTCCTCCGTTCACCAAATCGCCACTTCTCAGTGTCAAAACCGAATGCACATTGAAAAAATTTTGCTAAGAACGGAAGCAGATCCGTTCCCGAAACGTCCACCAAGATGAGTAGAGGTTTTATTCTTATCAAATATATTTGTGTTTCCAAATTTTCCAAAAACAAGTTGTCACTGACAAATAGAGAATTTCTCTTTTAGGTATCTGAAGGTTCAATTTCAAGAGCAGTGACATTTTGGGGCAGATCACAAAATCTGTCCTCACTACAAATATATTGAAATAATTTTCAATAACTTCTACTTCATTTTTTAGAAACGAGGAGAGAAAAACCCACAAAAGCTGAGAAATGAATGTACAACCTCCTCGAAAAACTTACAGACATTATAACCAGACTCATTTCAAAGAAGGAAGGAATGTAGTGGATTTGATCGTTTTCCGAAAGGTCAGGATGGAAAATCAATCTAAGATATTAGTAACACATGTGATGATG
This sequence comes from Gastrophysa polygoni, assembly GCA_963576655.1. Taxonomy (NCBI): domain Eukaryota; kingdom Metazoa; phylum Arthropoda; class Insecta; order Coleoptera; family Chrysomelidae; genus Gastrophysa; species Gastrophysa polygoni. Next base: position 13,860,355 of record OY755083.1, on the reverse strand, counting down.
ATGAGTAAAATTCCTAGTCGAAGTAAATTTCATTCATCAATCAATGCAAGAGTGCGTTTTTCAAATATATCCTTGCGTTTTACTTACGACTTACCGGTTGCCATATTTAAATGGGCTAGTTTCTACATAATAAAATAATGTTTAGAGCGGTTTTTTCATAGGCGGTCGTTGGAGAATATGATTTCAAAAACTCTCATTGAATTGTGAACTACTGTCGTCCAAGATGATTATCCATACTGATAAATAACCGTTTTCGACTGGATAATGGGCTTTTCGATGTTCACTCAGCAAATTCAGAAATTGCTGATATGTTTGAACTCTGAAATCCATTCAAAAACAATGGAAGTTGGTTTGCAGTCAGGTTACACCTGCAGGTTTTTCGCTGCAAAGCCATGTCTCAGTTGATATGATACAACAATATGATGAAATATTCAACGAGATTTTGTTATAGATGAAAGCAACAAATTATACCTCGCTGATGGATGAGAGGATCTAATATCAGGATCCATAAGGGTCGTCTGAATGAAGATTCTGATGATCCCATGCGCCTCTTGATTATCGGGGAGCCCATCGATGCGTCATTTCTAATTTTCCGACGAATTTTCGCGCAAACAGAAATACATTCGGAATAAGCACTTCCGGTTTGGACACGTGCTCTATCCTCGCATCGACGATTTCTGCATTTTCCACTCTTTCCAATTACCCACTCGTCTACGGATGATTATGTCAGTGTCAGAGTTGCTCGTTTCCTGTTGTCTTCCACCCTTCCATAGCATTATTTCTATGTATCAGGACCGGATGATACATCATTTCAGAACCAACATTTGACAGGTTCTGTCGGTACAGACAGAATCACTGTGGATGGCATACAGAAGACGTTTCTTGTGAACCAGACAACGGATCACTTTGAAAATTAGGAATATTATTTTCCGATTCGATTAGAAAGCAGTAGCAACTCCTGTATGATGATAATAATGATAATGATGTTCATTGACAGATCGAGTATATAAATACATTCATGAATGTCAAAAGGATATGTTATTGCTTTTCACATTTTTCGGCCAAATCCTGATGGAAAACTCCTATTGATACTTCTCCATACCTATTCGTGACAGTTCCTGAAATTGAATTTGATTTGATTTTTGTTGTTCGAAAATAAAGATATCTGAAAAAACTGGGATCAGTGGATTCAGAAATAGTACGATATCAAAATTGGGTTTGGATTTAGGTGATACTATGGGGTTCACCACACTTCAGTCAAAATCGCAGTTACTTCAATATCGGATTTTCAAAAATACGGTTCGTTTGTTTCTTCAACAAGTGACCGAAAGCTCATTATTTCAATTGGAACATTTTGTATATTTTGTTGATTTGAAAAACTGCTGAACTATTATCAAACTGCTCAAGTTTCTTGAAAATGGTATTCCCATTTGTATCTTGGTGTGTAGGTCATCATTACTATATTCAACAGTGAAGTTGTATAATTTTCGTGATATCAATATTTTATTTCTTCAAAAATGATGCAACATGATTTTTCGAACGGAGTTCATATGAATTTGTTTATTATGAAAACAAACGGAAAGTGGGCGCATGGAGACTCGAATGAGAACAACATGGTAGCTTGTTGTTTTAGTTGTTACATATAGTTGTGGAAAAAATTCGGTGCTGCCTACCAAAATTCAAATTCGAATCTGAAGTTCTCGACTCGAAACAATTATACATAATATACTATGCCTTTATATGTAGAATCTCACCTACGATATTGTTTACTGGCTTGGATAGGGGAATATAGTGCTAGCATGAAAAGACTGGGAATCTTACAAGAATGGGTATTGGAAATTATTCATGACATGAAAGTTGATTTCCCAAATGAAGAACTATATGAATCAGACAATGATGATGATTACATTTATCATTTATTCGATTCGAATTGGAGATGATTCCATGCGATCAACTCATTTTCGAATCAAGAATATACGAGCATCGTATCGAAAATTCCAATAGTTCAGTGTGTTATTCGGTGAATGAACATTAATGATTGTAATGAAACACACTCAATTCGTTAGAACAATGATTTCGACTTGATATATTTGAGTGAATCAATAAATCTTTTTTTCCGTGTGAGAGGTAAATTTCGGCAGATTTTTAAATCACAAATGAGACGGAGGGTACTCCATTCCGAATAATCAATCAGATACTTTCTCATGCTTTTGAACCACCCCATATTTTGAAGGACCTGAGATTTGGCTGGAGTGTGGGAAGCCCTCAGGTATCAGCGATTTCAATTGGTGGTCATGATTTCCGAAGGATCGAATTGAAATTCATATAATCATTCATTCATTAATATTCATTATATCAATCTATAATCCATGATTTCCATTTGGAAAACGGTTGAAGATAGGTATAGGAGAATATCGCAAGGAGTTGTTGATGAATTGGTGAAGAATCCGAAAATGGTATCACATATACAGGGTGTTCTATTTGGAATCATCAACCTACAGTTACTTTCCGAAACAAACGAAATAACTGTATTTTTGATCCATTCTGTATTTTAGTAACTGAAATGAGGTTGAAGTGTGAGGAACCTCCAAAAACAATCCTGACGGTCCTGTGAGAAAGCCTGTGATGGACTGTACATTATCAACATTGACGTAAACGATGAACAACGTGAACAACATTCTGGTGACATCTACATTAATGTGTTATCTCACGTGAGTTGACTCATGCAAAATCAAAGTTATCAGTATGTCGTGACCCGCATGTGAGCCGTCTCCTTCAATCGTATATTTTTTTGTAATGTTATTTGATCGCCGACTTGTATAGGTTTCCAAATGGAGAAATAACAATAGTGTGTGAAGTGAAGAAACAGGATACAGGATTCAATCAATTCATTAATTGACAGATTCCAGACAACTTGCAGTTGCTGAGGAGGGGCGGAAAATGATTCGAAAAGGTGGAAATTTCATTCGGATTTGACTCCATACGAATTCTTCTGATATCATCAAATATTCGTCGATATGAAGTTGTTGTTTCTACAATGTGATCCTATTGTTCGGAACTCGCAAGGTCTTCTCGATGTAACTCATCATTCGAAACTGCAATTGAGATCTTTCTCAGGATTCCAGCTGATAGTACTTCAGAATTGTAAATGGGGCAAAGCAGGACGTTACCGTGATCCACAAGTGTTGCACAACTCAATTACGGATACACTCTGGCTGGAATGCAAATGCGAAATGCCCCTGTTAGCTGACGCCTTCCTAACTTCCTGGCCTCCGTCCCTCGATTCCGATTCCTCCACAAATTTCGTGGAGTGATGTACCTAATTAGGGCTGCAGTTCCGGTCCTTGGTATAAATGATGCCTTATAAGCATGCAATAAGGCTGGAGGCCGGTTGTTAGTAGACATCGACTGGTCGAGCAGAAGTTCTTGCGAAAGGACGGCCTTGTGTTTTGGACAAATCGGAATCAGGATCTTGTTTATTGATTCATTCATCTATTCAAAATGAGATGTATGAATCCATAATTGAATATTCACGAGGGGGACAGTATTTTGTAGCAGGATTCCAGCAGCTAACGGAGATTTTTCATCAAGATGAAAATATTTTGCGCGAGAACTTCGTTTCCGATATAGGTGCAACGCGTCAAAGTTTTATATATATTTTCTGAGTTTCTTGAGTTTTCTCCTATGATTCCAACCGGTGAATCAATTCATTTCGTTTTTCCAATCATTTGAATGGAGAATTGGAATTTGAAACACCTGTCACACTATGGAAACTCAATAATAAAGGCTATTGAGCGTTTCTGGATACCCACAGGGGGATACACTTTTGGAGGTCGTATACCCAATTTAACCCTCTCGAAATTTCTTGCATGCTGTCTTTATCACTTCAATCTGGATACTTTCTTCTCTCTTGTATGTTTTCCGGAAACTGCATTGATTCAGATGTGAATGCCAGAAGTATATCACTTGAATGAATTATGAAACTTCAATTTTTCGAAAATACTCTCAATTGAAGTCAACGACGAGGTTAACAACGAATGAGAACAACATGATACCTTTGATTCAATGCTGGTTCGAAATTCGTCTGGACTAGAACAGAACCGTCAAACTCCGAGCATTTACTGTCAGAAATTTCTTTGATATTCATATATTATCGGTTTTAATTTTAATTATTTTGAAATCGAAATTATTTTGTGACATGGAGTTTGATCGATAAATTAGGTTTTGAAACGAGTAATCTATTTGAGCAGAGGTGCCACGTTAATAACTTCGAGAGGGTTGAATCGAGTTTAACCCCCAGAAGAGTATAACCGCAGTGTAGGGATTGAAAAACACAAAATAGCTCTGAATATTCAGTTCCTGAATTTCGATTCATCAGTTCTCATTTGTATGAGGGAAAACTCAAAGGAAACAGAGAAATATAGAACTAATTTGACGCCCAGTATAACGAAAACGAAGCTCTCAAGCATATGTCCACTTTAAATATCCATATCAAGACGAATTTCTTATCGAAGCTGTTGAACTCTTGCTACAATCCCTGTATCATCAACATACTCCGAATCAGAAAAATATTTAATATATAATATAATATATATATAATATATAATATATAATATATAATATATAATATATAATATATAATATATAATATATAATATATAATATATAATATATAATATATAATATATAATATATAATATATAATATATAATATATAATATATAATATATAATATATAATATATAATATATAATATTTAATATATAATATATAATATATAATATATAATATAATATAATATAATATAATATAATTCAGATTCGACTGAATACAATTTTAGCTATACAAAATGAATCAATTCTCAAAGTTCTGGAACGATGTTTTATACAGCCGGCTCACTTTTCTTCTTATTTCATTTATCATCCATATGGGAATTCAAAATATGCGAAATATCGAATCATTCCTTTTTTTATGCAGGTTATCATCTCTGTTGAACATCTGCATCCAGCCCTCAACCTCATTTTAGTTGACCAAGAATATGATCGGAACTGCAGAAAATTTTTTGATTATAATCGACTCCTATTATTCTTTGCCCGGTTCAATTTCATCTCATCTCTACATAACAATGAATCAAACGCCAGAATAATACCTGATTTCAAGTAGCTAACAAGTCCAAGAATTTTTCGAATGAGATTCTCTAGTCGAATCCTTCATATCCTTTCGAATGAGAGCAGGAAGATCCCTTATTTCGATTCTTTTGTCGAAAAAAATCAACAAAAACCTCGAGCACCTCCGGCCGCATTTCATAATGGAAGAATGGCACTAGTGAGGCACTTCGAGTAGGGATGACGCTGAAGTCTCTCCAGATTTTCCACACCTTTTTCTTGTTGGCGTGTCTGTATTAATTGATGTTATATGATATTATCATTTTGCCAGATGGTCCTTCCCAAATTATGAGCCATCAGAAAGGGCCAGGAGATACTCTCTGCAGGAGATACTCTGTGCAGCATTACACTTCACTACATATAATGCCCTGCAAAAAACATCCACTAATAATTCCAACAAACTTTGAAGTCGTATGTCTCTCGAATCGCTCATTTGATTTGATTTCGAAGAGTTTTTTTTCATATAGTACGGTAGGAATTTCCATTCCTCAATCATTCATTAGGGTTACAATCATTCAGAACAAATTTTTGAATACGTTTTTACGTTTGAACCTAGAATATGCTGCACCAGTGGAACTTGTATAACAAATGACTTCGAAGATACAGGAATAAGCATACCTGGACATAATACAATCAGATTTGGTTTGATTAACAGACACGCAGGTGGTTTCTTTGTACACATAGATGAATCCCTGAGGTATAGAAATGTAAAACTAGTTGTGGAGCATATGCTTTATTAACTACTGTCTTCCAATTCAAGAGTGAACAATATAATATATACTGGATAATTGTTATTTCCACCCAGTGGAAATGTAGAAACGTTTTATGAACACTTTTTTTCCTGGTTTGAAGCTAGAATCATTGAAAACTGCTCCTAAAATATTAAAGTGACAGAGAATTTAAACATAAATTTCAATGAAAAGAATGGTAATACCACCGAATTACAAGAATTCACTGGAAATTTTGGGATGACACAATGTGTTGATGACTTCACTAGGATTACAAATTTCACAGTGTTCATAAACTCTATAGATCCAGTTGTTAGTGTTAAACATAGTTAAAATATCAGATGACTCAATAATAGAAATGTGTTCAGGCACACACATCGACACCAATTTGAAGAAATACGCTAGAGGTAGAATAAACTACGATGCAATATAAAAAATGTCGATTCCCTAAATGATTATTTTATATTCTTTGTATTGAGACGATAGCTATAGAGATTGGTCCATTAGATTCGAATGTGAATTTCATGGCGGACACTATTGTGGACTCAGAGTTCGAGCATGTGGAGTTTTCAAACTTTAGTCAAATATCCTTGGGTAATCTATACATAATTATACGTACTCAGCATAAGGATGGAAGTATTGATGAGATCGATTTGAAACTTATAGAATCTATTTCTGATGTAGAAGGATATTCTTTGAGATACCTAATGAATCTTAGCGTGAAAAAAGGTATAATATCAAACCAGTTCGAAACTTCGATCATAGTACTGGTTCCTAAGTTTGATGATTCGAATTGAACTAGGAATTTGAGACCTATAAATATGTTGGCGTTTTGCGAAGGAGTTAGTAGTATTCAATCAAATCATGAAATATACCAATATATATAAGATTTAAAAACAAACACTCCTGTGAATCAGGTTTGAATGTGTCATAGCTGACTGGAAGAATGACTTAGATGAAGGATTGGGCATCCAACAATCAATCGAGAAATTCTTTTGATGAAATTGGGAAAGTATAGATTTTCTGGAGTTGTTCATCATTTACAGTTTTGTAAGCAGAAAACGAGATACGAGAACTTCCACTCAAATGCTGGAAGTAATGAATTAGGTGTGCCTCAGGGTAGTGTCCTTGGACCACTGCTATTCATATTATATACCAATGACCTAGGTCATGTCATGAATCACTGCAAAATACATTTCTATGCTGACGATACACTCATCTACTACAACGATTAAGATTTCGGTAGTCTTATCCACAATCTCAATGAGAATTTGAATTTATTGCATGCAAAGTTCATGATAAATGAATTGAAAGTGAATGAGGATAAAACAAAATGTATTCTCAACGGAAGTGGAATGTCTCACAGAAAGTTTGTGGGATGAATTTGAAAATAAAATTGAATAACGTTGATATTGAATATATAGATGAAATGATGGATGATGGGTCTGATTATGGATAGAGACTTGAAGTTTGGCAAACGCGTACAATATGTATCGAGGAAAATTGGCAAAAAGATGAGAGCATTTTATCGAATGCCTCTCATATTAACCTTGACAGACTGCAGAATTGTAGAATTGTGCATTGAGAAAAATACTTGGATGTGACAGATACACTTATACAGGGTGTCACATAATTCAATACAAATATTTAGATGACATATTCTTGGGGCAAAATAAGACTTTTTTTTCCTATAAACATGTGTCCTAAAATCCACCCCCTCCAAGCTACAGACATCGCAAGATGCGCAAAAAAAATCTTAAATTTTGAATTGTGGCTACAATTATGCATCAAATATTCTGAAAATTCACAGGCACTTGTATTTTTAGACGATCTATTCATTTCTTGATTCAAGAATAAGGTAACTCGAATCGAAAGGGGTGAATGAGGGTTGCATACAGATTTGATGGCAAACATTTTCTATTTCCTCCAAAAAAATTTGAATTCAGACATCATCGTTGAGTTGACCACTAAAAAAACATACATTCCAGTCTCTTGCATTTTTTTGAATTAACTAACCGTTTTAGAGAAAATCGCTGGTAAATGAAAGGGGTATATTTTCAAATTATTATACTAAAAAAACTCAGTGAGCTATGATTATGTTTGTCTCTGGTAACTTATGATTAATTAATATCTTCTATGCCAAACTGACATTGTGGTATGTCATAACCGTCATGTCACAATCGATTCACTTTCCACAACTTACCATTACACGCTCAGAAAACGGTTCAATTACTACAAATGTTCGTAGCAAAATAAATAATAATCAACTTTTTATACTGAAAATGATTTATTTAACGGTAAAAAAACACAAAATGAAATCTACTCTAACCATCTAAATCTAACCATAATTTTGTTAAATCAAGTGCTGGAAATGCCTTCCTCTTGCTACAATACAGGCCTCCATTCTCCTTCGCATAGACTGACGTACGCGTTCTAAAATTCTAGAAGTATTTCTTATGTGGTCAAAGCCATCTATGATTTGTTGACGAAGTACTTCAATCGAAGGCACTGGTCCTGCATCATAAACTAGGCACTTTAAATACCCCCAGAAAAAGAAGTCCAGCGGGTTACAATCTGGTGAGCGGGGAGGCCAAGGTACTGGATCTGCTCTGCCAATCCATCGATTCGGAAACCGTAGGTTTAAATAATTGTTCACTGTTATTCGAAAATGGTGGAGCACCATCGTGCATAAAACATAGGCGCTGACGAATTAGTAAAGGAACGGAATCTAAAAGACCTTCTGAATTGTTTTCTAAGAAGTGTAAATATGTTTCGCCATTCAAAATTCTTGGAAAAAGAAAAGGTCCAATTAGTTCATTTTCCACTATTCCGGCCCAAACATTTAGGCTAAACTGAACCTGATGACGATTTTGTCTAATCCCGTGAGGATTTTTTACAGCCCAGACATGAGTATTGTGGAAATTTACAACTCCATCGCGGCTAAAGTAAGCCTCGTCAGTGAAAAGGACGAAGGATAAAAAAAATTGATTTCTTTCGCACTTTTCAAGTACCCACCTCGAGAACCGCAAGCGTCGCGGGAAATCCTCAGGAAGCAATCCTTGTACTCGTTGAATATGGTATGGGCATAAACTATTTTCGTGCAACACCCGCCAGATAGTTACATCTAAATCCCGGGCAATTTGCCTAGTGCTCGATCCAGGATTTTCGTCAATGAGGTTTAAAATTTGCTCCTCTGTCGCTGGGTTACGGACTTCACGCGGTTGCCCCGCATCATTTCTGGGATTCTTGAATTTTCCGTACTCGCGAAGATTACGATGAGTGTTTGCAGAAGTTCGTGCGTTGGGTAGACGGCGATTGGGATATCTAATTGCGTACAACCTTCGAGCTTCAACTGAATTACCATTAGCCAGACCAAAAACAAAATGGATATCAGCGAGATGTTCGTTTGAATAATTTGCCATTTCAACGTTTACTACAAGACACAAAACACAATTTATACTAAACCAAAAAACACAAAAAGATAAACTGTTTAACAAACGTCAAACTTACAAGTGAATCAGTGCTGGTTCACAAATTGAACGTCAAACGCGTCAATAGGGGAAACAAAGTGAAAAGTCATAGCTCTCTAGGTATTTTTGTTTGTTACTTCAATACACCCCTTTCATTTACCAGCGATTTTCTCTAAAACGGTAAGGTAATGCAGAAGACTGAAATGTATGTTTTTTTAGTGGCCAACTCAACGATGATGTCTGAATTCGAATTTTTTTGGAGGAAATAGAAAATGTTTGCCATCAAATCTGTATGCAACCCTCATTCACCACTTTCGATTCGAGTTACCTTATTTTTGAATCAAGAAATATTTGATGCATAATTGTAGCCACAATTCAAAATTTAAGATTTTTTTTGCGCATTTTGCGATGTCTGTAGCTTGGAGGGGGTGGATTTTAGGACACATGTTCATAGGACAAAAAAGTCATATTTTGACCCCAGGAATATGTCATTAAAATATTTGTATTGAATTATGTATTACCCATAGAGATGATGCTAGTTAAGTTGAATTGGCTCTAAATGGAACAATAACAATACAATGATATTCGTTCATGAAAATGAAATGAATCAACATTCTATAATGATGGATCAGTCGATCGTTATAATTTCCATCATTATAAAACTGAGAACACACATAAGTTCTGAATCGTCGGTCGCCAAAACCAATGCAGTTTGGTGGAATTGTAGGAAACTATGTAATCGGTCCCCATTTTTTCGATAAAATTTAGCTGGAAGGAAATTTCTGAAATTTTTGGAAAGAAATTTTTGTAGTTATCTAGAAGACATTCCTTCAGAAGTGAGACGAAAAATGTGGTTACGGTTAGACGGTGCTCCTGCACATTTCCAAAGTAGTGTCAGAAATTGCATCCAACAAAAATTCCCAGATGATTGGATAGGGAGAGATAGCCCATGACTTGATGTCGGTGATCTTCCTGGATATTGGACTATGGTATGGAAAGATATGATATGGTTGGAAAGGAAATTGAATTTTGCATTGCTTCGAACGGAAAAATACTGGGTGTTTTATTCAAATTATTACAGTTTGAAGTTGCAATGAGTGTCCTTCACAATATGAAACACCCTGTTTAATATTTTTGACAACATATGGCACATCAAGCAGCTCAAAGGATTCGAAATACACTGTCAAAAATTGGTGTATTGAAATCATCGTGGTTCAATGATAACAAGCTTTTCTTGATACCTAACATTTTCAGAAAAGAGAAAAAATCTCGTGAACCATGCGATTTAGGTATGAGGGAACTTCAGCAGAGTCAGTTTATTTTTCTGCGTGAACTTCAGAAATGCAATGGAATATGGGGTGTTCCATTCAAAAAAGTATAACTTTGACATGACTCTTTTTTTTGAGACACACTGTATTCATCAAACTATTTTTGTATGCAGTTCAGTTTGACATACATGCACCTGAGTAGGAATATCCCTCAGAAATATTACCATTCGGCCATTTTAGTCCGAAGCGTTCAGCTTGACTCACCCTGTAAAGTACAGAACAATTAATTGAAAGTTGTTGGGTTAATACCCCCATTGTTCAATTCGATCTTGCATGTATGGCAAAATACCCCCACAATCTCATCATATCATCAAACAGCAATATTTTTGAATAAACACGGAAAACCCTACGCATACAACCTAGATTTCTGTGAGTACACCTATTTATTTGTGGAAATCAGGCACTTATATGGAATGATACAGGAAATTATGTTCACAACAATAAATATCATCACTATGGTATTTTATTGTCGATATTTTATTGTCTAAGTTAGGAGTGTTCTTTATATACATCATATTCATTGTTATCTTACATTCTACTATTCTGCACGCGCACAAATTTTACTTTGGGTCCTCTTTTTATTTTATTAATTTATTCACCATTCAGTTTATTATATATACTGTATATTCGATTTCGAATGAATAGTAATATTATCATCATCATTATTTTTTATATCACTTCGCATCATCGCATCGTGGTTTCATGAAATCACACAATGTGTTTATTATAATATAGTACCTTGACACCCAACCATCTTTCAGATATCCCAAAAATTATTCAATCAATATCGAAATGTTTTTCGAATATTGAGTCACATCGAGACAAGGTGTACTATGCAAACCATGGAGTGGATATTCCACATATGGTGCTTCCGGTCCATATATGTCTTCCGGGAGAAGGGCTCTGGAGTGAATTTCGGCAGTATCAATGAACTTTCCGGATAATCCAATAAGCTGAACGGAGAGAGGTCCTCCAGGAAGTTGACCGATAATGTGTAATATATTGCCATATCATAGAGCTCGTGAAATTGGCATAATATACAGGGTGAGTCGAATATGTGTACCGAGGTCTCTGGGGGTGATAGTACATTGAAAAATGAGTATAGTATGATCAATAAACTTATGGCCCAAAATGCATATTAAGGGAGATATATCCTTCCGAAGTTGATGAAATTGAAATAATTTCTCATCATAACTTCTAAACGGTGAAAGCCACTTTCTGCATAAATGTATATTATCAAAATACATTTTTTCAATACACTGCTACATTTTTCAAATTGTAATGAAGGGTTTTTTAGAAGGTGAGTGGTGATTTTTTCAAGACCTCTTCTTTCCTTGCTTTCGTTTTGGTAAAAAATGGAAAGATTCGATGGAGCGAAAAAAATTACATGAAAAGGTACTCTTATCCAAATACAGGAAATCGAACCGTTTTCGAGATATTTCAGTTTTTTCAGTCACACGATGTCAGCAGATCAATTCATCACGAAATCCACGATATTTTGGCCGGCCATGAATGATTAATCTTGTACTCAATTTTGTTAATGAGCAATAAGTACATAACAACAAGTTTGTCCCAACAAGGTTTGGATAATAATGAAAGTTTGAAAACGTTTTTAGTAGTTTCAATCAATAATTTTGAATGGAAAGAGAGTGATGAAACGAATTGAATCGGCTGTTTGAAATGTCTACCGTTCTCGGTAATACAGATTCTGAGGCGTTTACGTAGATCATTCATCAAACCGTTCATAGTTTGGTGGTCATTTTTTAACAACGTGAATTCATTTAAGATTTTTTGCCTCAGCTCCCCAACATCTCGTATTCCAGTAGCATAAACCCTAGATTTCATGTAATCCTAGATCGAGAAATCTAGTGGATTAAGGTCAGGTGAACGAGAGGACCATGAAATAGGAGCGTCTATGCCTCGTCCTATCCACCTATTAGAAAAAATATCATTCAGTCAATAACGTACAACTCTTACGTAATGAGGTGATGCTCCATCATGCATAAAGAAGATTTCCCTATGTTGAGAGCTATGTCTTCTAATATCGTACTCAACTCATTTTCCAAGAAGCTCAGGTACATTGCACCATTCACAGACCCTGGGAACATGAACGAATCCATCCATCCAACGAATTCGTTACCTAAAGTAGCAGCCCAGACGTTTACTTTGAAATTATATTGAAAATGCGTAACTTTAACTACGTGTGGATTCTCGTCAGCCCAGAAATGAGTGTTGCGCGAATTGGAAACACAGTTCCTGGTTAAAGGTGCTTCATTTGTGAAAAATATTTTGTTCAAAAACTCAGGACATCTTCGAGTTCGTTCCAGCATTTCTTCGCAAAATCTCATCCTTATTTCGTAGTCACGCGGTAACAGTTCTTGTACCTGTTGATAATGATAAGGGTGTAGCTGTTGCTCTCTGAGAATCCTGACAACATTCACTTGTGTTGTGTCTATTCGTCTTGCTAATTTCCTAGTACTTATTTCCGTATCCTGTTCCACAGTATTCAATACTTCTTCTTCAACTTCTACAGTTCTCGCACTTCTTGGTCAGCCACGATTTGTATTTTTCATTTTTAAACACCCTGTTTCACGCAGTCTTTTCACAATCCTCAAAACTGTTCTCGAATTTGGAACGCGTCGAGCGGGAAACATCTCTGCATAACGTCTTACGACAGCATTTGTATTTCCGAAGCACTCGTCAAGGATTAAGAGCATATCAATTTGTTCAGAGAACGAATAACCTGCCATTTCTTGAAATCTCAGTTGAGAATCGCAGTAATAATATGACTGAGCAGAAAAACCACAAGAGGAAATTAATTACAACAATGTTGATGACATGAACGTCAAAATTAAGAACAGAATTGTTCATGGCCTGCTAAAATATCGTCACGATGAATCTCGCGATGAACTAATCTGCTGACATCGTGTGACTAAAAGAACTCGAATATCTCGAAAACGGTCCAATTTTTGTATTTGGATAAGAGTACCTTCTTCATGTAATTATTTTCGCTTCATCGAATGTTTCCATTTTTCTACCAAAACGAAAACAAGGAAAAATGTCACAAAAAAATCATAACTTACCTTCTAAAACCACCCTTTATAACAATATGAGAAATGTAGGAGTGTCTGGTGGCTTTCACCGTTTAGAAGTTATAATGAGAAATTATTTGAATTTTATCAACTTCGGAAGATTATGTCTCCCTCAATATGCATTTTGGGCCATAAGTTCATTGATCATACTATACTTATTTTTCAATGTACTATCACCTTCAGAAAGCTTGGTACACATTTTCGACTCATCCTGTATAGAAATACGAATCAACTGGAACTCACCTTCGGATGCCATCGATATTTTGAGGTATCATGCTTTTATAAATGATTCCGAGAACTCTAGTAAACCAATCAAGATATTTGTCACGAATGAATAGGTGAGGTTAGGGCATATCTTTCATCACCTAACATAATACAACGGATAATAATCAATAACTAAACAAGGATACCACCTTTCTCTTTTAACAATTCAGTAATCAGTATCGAAGTCCAATGATTCACCTCAAATCAGAGCCATTAAGACTCTCTATATAGAATACCCAGTCATCAAGAAGACAATGTGACATTGAGAGCTGCAAGTTCCTAGAATAGAAAACACAAAAAAGGATACTGGACTGCTATACTCATCAGAATAGCTCGATAAATATGCATTCATATGTGATACCCACTTGTTCAAGAGTCTTTCTTTTGGAGGCTTGACTGAACCATCTGACAAAAAAATACTCAACGCTTGAATAGATGGTTCATTGTGTTATACCAGAATCTTTGGACAGAACAACTAACTTTTATATTTCGAAGAGTTGTTGACATCTCTCGAAAATAATATGTGATGATATTATATCTCAGTACTTCAAGTAACTAAAGATAGTAAACGTTTATTAGAATTTTGTGTTATCGATACTACAGGGCTGGCGCTACTAGGACGGAATTTCATTCGCATATTCAATATGAGTTTTCAAGAGGTAAAATATTCAAATGGAAAAACAGTAACTCATTGTTTTGAGATTGAGAGGCTATTGAAAAATAACATCGATTGTCCCAATTTTGGAAAGAGATCTCGCGCATGCGTATCAACAAATACCTCTCCATGTCTGGCTTTAGCATCTGCGCAATTCCAGCGGATTATGGAACAGCTGTTCCGTAATATACCGGGGGTTTTCTGGACGATATAATCGTGACTGGAAATAATGATGAATTGCAATTGGCAAACTTAGGAAGGGTTTTCAAAATATTGCAGAATTGTGGGTTAACATTTGAAAAGGAAAATTGTGAATTTTTTGAAGAAAGCATTTCTTACCTAGGGTTGGTGCTTGACAAGGCGAGAGTGCACAAATCTCCTAAAAGTTGGAAGCTATTCGAAAAATGCCAGTACCCACTAATGTAAGCCAGCTAGTTTGGGATGAACTTATTATAATAGGCTTATACCTATTATGCCTGATATAGTGAGCATCTTGTACAAACTTTTGAGGGAGGATACTACTTGGGCTTCTGATGATATTGTCGCGATACGCCACTGTTCACGAGACTCCATCGTGTATCTAACGACGACGTCTTGCGGGCTTGATCAGCAAGCGTGCGGGGTTCGGAGGGACACCATGCATTAATACCTTGTAAAACATGATGTACAGGCAGTTGTAATGTTACCATCTGATTGACAACTCGATGTAATGAATATACAGTTATACTGGCTCAAACCGAACGAGTATTCATACTCTTTGCCCTAAGAACCCTATTTCGAATATAGCCCCTAAGGCTAACGTAACAATATTAGAAATATATTATTACCTGATATTTTTTTGGTTCATTTTGATCCGTCCAGTGAAACAATTTTGGTTGTTGATAGTAGGGAATTTGGCTTGGCTGCCGTGTTATTACAAAAATGCGAAGACGGGGAGATTAGACCCGTATGTTTTGTATCTCGCATTCTAACAGAATCTGAAAATCGCTTTTCCCAGTTGAATGAAGTTTCACGTTTCATCCTATTGAGTGATAACAGACCGCTTGTCAGTATTTTCAGACCAAAGAATGGAATCCCTATCATGGCCGGAAATCGACTACAAAGCTATGCCTATTCTTCAAGTGGATTCGATTTCACAATTACCTATAACAGAAGGTGAAACATTGAAAAGAGAAATTATTTTCCCTGATGACGATTTGCACGAATTCGAAGGTTCTCATATGAATTTGAACTATTTATCTAGTTGTCCGAATCTACCTATAGACTCAGTTGAAATGAGGCAAGAAACACGTGGGGATTCCGTTTTGAAGGAAATATTGTGTTATGTCAAGGCTGGATGGCCTTCGAATTCAAATAATGAGATCAAACCATATTTTAATAGGAGGCATGAAATAAATTCAGACGAAGACATATCGCCTTGGAGGCACCGAGTGATTGTCCCAGCTTCATTACGAAGAGTTATTTTGACCGAGCTACATAACAATGACCTTGGTATCGTCAAAATGAAATCACTCCCGAGGTAATATGTTTGGAAGCCGACCTTGAACAAAGATGTTGAAGGGGTGGTCAAAAGCTGCTCGGAGTGTCAGAAAATTCGCAGGACTCCGGAGAGAACACCTTTGGAACCTTGGCCTGTACCTAGCTGAGTATGGCAGCGCATTCATATCGATCTCATTGGCCCTTTGAAACAGACATACTTTTTAGTAGTAACGGACGCGTTTTCGGAAGGGCTGGAGGTATTCCAAATGAGTTCGATCACCTCCAACGCCACCATTGAGAAATATCGAGAACTTTTCAGCTATTTTGGCTTGCCTTCGATGTTGGTATCCGATAACGGCCCCCAGTTTATTATGATATCTAATGGAATAAATTATGTAACTATTCCCGCATATGCTCCTAACGGGGCCGCCAGAAAATCAGTTAAAACAGTGAAACAAATTTTACTCAAGGAAATATCCGAAAATCAACTGAAAAATACAACTACGTAAGTTTTTATTGAACTATCAGAACACTACTCACTGTTCTTTGGGAGAATCTTCAGATGAATTATTCTCAGGAAGGTCACTGGGAAGTCGTTCAGATTTAATAAGACCAAAACATATCAATCCAGGTGTCGAATGTCATATTGAAGTGATGAATATTTTAGCTGCAGCTCAAGGAACAAATGAAAGATTTGACCGAGGTAGTCGAGAAAATAGTTTCGATGTAGACCAGATTGTATGGGATTATATATGTTAGGTGTTCAACTATGTTGGTGTGAATCACGAATAGAGAAATTTCTAGGGAGAAATTTATGCCTTGTGGAAGTGTGTGAAGCTGAGGATACGGTGAAAAGTCATTCGAAAGTACATAACTCCGATTCGACAAGTTCTCTGAAAAATCGTCCTCCGAGGATTAGGGTTGTTCCGGATAGATTTAGATTTCTAGGAAATGGATATGCCTTCAAATGAGGGGAGGATTAGGTGATGTATTGAATGAAATGGGACTAATATGAAATACATTTGGCACCTACGCGTGTCGAGAGAGAGAGAGAGAGATATAAAATAAAAAACTGACCGGCTGGTACCTGTTGTGCGTACCAATCGGGCAGTTTAAAAATCTGGTGATGGAAATATGGAAATATATAGTTCGATCGGAAATCTAGAGTCGATGATTATCCTTCCTAGACACAACAATCTTCATTTGGTATTCCTCATTCTTCTCATACTGTAATTATCAGAAATCGAAGCTTACACATTCCAAATGTGTCTGGAGCTTGCAACAATATTAAGTTACTTCCGAGTTTCCGTCAATACTTCGACCTGTTCTCTCTGCTTCCTGTAATAAGGACAGGCAAGAATGTGCACGAACTCACAACTTTGTTCGATATTTTAAGGATCAATTATGAGTTTCTGCTTCCCATGACAATCACAGGAAATATACCTCCAACTCTAGGTGTTGTGCACGTTGGCCACAAGAAATACCAACGAAATTAATGGTTTCATAACTCAACTTGATGCTTATTTCATATTCTCATTCGAAAACTAACTTGACGAACATATCATTCACACCATATCACCCTGTCTTATGAAATATGAGATATTAGAATCGATTCGTACTTCGAATCAATGTGAATTAGAAATTCGGGAACTCTATGTAAGAGCCATTGCATATTTATTTTCGGTAATTCGATCACAAACTCGTGAATTCCGAGTTTGATGTCATGATTTCCCGACTTTGAACTCGGAAATTCAGTTTTATATCTATAAACAGGATATTGATCATGGAATAATGAATTCAACAGATGATTCTCCGAATCATTTCAAGACAAGAGAAGACAAGATTGGTGCCTTTCATTGGTGGTTCTCATGGGTCCTAACGTACTTTGTTCTCACGATACAAGTTGATGAACTTTCAGAAAAGAGGATTTTTCATATTCAATAACTTGAATTTCATTTCCTATCCAGTTTTTTTTCAATTCAGCATTATTGGTCATTTAGCTAGCTCAAACTCAACTGAATTCATTCAGTCCAGTGATGTCCTCAAAGCTGCACCTTGAATACTTTACAGTTTACGAGAACCGTAATAAAATCGACTCAATTGCACATCTCTGGACTACACTAGGAACAAGGGAAAAAGAGAAATTAATCAAGGGTTGCTGAGGAAAGTGATAGCATCATTTAGTATACAACTTGACATTTTTTGGCAACTCAATCATGACTTATCAATTCAAGAGTATATTTCCCGCCTCGTTTTCAAGATCATGAGTGTGATATCCTTACTTCAAGATAGGTGACGCTACAAATTTCAAAGCGAACAATTCCTCATATTCCTCTGAGGCAGACCCGATGTTCTTCATTCCTTACTTTCGTGCCGACGAACGTCACGTATTTTCAATAAAGCCGATCCAAAAATTCAATCTCAGAATTCCAGCAGTTTATTCCAATATGGGTAAACGTAGAAGAGGAAGGAATTCTTTGAGTGAATCGAAAGATTGAGTGGCCATGAGAAAGAAGTTCGAAATGTTCTTGGAAATATATAAACATCATTCGCCACTAAAAGGAGAGGGTGGTAGGAAAAGGAGAGGCAGATCTAGATCATAACACTGTATGAATTTGAGAATAGACCGATCCGACTCAAGATCAGTACTATCATCGGAGAGAAACTCTGCAGAGTACGCAGATCCCCCACAAACTGATTTTCACGGCATGACCAGTGAGTACCTCATCTCACCACGCATGATTTTTTGCATGAGATTGTCAGAGTTGGACAATATGGTTTTCGAATTTGGGCATACTAGGAAAATCCAATCATAGAAGATGTCAGAGATTGACAAAACGCTATGAACAACTACAGTTCGATTTCTATATAGTATGATCTGAGATAGGACGACAAAATGACTAGTTGAAAAGATTCTCATATCAAACATTCGTTTCCAGGTGTTACTGGGATGTAGTACTTCAGGAGGGAAAAGAACCTCATGTGATAAGGATAATACCTGTTTTGAACGAAAATATCCTACATGTTTCAGTAGATGACGTTACTGGTACACGAAAAATGAAAGAGGTAATGCATTCTGATATTCCCACAAGGTGGTAGAAAATACTGAAACTGGGCTGGTAGAGGTTCCAAAATCGAATCTGCAGGTTGAATCATTCATGAATGAATTGGTACTGAGGAGAGATATAAGACTAGCCGCTATTGAAAACCAGATTGAGATTCGTATAGGTAGTGCCCTCACTATTATGGTAGGATTAGCAAGAGAGGAGGCTAGCACCAATGTCAAACTCATTGAAGATATAAGTGATGCATGTTGATTGTCAACAGACATGCATCAATCTGAAACAGAGGCAAGAAGGGTTCTACTTGCTGCAAACTGCACCTAAAATGTGGGAGATATTCGCATCAATATTCCAGACGCAGATATGAATCTGGACTGCAAGTAGAACAAAAAAAAATTCAATTGACAAAAGTCCGTCTCGAAAAAACACAAAGTTGACACCAGAATTTTAGCTTGGATTGAAGGGGTGCGTATCACCAGGAAAGTGATTCAGACAACACCTTCTGAAGAAACATCATGGCCACAGTTATAGAGTAATATCGATTTTCAATCTTTTGTGAATACAAAAACAATAGATAGAGTAGTAGCAGTAGCAGAGAAACAGTAGATACGAAATGAACAAAAACACACCACTATACGATTAATCTTCAAATCTGGCAGATATAGATTTAAAAAAAGCATAGTTTTGAGTAAACAGGAATATTCGAGATTCAATTCTAATGCAAACATTCATGAATTTGAATGCATATCATTCGGTATCTCAATGGGACCATGGCTTTCCAATGAATTATTGAAATCAGTGGAATCATTTCTCAGATTACTTACTGCTTCGAGAAATGCTCAGAGACAATCGATAATTGAAACAGTTATTGTAGAGGCTTCATTGTGAATATAGAAATAAGTGAATGGACACCTACGGGGTCGATTCTTGCATTTCAATTCCTCATGTCGACAAAATGATGAAGAGTGTATGAAATCATAATATTGATTCAAAATTAATTCAATTTCTATATTCCCAAATTCCATGAGTTCCAACTAAAATAGTTATTTGTATTCTTATATACCGCGAAATACGTTCTCAGCGTACCGAGAGGCGAATTATCGCCTAAGCAGGCTCACTCTTGAGGTAGCTAGATTAAGAGTGCCGTTTTGTAGTAGTCAAAGTTCTACCACTCGGTACTAGGAAATCAACAATGACGTTCTAGGACAAGGTAGGACTCAACAATCAGGGTTCAGAAAAAAATAGTCCAACAAACCGATTTTCGTCATTTTCAGGAGTGAGATTCGATTCAAGTTCATGCTGGGTTTGCAAAATTTGATGAGAAGGGTTCTTTCACAGTCGAGTCATATATTATTAGTGAATTCACGAAAAATCATTCGAATAAATCTTCGTTTGAAAAGTCTGAGATTGTAGAGATTGAAGATGGCGGGAAATTTGAACGATTTCCATAAAACAGGTGCATTTTACCTATGATCTCTGAGTTTCGATAACTTGGATAACATGGTTCGATACTATTTATATCTCTGTCACTCATTCATGTGAATAAATTTGATAACAACGTCCGAAGGAAGAATTTCATACGTAACTACAGAACACACTGCATAGGTCAAAGTACCCACGGAAAGCAGTGTTTCAATAGAAAACTGTCCTGTACACTCAAAGCAAATGAATATATCAAGAACCATAACACCAACATCTCACCAACAACATCAAGAACGTGTTATGTGTTCCGAGTATTTGTAAGCTCGAAGACTTCTTCAGATCTGAACTAATACTTCATATGGACGATAACCGAATTCGTACTACCAAATTTCGGGAATACCTGTTCTTCTGAAATGAGCGTAATTTCCATTGAATTTGCAGCAGGCATCGGATCAAATGAAACTGAAACAACAATGGAAAGATTTTGGTATTCTGACTGAAAACGCGGTGAAGGTACAATTGAATCGGCACATAACAGTTCGAATAGACGAATCCCAACAGGTTATTTTTATTTGTTGTCAACCTCCGAATAACGAAAACTATAGAATGATGGAAAAACCACATTGTCTGCCAATATATCCTAGTCTAGTGTTCAGTAGTACAACGTCTGATTGATATCATCACCTGAGTCAACGGCATGACTATAGGAATATATTATCAGGTCTAAATGCCACAGGGTTTGTGCTCCGAAACTCTGACTGTCATTCTGAAATATTCAATCGGTCAATAGATATTATGTGACAACTTCAATATTATTTTCATATCCCAATTCTCCCAGCTTTTTGAGTCGGGGAAAATGAGTCGAGCTATACAATAAATCTCGAGATAAATCTTCCGATAATTTTTACAAGCTCAAGATATCGTAACATAGACCGAACTCCATTATGTATATTTCTACGACGACATATACGCAGGATGTGGTATAATTTTTTCTGTCAGTTTAAATCTTCCATATCGTTGGTACCTTGCGGTCCTATCGGTAGCTTTTCGATAAACTTGATTGTTAGCTGCGACCCCATTTGAAAAATTCAGTTTCTGCCAAATTGCCTTAATTCACGCAATCATCATTGGGGGTTGATGAAACTCCGTTCCAGAGACCCTATCGATGCTCATAGTCCATTAATCAGATTGAATTCAAGTGTATGTATGGTGTAGTGTAAAAAATATCGATTATTGTTTCGTTGCGCAAAATTCGTCACGCTCACCAGAAATAAATCTTACGAAAGGCGTATGCCAGAATAGGAGCCTGTTACACTAAAAACTTCATTCCCAAATTGTGAGCATGCTCCATTCATCATAACACCAGTAAGTTTTGGTTGTAACATTTCGTTGGTAGAACTATGTGAAAAAACTGCAATGTCAAACTTCACTTCCCCATTTGATGATGTCCTACAAATACGACATTGTGGAAAGCTATCAATATTTGACCTGGAAATTATCAGGAGGTTGTTAAATATTATCGAATTGGCAGGCCACTATCGCTGAGAGTCATTCAAGATATAGATAGCTTCATTCGATTTTGCATGACAACTGGTTTGTTTCATCAGTCTCACTTACTTTTCTCATCGTCAACCTTCAAATCATAAGTGAGAGGCTTCTGGTACAGCTTTCTTGAAGAATTTCAATGATACATTGTTTCTCTAGACTTGAGATAGATTCGTCGATGATATTCATGTATCTTACGGAAACCAGAGCTACCTGTTTTTTTCCATACTTTTGTTCTGAAGAGTATGTTTCCTTCTGGGCATAACTCATTATACCAAAAATGTAAACTATACAGTATTGGGAAGGATCGACATCATGTTACTTTGGCATGCTGGTGGTAAGATCGGGGTCGATTGTCGAACGTTAATACATCTATATCGGTAGATACGTAAAAAATCGTGGTATTATGAAAACACACATTTTTCATTTATCCTGTTTACACGAATGAATCAAGGTATTTGATTCTGATATACGTTAATATGAGTATCACAATATATTTCAACGTTTCTTCGTCATTTGTGTCAGCCGCATGTAAGCTTTAGTATACTTAAGCAAACTGTAGAAACAGGAAACTAACTGAAATGTAACTCACTCAGTATCAACTAATGACAAACTGAAGTACCGAGTATTAGTTATTCAATTTTCAATATATATCTTTGAAACAGCGTAGTTCCTTTCTCATATCAGTATATTCGTGGGATAATCGGATAGATTTTGTTACTGATCCACAATGTGAGATATTGCTCTCACATTGCGAATAGCAATGTTTCATATATGGTCTATAGATACTGGACTTCTGGGTCTCACTCCAAGTATTTATCCGGACGTTTAAATCATCATGCACCGTGTTATTTACCTGACTTCGTAGATCGTAGATGAATCGTATCTTCATTTTCTCAGTTATTATCCTGGTTGTATCTTTATCTTATAAGTAAAATCGGACTCATCGGAATCATGCCTGTGATCTACAATGAATACCTCGCTGTTTCTGTGGAAGACAATGTATCGAGAGAATAAAAATATTTACTGATATACAGGGTGAGTCGAAAATGTGTATCGAGCTTTCTGGGGGTGAGAGTACATTGAAGAATAAGTATAGTGTGATCAATGAACTCATGGCCCAAAATTCATATCAAGGGAGATATACCTTTCCGAAGTTGATAAAATTGAAATAATTCCTCCGCATAACTTCTAAACGGTGAAAGCCACCAGAATGAAACTTTCTGCATAAATGTATATTGTTGTAATACATTTTTTCATTACACTTCTACATTTCTCATATTGTTATAAAGGGTGTTTTTGGAAGGTGAGTCATGATTTTTTTGGAACATCTTCTTTCCTTGTATTCGTTTTGGTAAAAATATAAAAAACATTCGATGAAGCGATAAAAAATCACATGAAAAAGGTAGTCCTATCCAAACACAAAAAATTGAATATTCGAGTTTTTGTAGTGACATTATTTCAGCAGATCAATTCATCGCGAGATTCATCGGTGATGATATTTTAGCAGGCCATGAACAATTCTGTTCTTAATTCTGACGTTCATGTCATCAACATTGTTGTAATTGATTTCCTCGTGTGGTTTTTCTGCTCAGTTATATCATCACTGCGATTTTCAACTGAGATTTTAAGAAATGACAGGTTATTCGTTCTCTGAACGAATTGATATGCTTTTAATGCTTGGCGAGTGCTTCGGAAATGCGAATGCTGCCGTAAGTCGTTATTCAGAGATGTTTCCCGCTCGACGCGTTCCAAATTCGAGAACAGTTTTGAGGATTGTGCAATGACTGCGTGAAACAGGATATTTAAAAATAAAAAATACAAATGGTAGCCGACCAAGAAGTGCGAGAACTGTAGAAGTTGAAGAAGAAGTATAAAATACTGTGGAACAGGATCCGGAAATTAGTACTAGGAAATTAGCAAGACGAATAGACACAACATAAGCGAATGTTGCCAGGATTCTTAAAGAGCAACAGCTACACCCTTTTCATTATTTGCAGGTACAAGAACTGTTACCGCGTGACAACGAAATAAGGGTGGGAGTTGCTGGAACGAACTCGAAGATGTCCTGAGTTTTCGAACAAAATATTGTTCACAGATGAAGCAACTTCTACCAGGAACGGTGTTTCCAATTCGAGCAGTACTCATTTCTGGGCTGACGCAAATCCACACGTAGGTACGCATTTCCAATATAATTTCAAAGTAAACGTCTGGGCTGGGACTTCGTTGGATACTACATGTTCCCAGGGTCTCTGAATGGTGCAATGTACCTCAGCTTCTTGGAAGATGAGTTGAGTACGATATAAGAAGACATCCCTTTTAACATACATACTTCATGCATGATGGAGAGCACCACCACATTACGTAAGAGTTGTACGTTATTGACTGAATGATGATTTTTCTAATAGGTGGATAGGACGAGGCATAGACGCTACTATCTCATGGCCCGCTCGTTCACCTGACCTCAATCCACTAGATTTCTCGATCTGGGGTTACATGAAATCTAGGGTTTATGCAACTGGAATTCGAAATGTTGAGGAGCTGAGGCAAAAAATTCTAAATGAATTCACGTAGTTGAAAAACTATCATCAAAAACTATCATCAAACTTTGAACGGTTTGATGAATAATTCACGTAATCGCCTCAGAATCTGTATTACCGAAAATAGAAAAACAAAAATTAGAATTCAATTTTGACATCTCAGAAATGAATAACTTTAACTATAACTATATGAATAACTTTAACTATATTCATACGGGCTTTTCTTCCTATTTTGACGTCAGCAATATGCTCCTGAATTTTCTACACACTTAAGAAACACCCTGTATAACATGTCGGATAATTGTGACTGAGTTGAAATATTGCCTGACATTCATGTTTCTAGAAGATACCTCGAAATATATCTAGGAAAATATTTGATTTCGTTAATCCGTTCTTATCTTCTGCTTATTTGATGAGATACCTCGAAATGAATCACAGTTCATCATTGCTATTTTTCCTACCTCACACAATGACGTTCTTAGATGATGAAGAATAATCATCAATCACGAATCAGAAAATAAATATCCTATTTTGAGGTAATTTTTGAGGAGAATTTTCTCCAACATCGGGGAGGACATTAATATTTATTTACCGAATGGGACACCATTCGCTCGCGAATATAATTAGCTTTTGAACGATGTTTCACAATTCACTCATCGAGAAAAAGTGGTAGTTTTTTGAAAAATATAATAATAGTCCATGAAGAACTCATGTTCATTCGATAATAATCATTCGATTCCATACTTCGATTGTTCCCTATTGTCTTTCTCATATTACTTTGAATTGTGTTCCTCACATTTCTCGAAGAGGCCATGGATAATTGACAACTATGGTTCATGATTGTTATGGTCAAGTGTTCCATAGTGTTACTGTATTGCTGTACATCTAAGAGCGTATGGGGTACGGTCTGCTCTGGGGATCTGCTCTGTAAGCAACATCACTGAAACATTTGGTTTTTCATACAATGTAGGAAACCGATGACGTAGGGCAACATTCAAATAATTTCATGGACGCTGTTGATGAGTATTATGATGCTCCATTTTCTAAATCCTGTATCTATCAGGTGTGAAAAGCAGACATACTCTTCATAAGCCCGAGTAGCTGAAGCTCGTACTATGGATGGTGAATCCAGTGGACAGCTTGAGAGATGATCATACAACAAAAAACTGTCATGAACACAATAATTATAATGAATAATAATTCAAAAGAGTCTACATCCGAAATAGAAAAATGACTCATTTAAGCATCGATTTCAGTGAAAAGCAGGAATTTGCTTTGGTATCTTGACTCAGAAAGTACCTGCCGTATGTGCAGTGATGAAGAAATAATTGATTTTTTCTGTCAGGAAGACAGCAGTTAAACTAGCCTCGGATGATCAAACTACAACTATCAATAGTGAAGTTTCAGTGAAAGCTCAGTGCAATATAGTGAACTCAACTGAAACTCTCTTCATACTGAAATTCACAACAAATCTGTTGTCAGTTGGAACAATCACGGATAAAGACTATATTGGCACAAAACATCCTGCATAGATTCATTGATATGAATGGATCTGAATGGCAATTCTTGAAGCTACCAGTTATAATAGGCTCTGCTTTGAATCTCTCCCGAGAAATATATTTGGATATTCATTTTGAACAATTTTCGTTGTATGATATATTATTCAAAATGAGCCTATGAATCGATATTTCATTTGTATTTTCATTTGCCATAATTCTGTTTGCCATTATAGCTACCATAATAGATCATTTAATGAGAAATGAAATGGACTGTGAGGAGCGTCAAAATAAATATTGGGGTGCAAATTCGTGAAACGAAAGTTATGCTGCATGAACGAGCTCATGGTCTCCTACGACACGTATCTTTTCCAATTTGCTTCTCTGCAAATAACTGAAATATCTGCTCGCCTAAAAGTTCTGAAACACCCGGTATTTCTAGCTTTTCTCATGGCGCCAACTGAACTCAGTTATAGGTGTCGTTATTGAAAACTATTGAACTCGAGGACATTTTGTTGTCATAACTTCAATTGCTGTGTGTAACTTTGGTGATTCGAACTGAAACTGAAACTGGTCAATATATTGAGTTGTGAAAGGACTTTCTCTTCAGATATTGAGGTATCGAATCATTTAGCAACATTTATGCTTGTATTTCAGGGGATGTTCTGCTACGTTTGCAGCCAATACGAGAGTGATGAGCGATACCAGAATAATAAATCAAGCATGCCGTAT
Source organism: Gastrophysa polygoni (assembly GCA_963576655.1). Lineage (NCBI taxonomy): Eukaryota > Metazoa > Arthropoda > Insecta > Coleoptera > Chrysomelidae > Gastrophysa > Gastrophysa polygoni. The sequence continues at coordinate 13,833,377 of OY755083.1, read as the reverse complement.
AATAATGAAGGCGATTGTTGATCGAGATTTTCGAACGTTCATGCATAGCGTGCCAATGGCAATAATAGCTCAAATATGCTACATCAGTACTACATCATCATTTTCCATCAATTTATAGTGTTGTTGTCCGCAACTTACTGCTTCCTCGATTCATTCGGACAGCCAGTGGTTGGACTGCCATGAAGCTTACTGCTCCCACGATTTCTAGAAAGAACGGTTGTCGCATCGCTCCGAAAAATGGGCATGATTTCCAAGTGACGTGAATCTTAGACAAAAAGTGACCTCATCTCAAATCGCTTTCATTTTAGTCTCGTTCTACATATATTGGTTCCTGTTCGTGAACTATTCGAATGTGTGTTCGGTGAACGTTATTTACTTTATATTTTTCACTTTGAGCGCTAGGAAATAAAAAGACGAGGTCTCGGACGAGGTATCACATCAATTTTCAATTATGTAGGGCTGGATGTTGATGAACTTATGAATTTGGATCGATAGGCTCAATTCACAAAGGAACTGAGGAAGGAGAAATTGAGAACTGAGATTAGTTGTGTACTTGTTGTCACGAATGTGACACTGCTATGTTCAAAACTACCTGATGATATGAATAAGATTATCAGGTGGTTGTATTCACACTACTTCTACATAGTTACGTACGATATCGATATCATCTGCACCAAGTGTCAAATGATGGTAGGGTATCATTGTAGTGTCTTCATTATTAGGAAGATTGTTTACTTTCAGAAAATTATTTTCAAAAGTACTTCCATGGGTGAAGATTCTATTTTCACATATAGAAATTAGTTTCTCAAAACCAAGGTCAACTCGCGAATAACTGCGTATTGAGTTTGAACTTCCCGCATCGAATATAACATATGTTGGAACAAACAAGAATCTAAATAGAGATAGCAATTGCCTGAGATGGACATCATTATTTTGATTGGCTGGATCCACGATGCAACTACCGTTTCTTCTATGAAGCGTGATCTGCTCCAACAAACGCGTAATAACTGCGGAAAATATCCGCTCAAAGACGCTGTGGCTCCTTCACGCATGTTCGGCATTATACGCGCCAAATCAAATTATCGCCCGACTCGCTGTCACTCTAATTTCTTGTGGGGATTGGGTTAATTGGAAAAGTTTGGCCAATTTTAATTCGGCTTCCGGGGACTCATTGTCTTCATCATCTCCTGGATCTCTCGCCGCAGAGTTTTCGATAGCACAACAAGTGCGGTACGGTCCTGAGGGAATTTTTGAGCTGTATCGAATGAGTTGGTGGAGGATGGATGATATACCGAACTGGCCGGTACGCGGGGTGATTTGCTTGACAATGCGATTGACTGTATTATTATGGCATCACAGAAAGTGCCTGCAGAATTCAAGAGCTATTTGTGTCAATTCTTTGAATTCTTCCAGAGTGTACCTCGCAGTTGGGCCACTTGTATCAGAACTACTTCAACACAGAGACTGATGCATAGAACGCACTCTCTTCTCCACATGATCTTCCGCTGTTACCAACTGCATCATGAGCAGTATAGGTAATTCAGGATCTGATCATCAAAATAAAGGAAAATCCGACAACGCACTTGAAAACAACAACACATTTATCTGGAAAGTCTGAAAAAGTCGAATATTCTTGTCAATATCCTATAATCATACTCGTTCATCACTCTCACTTTCATGCACGTTGTTCGAAAGAAGAAACTTCAGAGCACGAGTATTGATATCATACCTTTTTTTATTTAATTTTTTGATTCTGAGATTGTCGTACTTTTAAAATGTTCTATATACCTATTATGTTATTCTCCTTCGATGAACTTCTAGGATCATACTGTCATTTCCCCTTTATATTCTTCATATTTTTTCTTATGTGCTGCATGTATTGCATTGCTTATTTTGTATGTATTGAGTAGGGTACTCCACCTCGAAAAAAGTGTCATAAGTAATAACAATGAGTAATGTTCTTGTATTTCATCGTATTGGAAGAATCTGGTGTAGGTGATAGGAGTATTTTGTATAGATTCATTTCGAAACAAGTGATCGCTCACCCATCAAGTACGTATTATTCATACATCTTTGCCATTACTGTAATGTAATGTCTTGCTCATTGAGTGGGAAACTTTGGATTCACTGATGATGCTCTGAATATCATTCAATCCTATCTGTCCGATTGAGTTCAGTATGTATTATACGATGGCTTTGTGTCAGACAATTATTCATTATTGTTTTCATTATTTATCAATGATTTATGTGACACAATCACTACTCATCATTCGTGTTATGCTGATGATCTGAAACTGTTTTCAATTGAACCTTGTTCATAGATGGTGTGATAAGAATCAACTACGTTCGAATATTAATAAATGTAAAGTGGTTAGTAATGGAATAAAAAAGAAAGGAGTATCCTTATGGAATCAATGGATCTATAATGGAACATCTTGAAAATTGTAAGGATTTGGAAGTGGTTTTTGACCAGAAGCTCACTTTCAATGAACATATACGCTCGAAAGTTGCAGGTGCACTCAGATCGTATGGATTTATTCTCACAAATAGCAGGTATTTAATCAATATGAGAGCTATCACTGCCACTGTGACTGTAAATAAAAAAAATCGCCCGAGAACCAAATGGATAACACCTGAAATAATAGCAATTGTTGATGGAAAAAATGATTTATATAAAAAAGTGAGAACAGATCCAGATAATAAAGAGCTTTGGGAAGAATACAAACATCTTAAAAATCACCTGAATAAGATGATACTAGCAGCTAAGAAAATATATGCCAATCAAATAATAGAAAAAAATAAAAACAGTACAAAAGGCCTCTGGAAAACTGTCAATGAAATCTGCAACAAATCCGGAAACATTACAAAAATAAAAGGAATAAAACTCAACAATGACGTAATCATACATGATCAATTAGAAATTTGCAACAGATTCAATGAATATTATAGCAAATTAGGCAAAAATCTTGCAATGAAAATAACGGAACCTTCAGATTTTGATTATTCTGAAAACATAGTACACAGCACTATGTACGTATTCCCAACTGATGAAAATGAAGTCAAAGAGATAATACTGCAACTAAAACCAAAAAAATCTCCGGGTGATGACGATATTCGATCTGAAACTCTTAAAGAAATAGTAAATGAAATCAAAGGCCCACTGACCCATTTAATAAATCGGTGTTTGGATACAGGGTACTTTCCGAAAATCCTGAAAACAGGACTAATCAAACCACTGTATAAAAATGGAGATAAATATGAAATGGTGAATTACAGGCCACTATCACTTATCTCTAACATATCTAAAATCGTAGAAAAGATATTGAAAATAAGAATATTGTCTTTTCTGAACAAACATCAAGTTCTCTCGGATAAACAATATGGATTCAGAGAAGGAAAATCGACGGAAGATGCAATACTCGCTTTATCATCCTATATTTATGAAGCACTGGATAAGAAAAAGGCTACCTTGTGCATATTCGTTGATCTTTCGAAAGCATTCGACACTGTTTGCCACAATACATTATTGAAAAAAATATCCTCATATGGACTAAGAGGAAATATTCATAGGATTCTTAAAAGTTATCTGACTGATAGAAAACAGAGGGCGAGCATCAATGGTGAAACCAGCCAATACGAGAATGTTTCCTATGGAGTCCCACAAGGTACTGTACTGGGACCATTATTATTTACTATCTATATTAACGGCCTACTCGACATGAAAACACAAGGAAATATTCTGAGCTTTGCAGACGATACAGCCATACTGTATAAATCCAATACATGGCCGGAACTGAAGGATCTTGTAGAAACTGATTTTCTGATAATAGAAAAATGGTTTAGAGGTAATAAATCAACACTGAATTTTACAAAAACTGAATACTTGCCTTTCTGTTCCTACACAAATGGACTACCAAATATGGGACCTATAAAAATAGGAGAAAGTTATGAAATACCAGAAGGAAAGTCGATGAAATATCTCGGCATCCAAATAGACCGGCATTTGAGATGGAACCTGCAAATTGACAATATAGTAAAAAAAATGAGGGGAATGCTATACAAATTCAAATATATGAAAGATTTTCTGGATACCCCAAATTTGAGAATATTATATTTTGCATTAGTTGAATCGCAATTACAATACGGTATAGTGGGATGGGGTGGAGTAAGTGATAATTATTTGGAAAAATTGAATGTCTTTCGAAAATATATAATAAAAATTATTTATTATAAGGTTCACACTCACCCAAGTGATAACTTGTTCAAAGAATCCAGTTTTCTCGATATCAGACAACTCTTCTGTTGGAATATTTTGAAAAATGTCAAAAAAGGAAATATCATCTTAGAACATCCAAACTACAGTCATAACACAAGAAATAAAAATAAAAGCGTAATACCGTGCTGTAACAAAACCATAGGTCAGCGGAATGCAACATACCTAGGACCTAGGTTATATAATATGGTACCGGATTACCTGAAGAATCACTATAACATGTCCAAATTCAAAAAAAAAGGTAAAAATGTGGATTGTGGAAAATGGGAGATCACCTTTTCATGAACTTGTTAATCAAAAAATGTATTAATGATTGAAACATAATTTATACCATTGGTAACAATATATGTATGTATATGTATGTGCATATGTATGTATATATACATGTATGTATATGTATGTGTGTATATATGTATGTATATATATTTGTCTCGTCATGATGCATAAGTCTCAGTTACTCATCAATTTTGCTAGGTTGGTCTTTATTATTTTTTTTTCCACAAAAACTCAGTGAATGTAGGTATATTAACACAATTTTAACATGGTGAATGTATTTTAATGAATATATCCATTTTTAACTGACATAATTGTTGGATTATTTTATATAATTTTACTTTCGTTTTTGAGATTTTATTACATTTATTATATATATTTTTAGATATTTTTTAATTCAATAATCATTGATAGTGTCATTCCTATTTTTAACTGTAATCTATATTGTTCGTTCATTTACATATATTTATTTTGTTAATTTATATATTATGTTATTCCTCAACTAACAAAAACCTTCATAATTTCTTTCTGTAATAATATTTCAATGTGTAGTAGCATATATAGTCACGCACAAGTAGTATAACAACTCATAGTTGTTATACACTTCTGTGACTCAACCATGTTTATTGCAGTGTGAACATTTTTTTTATTTATGTGAATAAACATTATTATTATTATCATCAAACTATTGTATTTCACATATGTCAGAACTTGAGTATGCTAGTATAATATGGTCACCCCATTTTGAAGTTCATATTCAAACCGTGGAAAAGGTGCAGCGTGGATTCATGAAATATATAGTATTCAGAACTGATGATACTTATTCTCGAAGAGAAATCACCAACAGTGATCTATATGATCGTTTAGATATGACATCTTCAAAATCGAGAAGAGGCTGTACTACGCTGAAATTTTTATATGAGCTGTTGAATAATTCAATCGATTGTAGTGATATATTGAAACAGCTGAATTTTGATGTACCTGCTTATCGAAATCGCTATTCGCTAACTTCTAGAAACACCAGAGCTAATACGAATGTCATGCTCAGTTCGCCTATATATATATAATGTGTATATAAACTATAACCGAATTGCTGCCAACTGCGACATATTCACTTCGTGACTATTCTTTTCCATCTCGCGGGATGATATGATAGGATTGTTCCGACATTATCATTATTTGGATTTCCGTTTCTGATATTATATTTTTTTCAGTTTCTCCGTCCGGTTGTTCTTCTGGTTTATTATATTTTCTTGGTTGAGGTTCAACAAAATATCGGTAACATTGAAACTTTTTTCGACATTCTGAATATCTTTGGTCTCTATGACACACTATGGAACACTTGCACATAATGACAATAATCGACTACAGCAAGGGTTTCAATGAAAAAGGAAAACTAAACACTGCACGTGCTCATCTCAGGTGTTTCACAGGTCTACAACTGTTTATACCTACTGTATATATGGTCTTCTGCAATCACTTATGTTTGGACTGTCAAGAACCACTGATTTTTGTTATCGACAATCATTATCATACATCTTCTGAAATTTTGAATCGTGTACCGCCAATAAAGTAGTAATTGTACAACTGAAATATTACACGGCGTCAACAGGTTATTGGCCCAGTACAAAAACTAAACTGGAAAATTATCGCTCATTGCTACTGGATGCATCCAAGAAATGATAACGTTACGTTGAGTCGAATATGGTTGAGTTGAACTAACTGGCGGTTCACAGTGGAAACCATGTTGGGCGAAAAAGATCCAGTTGATTATATTGAGGAAGCATTTGAGTTTGATGGAATCTCTGCACAAGGAGATACTGCAGTTGGAAAGACAGGGAGCGATAATACAAAATACGAATGCCATAGAAAAATAAAATGATGAGGAGAGGAAATGATCACTAATCGAACGGAAGACAGCATATAATATCTGGAAAGAGCTACAGAACGCATTCGAAAGAAAATGAGTAGCTAGTCAATTGCATCAGAGGAAAGCCTTTCTCACTATTGAGTTGAACATATCGAAAGAAGATATGCAATCTCTGTCCCAGCCACGCTGGAGCAAACATGCTAACCGTCCCCTCCTGATATGATCGGGTTGTAACAGCAATCGGAACATTATCCAATGATCAACTAACTCTACCTTTCATCCAGAACAGACTTTCAGATGAACAATTCAAACGTCGAACAAATTTACGACATGAGATTAAGAATGAATACCAACCAACTACAGCTTTTGCAGAGTAGTCGGAAGGAAATGGAAAAATTCACGCTGAGAGACAGCGTTCTACCTGGTTACTTACCTATTTCGACCTTAGGAACCCGAATTTTACAATGAAAACGTGTGCGAACTTACATTTTTCGAGAAACTCCAGGAGAAAAAAATGAAAATTTCCCTTCTTTTTTGGTTATTCGAAGATTCATTTGTCACATGAAATACTCTTCATATCTTCTTCATACATTCTAGAAGCTAAAAAGGAGGAGAAAAATCGTCTGCGAAGTTTGTTTCGTCGTCTTCAGCATCTTTGATAAGTCCTCCTTTCATATGGTTGGCGCTGTCAAATGTGCATCTGTGATATTTTGACTCACAGAACTAGGATTCTGACGTAGATTCTCATTTGACAGCGCCGTCCATATGAAAAATGCTGGATCCACCTCCCTCCATGATGCTTAAGAACGTTGATTCAACTAATTCGAGGATGTTTCCCTCCTTTTTGACTTCTTGAATGTTCATGGAAGGTATAAATAGTATCCTGTGTGAGAAGAGGAACTCCATGCCTACCCAAAACCAGCCGAAGAAAGAAGGTTAATTTCCATACTTTATCCTGGAATATCTCGAAAAAAAAAAGTTTGCGCATCTTTTCATTGTGAATTTCGAGTTCCAGAGGTTAAAATACGTAGGTCAAAAAAAAAGAAATCGAAAAAAATCCATCGAAAGATGAGTGCAAAATTACCAGATGTCATAACTATGGTGACATCGAACATAAAAGGCAGATTGAACGAAACCTTGCACAATATACAAGCCAGGAGATCAAAAACGAGTACTTTCAACTGTTGCTGATGAGGAAGAAAACCAACACTATTTTTTCCCGCTTCTAGTCAGCAGTGAACTAGAGAAACTCCATGTTATCTGAACTCAGGAGTGACTAAACATATCATAACTGTCATTTTCAAAGTTGTCAAATCAGGAGTGCATCATTCTGCAGATATGAGAGTGACTCCATATCGATGTTCGATGAAAAAGCAATAATTCCTATTGAAATATGTGAAGTATTGTTAGTACCTGATCCATAATTGAAATCACTTCCTGTGAAGGAACTTGAAAGAAAGCATCCATCTTTTCAGAGGAAACAAGATGCTTGCTGTTGCTCAACAAAATGGAAACGTTCACAAACTCAACATCGTGGTTGAAGCATTTTTTGATGGAATATAATGATGGTCATATGAGCGAAAGTGGTCTGCAGCAGTTAGAAAGTCAAATATGTTATTCGAAAATAACTTCCGAAGGCAGTTATTGAGGAACTGGAACGTACATGGAAGGAAAGCAAGCCAAACTTCCTCGAAATCAACACAAGGAACGTACATTGAGGCCACTTCAACTAGTACACAATGACATTTTCGTATGTGATATATAAAGTGTAGCAAAGAACCTTCACTGACTATAGCTTCTTATCGACATAAATATGACTATATCACTATATAACTAGTGACACTGACAGTGAATACATTGGAAAGTGGGTATTTGGAATGAATATACTGAGTATCATTTCAAAACATTCTTCCCCACTCTCATTTCAAACAATCTTCTAGATATTTTTGAGGTTTCCGACCACGACTAAGACGACTCTATCTTGCACCTCTTCATTATGTAGCACCTCTTCAGAACTCTGAATGTTGACAGAATTTCCTGGATCTTCAATATCTCCGATCGATTCGTATTCCGGAGTTTCCTTAAATTGTTGAAACTTCATTATTATTTGACAACGTTTCATCTCCTCTGTGAGCCGAATGTCAGATAGCGACTGAAGTTTCTCTTCCACTGGGTCGAACATGCGCATATTGAGAATCCGATTCGAGTAATTCAACTCCCTCGACCAGTGGTGAATCGCTCTTATTCGTTCTTACATGTTCCTCCGTTAATGCTTCCTGAAGAAGTCAGCCATGTTGGCATAGATGATCCATTTGGCGACCTACGTTGATGAATGAATAGAGGTTCATAATAAGGATCTAATGAAATGGATCTTCCCGAACAAGTTCCCATTATTCTGTTTTCAGTTTGTCAATTGATCACAGAGCCTTCAGAACGAGTGAAATCGTTTCCATTATTATAATTCCATTATACTTCTCACATTGACATATATTTTTTGATTGTTGATTTGATTGTATTTTTTGATTGATTGACACCAGTTGATATTTTTGTCGATCGAATTGTACTATTTGACCTTGATTGATTGAAGGTTTCAATCAGTGGATGTTCATTGGTACAATTCAATCGATATGAATATCAACTACTGACACTGATGTTGAATATATTGGAACACTTTGAAGAGATTTACTGGGTGTCATTCCATATCAACAATTGAATCGATGATCAAATAGACGTTGGAAAGTTGTATAATTTGATTCATTTTATCGTGTTTGAAGAAAGCAACCAAATAAATATCATAATGTTCATTGCATGAGTACTTGATTAAAACGTATACTTATATACAGGATAGCCCAATGGAAACAGAACAAGGAATGCATTTCACTGAGAGATCAAGGAACTGACATTGAAATAAATGATTCATCATGTAATGTTGTATAGGACAAGATACAAAACATGAAGCACTTCTCAGAGGAACATCGTTCTAACTACAGAATGAGAAATAGTGATGGAAGGGAAGATAGCGGTACTCTCCATCACTAGCCGATTATTTTCATGAACGGTTTTCTCGAGAACTTCTGCATTGAATTCCAAAAACAAGGAAGCGTTGGTAAGAAATTTCGATTACCTCCAAAATGATGTATCACTTGACCCGTTATTCTATTTGAGATTAAAGGGTTGTAGCTCACCCCTCCGAGGGGTTGGAAGTGAAAAAGTTGAAAACATGTGCAAAATATTTCCCTCTCGAAATGAAAATCGACTGGTGAGAGCGTTTTTTTTCCGAAAACGATAACCATATCAAATCTACCTTGTTTTGTTTCCATTGGGCCACCAAGTATATGTATCTGACGTATAGGCGACTCATTAGCTGTGATAATGATGATTGAAAATTGAAATTCATATATGCACGAATTCCAACAATTCTTTTCTACAGTGGTGTGTATTGTAGAAGTTGATCGAATTCAAATATACACGGTTCCATTCATTTTTTCTCAGGTGGCAATTCAATGTATAATTTTGTGAGCTTCTAAAACCGAAAAATATCATGGGAGTGTTCGAGATAATAGAAATACGCGAAGCAGTTAATCGGAAGCGTTTCCGGATCGTGAATTTATTTACAAATTATTTATTTGGTCATTCCGACCACGTATACCCGCTTGCATTCTGTTCCCGGAATCCGGGAGTACTGTGTCGTTTTCTCTTATAAATCTGTTACGGCCCGTGGTCCGACAGACCGCGTTTCTTCGTTATTCTGTTAATTCAAAGCTCGCTCGACTAACGTATTGCCCTTTATGTCTGTGAATATAAACTAGCTGACGGTCGGTAGACCAACTCCAATAAACCGAAACTACGAACAGTGGTGGCGTACGGAAGCGTTGAAGGGTCATGGTGGTGCGATTTATATCAAATCGGCCATTAAATAATGTTGTGAAGCCAATCAATATGTTCTGCAATCATACTGTATATCATTTTATCGCAAGTTGGCCTTCTATATTCCATATATCCATCACATGCTCATTATATTATTGCAGCACTAATTGTTCGAATGTTTTGAATTGCTGAATCTACCACAACCTCATTATCGGGTACCTACAGTCGTTAGATTGGATCTTGATTATCAAACGGAAATAGTTTATCGGTTGATAACTGTCCAACGCGGAGCGCGTCATAACCTTTCATTCTTTGAGTATGAAAACCCGTCACTTTTGAAGTGTTCAGCGGATTATGAAGTGTGACGTGGTTCGAAGAAATACGCCTGTATCTGCTAAAAAGTAGATTGTATAATTCATAACCAGATTGAAGTGTCATTGAATAACAAATAACTACCCCAACAATAAGTTCAAGTCGACTAACATTCGCTCTTCTGTTATTGACCGACTTCAACTCGACTACGAATAGTGCGGCTTCCAGCCGACTTAAACTGCGAGTCCCAATCATCTCCCTTATGAGTCAACTTCAACTAATCTGAAGCTATGGTTTGTCAGAACTGTCGGAAAAGCGAAGCAGCAAGTCATGTGTGCCTCGGACAACCGATGAAATCTAAGAGACAAGAATAGTCGTATCCGCAGTTAGTCAGAATCTGGATTCGGTCAATATCAAATCAGTAATTTCAAGGAATCTCGAAATGACAACCAAGTTCTCATCAGAGGAAGACGAGAAATTAATTGATTGATCTCCCGTTCGGGATCATCCTCCGTTGTACAATTCCAAAAGAAGTGGAAGTTACGGGAACAATGATAATAAAGATTGTAAGGGCCTTAATTGCCTTAAGGGCTTACAAGGGCGCTATCAGGATCGAAACTATCTTTCCTAAGGAAAACGGGAGTCTCGAGCGCCAGTTTTTTATAAAAGTGGTATACTCCACTTGCTCCAGAAAAAGATATTCAGGAGGCCCAAGTAGCAACAGTGGAGCGACGGTTTCCCAGGGGTCGGTTCTTTTGACCCAGGTTAAGTTTAACAAGGGTAGGTAGGCTTTAATTACCTAACCCTGTCATTGACTGGAATACCGGTTGCTATATTGATCAAAGAAAATTTTATTTCCGTCTCAGCTGTCAGATTTTGACAGCTTGGGACCCTGGTGTCAGGAGGACAGAAATTTGACAGGCGGATTGATACAAAAAAAAAGAAAGTCGAATAAATCAATACCTGAAAACCAGAAATAAAAGAACTTCGAATTTTGACAGGTTTATTCTCCAGTCAATATATTCAAGTACACTGAAAATTATGCAGGAAAATTAGGCATCTGCAGTATCTCACAAAATTACCAAAATTGAAAATAACAGAAAAAAAACTTCCAAAGAACGTTATTGGCTATAAAACTCACAAATTAATAAATACCGGGTTACTCCGGGTGAAAGATTACAGGCTTGTACCTATACAACATGAGATAAAAACCACAGAACTAAATTTCCAAAACACACAACTATATAAGTAACCAGAACTCCAAAAATAACTTACAATATCAACAACAGATCTGGGTTATTTCAACATCAAAAACACCACCGAACTAGCAACAGGTACAAAGATATACAGGCAATCAGGAAGCAATAGCAACGATAGTTAAGCGGGCAAATTCTGGGTAGTTCAGGTGTAGATCAGGAGTAGCGCGTGAGCAGGAATAAAACGAAAAGCCAAGTCGAGCAATAAGCGCATCCAAAAGCACGGCGCATAAGCTGGATTATTTCGGGCTAGATATGAGCAGAGTAGATTTTACAAGGACAGGTGAAACTAACTGGTAGAGTGAGTGAAATTATATACAGGATCACTCAACTCTAAACAATTCAGGTATTGCAGATCTACTCTTCTCAATCCCACCAGTACACAATGCCAGAAGGTTAGATCGACTTACGGTTTTGGTTTGGCAAACGGCAGATACCAAGGCTCAGCTAATCCCAATGATGTACGAACGGGCGTTTACACCGTTGTCCCACTACACGGTACACTTGAACGGTTTCACAGACACGGCGGGAAGATCAAGAAGGCTCAAGTCTCAGGTTAATAGGTTATGTTCAATGTTTTTAATTTGACAAATTGCAAAATATCTGGAATGTTTCCTGAAGTTAGGAATTGACTAGAAAAATATTCTGGGTGCCCTGAAGGGATTTACTGGTAGCGGAAAGTTACTGTGGATTCGATACTGGAAAAATGTCGATGGCTGGATATGAAAATACTGGGAATTGACCTCGGAATTGACTAATGCAAATGCTTGTAAGACGGATGAAGACCTATACTCGAACACGGATTCTATAGTGATAATTCGACTGCGGCGGAAAACTGTGTGTTACGGTTAACTCACTAACTTTCTAACTCGCTAACTTACTAACTTATTAACTGCCTGGCACCGAAGGTGCTCAAGAATTTATAGAGAATGGAATTTTGCAAAAAATTCTAGCAAAAACAAACCCGTTCTCCTTGCTTGACCTCTAGATTTTGACCAGAAAACTTAACAAAAAGTGCCGGTTGACGAAACACGTGGCTTTTCATAAGAAAAGTGCGGAAAAATTAGTTTTTCCCCATGCCAGGATATCTATAAATTATTGGGTATTGTTGCTAAAGCCATTGAGAAAATCTGGAGCCCTAATATTCATCAACAAGAAAGTTATAGCCGGTACAGTATCTAAACACATTTTCCTATCTATGAAATCTGTATTTTCTATGTTCTATTCAAGTATATCTTTCGGAGCCCTCTAAGATGGATGTCATCCAAAGATATCAGTATTACTAAGATTTTAAACATTCCAAACCACTCAGAGTAGCTGGTAATGGGATATAACAGGGATCAGAAAACTTCCAACGCTTAGAGGACCGTATTTGTCATCATAGATGTATTCAGGGGTGTAATCAAGCCGCTATGGTTATAAATTCCTGGAAAATCTGACAGTACAAATTCTAAAGGTTAGTCTATGTTTCATCTTCCAGCTTTCAATGAAAAATACTGGTTGATTCATGACATAATTCTGGTAGGTATCTGTACGTTCCGTTCTAGTAATGAATGTTCCCAAAACACTTCATTACACACCCCTCCTACTTGCGGAAAAAGAAAATATTGCTTCAGCTGTATTTTTCTTTTTGTATACTATACTCATGGATGGCTTAACGATGTTCTGGAGGATCTCCTGCTGGGCGGTTCACACGAGGGTCTGGTCGATTGTTTGGAGGACGGCCTGCACGGAGGCCTACACGGTGATCTGGTTGAGTGGCTGGTGCTGTCCTGTACCACAGGCATGACGAAGTTCCGGAAGCTGGCCTGCTGGGAGGCTTACACGGTGATCTGGTTGAGTGGCTGGAAGATGTTCAGCTGAACCCGATCAATACTTGTAATCGCCTCTGGCCTTCTTACAAGTACACAACTGGCACTGTATGGCGCGGTCAGCGACGGTAGGGGTGGACGTCTGGACTTGCCGATTGACCTGATTGGGCTGCAACAGGGCAGCTACCGGCCTAGATGCCACTCGGACGCTGGTACGAATGTCCACTCTGGGGACAACTGGTGAACGCCGATACAGTTGACTTTCCGGTACCAGTACTGGAAAGTGCCCCGGGTACTTCGGGGGTCGAGGAGGACAGGCACAGTCACAGGACCGGACACCGTCGCGTCCGCAGCGGGAGCAGAATATCCGGGACGGAAATCGACACTGGGGCCGTTGGTGCCCTGGATTTCCGCACCTCCAGCAGAGTCGGCGTTCTACCGGCAGGTAGATGATCTCGAAGCCTTGGCTGTCTACTCGAGTGGTCTGGCGGGTGCTCGAATGAGTAGTCTGGCGGTCGTCTGGTGAGGTGGCCTGGCGTTCGTCTGGTTGCGTGGTCTGGCGGACGTCCGGAGGGGTAGTTTGGCGGTTGTCTGGTGGGGTGGCCTGGTGGGAGTCTGGTGGAGTAGCCTGAGGGAAACCGGTGATTTCCCACCCGTCGATCTCTTCGAGGGCGTCTAGCTGCTCAATCCCTAAATCCAAGATGTCCATAACTCCTATAACAAACAGCAAAACTACATAAAAAAAATAACCCGATGTATAACCACCTTCTCCCGTCAGGAACATTGGCGTCCATGGAACAGCCGATCCTTGGGGAAGCCGTTGAATCAGTTCCGGAAGGGGCTCGGTTGCGATCTCCTCCCGGGGGGTTTCCACTGAGCCCCGCAGGTGGGCGTAGAGCGTCGGGAAGCGGGTGGGCAGGCTCGGTTCGGGCGTGATCGGGGAGTATTGCGGCCGTGGTGAAAAGGTACTGAGGGGCGCAGGACCCTCCGCCATGTGATCCAGCTCGAAGTACTGGGGAATATCCATATATTCGTAACCCAGGTCTATACGAGGCGTCGAAATTCGGATATCCACTACTGGCAGCCTTTCTGGGGTCACGTATCCCACCGGGAACTCCAATTCCGGGACCTCCGGAAGGTGGAGTACCGGAACGTCGTTGGCCGGCCGAAGCACCAGGTCTTGCAGGACCCGGATGCGCTTGGCGGCCGGAAAACCACTGGGCAGGCTTCGGTCAGCCATCTGGGAAAGCATAGGGGTTTACTGGTCTCCGTCTGTCAGGAACGGTTTCAGATCTTTGACATGGATCCGATGATACCGTTTGCCTGTGGCGCTTTTCAGATCATACACTACTGGTGAAATCACCCGAACTACGGTTACGGGACCTGTGTATTTTGGAGCTAACTTAGCTGCATGGCCACGGATCCCCGAGGAGAGATTGTGTTCCCTCTTCATAACTTTGTCCCCCAGATGACATCTCCAGTCTCGGCGACGCAAGTTATAATAATGACTCTGGGTGGTGAAGGCACGAGTCAGGTTTATTCGGACTAGCTCGTGTACTTCTTTGAGCTTTTCCAGGTGTCCTATCCAGGTCTGGGAGGGTTTCTTTTCAGCTTCCTCATCTCCTTCGGCCATATCGATTGTCGGGGTGCGGTGAAGTGCTTTCGGCGGTTCTAACTCTCTTCCAAAAAGAAGGAACGATGGACTGAACCCAGTTGAATCATGTCTCGCGGTGTTCATGGCAAACTGGAGTTCTGGCAGGTACTGGTCCCATTTCCGGTGATCATTTTCGCAATACTGGGAGATCATTGTCTTCACGGTTTTGTTCGTCCGTTCAACGGAATTAGCTTGTGGGGTGTACGGTGGAGTCAGGCGGTGTTTTATTCCTAGATCGGTCAGGAGGGCTTCAAATATTTTACCGGTGTACTGGGTGCCATTGTCACTTATGACAGTTCCTGGACGTCCAAATCTCAAGACTATATCTTCATGAAACGCTTGAGATACGGCTTTAGAGGTGGCTTTCCGTATCGGCCGGAGTTGAACCCATTTAGTAAACCTATCCTGGTACACGGCTAGGTAGCAATTGCCTTTGCTAGAGCGGGGTAACGGGCCGACTAAATCGGTAGAAACGGTGTCCCGGATGCATTTTTCCGGGTGGTTGTTGTTGAGAAACTTTGTACTCTTGGCAAACTGTGCAACTCCGGACGTAGCGAGCGATTTCTCGGAACATCCCTGGCCAGTAGTACTTCTGGGTGATTCGAGCTGTGGTTTTAGCTATCCCCATGTGTCCAGCGGTTACATGATTGTGATTTTCCCGAAGGACCTGGTGTCGGAGCTGTTTTGGCACACACAGTTTCCAGGGATCAGTCATACTAATCTCACTCAGGTTATTCGAGTCCCAAAAGTGCCGGAATAGTCTACCGTCTTTTATACAGTAGTCAGGGAAAGATTCAGGAGTGCGGGCTACTTCTTCTTTGCGAGTACGGTACCAGGAACACTGGTTTTCGGCCTCCCGTTCTGTTTCAGTTGCACAACAGAACGTATTCACTTCACTACTGGGTCCAGGAAGTGGTTGCCGGGATAAACCATCTGCTAGTTTGTTCAAGGATCCTTTTCGATATTTCACCTCGAAATCAAACTGCTGCAGGAACATCACCCATCTGGCTATCCTGCCGGCGGGACTCTTGATAGAATGCATCCATTTCAGGGACAGGTGATCAGTCAGTACGGTGAAGTGATAACCTTCCAGGTAGGGTCTGAGTTTCTTGATGCTCCAGACTATAGCCAAACATTCTTTTTCGGTGACCGAGTAGTTACGTTCGGATCCGGTCAGCATCCTACTCGCGTACGCCACTACTTTCTCCTGACCCTCTGAGACTTGGGTAAGTGCTGCTCCCAGTCCACAATCGGAGGCGTCAGTTTGTAGTATGAACGGCTTGGTGAAGTCAGGACAAACCAAAGCTGGTGCTTCTGTAAGCTGGGTTTTCAAAAACTCGAAGGCGGTGTCCTGAGTTTCTGTCCATTTCCAGCGGTTACTTTTCTTCAGCAGCTTGGTCAGTGGTGCCACGATCCCGGAGAAGTTTGGAATGAACCTGCGGTACCAGGATGCCATCCCAAGAAACTGACGGAGTTTCCTCAGGGTATTTGGGGCGGGCCACTGGACAATCGACGCTATTTTATCTGGGTCGGTTTTTATTCCTCCTGGTGTTACTACGTGTCCTAAGTATTTCAGTGAGTTTAGGCAAAACTTACATTTTTCTGGGTTCAGTTGTAAGTTAGCCTCACGTAACCGTTCGAAAACTCGCTGAAGATTGATCAGGTGTTCATCGAAAGTTTTGCTCAGCACAATGATGTCATCCAGGTATGCAAAAGCAAACGGTTCCATGTCGGGTCCAATGAGAGTGTCCATGAGCCTTTGAAAAGTGGCTGGTGCTGAATGTAGTCCAAAAGGCATTACTCTGAACTGGAACAATCCTCTTCCCGGAACGGTAAAGGCGGTTATCGGTTTACTTTCAGGTGACAGCGGTATCTGCCAGTATCCCTGCTTCAAGTCCAAACTGGATATGAACTTGGCTTCTCTCAATTTGTCCAGGATTGCGTTTATAAACGGTAACGGATATGCATCCTTCTCGGCTACGTCATTCACTTTCTGGAAATCAATGCAAAATCGATGTTTCCCGTCTTTCTTTTTCACAATTACTACAGGGGAACTCCAAGGACTACTGGAAGGTTCGATAATGCCATCATTCAACATTTTGTCGACTTCTTCATTTATCACCTCCTGCATTCTCGGATTCTGGGGGCGATACCTTTGTTTGATCGGCTCTGTCATCTTCAAACGAATGCGATGCTGAACCAAAGATGTGGGTCCCTTGATTTGTTGGAATGCTGGTAATTCTATGTCCAAGAAGTTTTGTAGTACGGTCTGTTGATCAGTAGTTAGATTTTGTTGAATCGGTTCAGCAGCATCTGATTTTCCCGCAAGGAGGGTGTCGGGGTTTTGCTGATCTTCCAGGGTGTCATCAAGACGTGTAGTTACAGTATGCTCCGTAACTGACTGGATCTTGGGTGTGGGAGTTTCATCTGGACCTGGACTCCGAAGGGAACCAAGAACCGAGACGTTCTTCTGGTTCCTATACACGGTGGCTGTCGGCAGATCTATGCTGAAGCCTTGTGTGCGAAGGACATCCATTCCTAACACGATATCAGCAGCCAAACTGGGAATAATCAGTAACTCGCATGGGAAACATTCGGTTCCAATAGTCATAGAGAGTTTGAATATTCTGGTCACCTGGATCAGTGAACCATCGGCCTGGCGGGACTGTACTATTGTGCGGGGGCGTTCCTGTGCCCCAAACCTGTCACAAAAGTCGGCAACGCGGGTACTGGCAAATGACCGGGTGGCACCCGTATCCACCAAGGCCGTAAACTGGGTGTCTCCTATAATAACTGGTATCAACGGTCGGTTGTCGGTTTGTCTGGAAGTCGGCGGATTTTCCGGGATATTTATCTGCTGGAGCCTAACTGTCCTCGGTTCAGCTGGGCTCCGGGCAGGTTTTCCGACCTGGTACATGCGCAGTCTCGGGACAACACCCCCTCGCGTCCACATCGCGAGCAGAAGATCTTAGGCGAGTTTCGGCATTCTCCTCGCCTATGTCCAGTCTGTCCACATCTCCAGCACATAGTATTCCGGTTATAACCATCCTGGACCGGTGTTATCGGGGTAGCGGGTAGTATAGCTCTGCTGGGTGGCCTGGACAGAGGTATATTGTCTGGTATCTGCCTGGCGACGTGTACTCTTTGTACTCCGGGTGATGCGTCCCTTACACGTGTTTGATGCCAAGGCCTGTCGGTTCTATGTCCGGGATGAGGATTTCTGGAAGTGGTACCCTGGAGCGGATTTCGGTGGTACAACTGGCGGATCTCTCCTCTGAGACTTTCAAATTCCTGGATTAACGGTATCAGGCTGGATACATCCGTGAAATCGAACCTCTTGATGTACTGGCGGTAATCTGGCAGTAAGTTCCGGTAGATCCAAGCCAATTCTTGATCCTGACGCATACTTCCATGTCGTCGGATCAGGGTTTGCATATCGATGACATAATCTATGGCTGGCTCATCGGTTTTTTGTAAACGGTGGCTGATCTCCATCTCGATATCTTCTCGGTATCGGACCGGGAAATAAGTCATCTGGAAAATTCTCTTGAAACTGGCCCAAGAATCCCAGTAGACACGGTTGCATCGGTACCACAACAGGGCTCTTCCTTGCAGGATTTCGGGTAAAGTATCGAGTAATTGTTCAGGATCGGCTCTTTCGGCATTTCCTATTTCCTCGAGGCGTTCCAGGAATGCAACTGGATCGGTGTTCTTTCCATCGAAGCTCAAGTTCCAGTGGTGAGATTTCAATGGAGGGCGGTGTTGAAGAGCAGGAATATTCGCAGGAGGATCAATCGGGGGCACCCTGGGTGCAGTGACAAGTGGTGCAGGGTCAGGCAAAAGCGAGGGAGGCCGGGTTACAGGCACATTATTCATCTGTGGTGCTGTGGAGGGTGGAGGTCCTGGAGCACCGTATGGCGCTTTCAGTCCAAGCATTTTCGGTAGTTCGTCCCTTAGGAACCGAACTAGACGTCGGCGCAATATACGTTTTGGTCACTGGAAAATAACTGGTACTGGATTCCTTAAGTAGTTCGGTGGAATTAATCAGTAAACGTAAACAACGGCTATATCAACTGGAAAACAATTGTGTGATTTGTTACCTATGACTAGATCTGTGTTCTGGTATCAATTGGTTCTGCGCTGCAATGAGAGGAATACGGTTTCTGTTATGTAAATGAAAATAAAATTACAAAATTGAAAAATGAAGGAAATTTTTCAGTTTTCTGGGAAAGTAAAGTTCCTTGGCTCGGCCCTGGTCGTTCAGTTGCACGGTTATTGTTCAGACGAAAATAAATTGGTTCTTTTCAAAATTGAAAACAATTCGGAAAATCGAAATTTTCCAAAATTTTAAAAATAAATTTGAAAACAAAAGCTTCCTGGTCTGCTGTGCTCGGTCGGTCGAATTATTCCTAGTATATCAAAAACAAAAAACAATACTAGAAAGTTTTCAAAAATGAAAAAAAAATTCACAACAGCAAAATGAAGTTGAACAGAAAAATTCTGGTTTCCTTTCTGGGCGGTTACTGGAGCGGTCTCTGCTCTATCGAGAGAAGAGAGAAGGAAAAATAAATCGGAAATAACCGAAATCAAAACTAAATATTTTTTTCGCAAAACTAAATATTCTGTTTTCCGGCCAATCAATTGAACGGTCCCTGCTCGGGCGCCAATTTTGTAAGGGCCTTAATTGCCTTAAGGGCTTACAAGGGCGCTATCAGGATGAAAACTATCTTTCCTAAGGAAAACGGGAGTCTCGAGCGCCAGTTTCTTATAAAAGTGGTATACTCCACTTGCTCCAGAAAAAGATATTCAGGGGGCCCAAGTAGCAACAGTGGAGCGACGGTTTCCCAGGGGTCGGTTCTTTTGACCCAGGTTAAGTTTAACAAGGGTAGGTAGGCTTTAATTACCTAACCCTGTCATTGACTGGAATACCGGTTGCTATATTGATCAAAAAAAATTTTATTTCCGTCTCAGCTGTCAGATTTTGACAGCTTGGGACCCTGGTGTCAGGAGGACAGAAATTTGACAGGCGGATTGATACAAAAAAAAAGAAAGTCGAATAAATCAATACCTGAAAACCAGAAATAAAAGAACTTCGAATTTTGACAGGTTTATTCTCCAGTCAATATATTCAAGTACACTGAAAATTATGCAGGAAAATTAGGCATCTGCAGTATCTCACAAAATTACCAAAATTGAAAATAACAGCAAAAAAACTTCCAAAGAACGTTATTGGCTATAAAACTCACAAATTAATAAATACCGGGTTACTCCGGGTGAAAGATTACAGGCTTGTACCTATACAACATGAGATAAAAACCACAGAACTAAATTTCCAAAACACACAACTATATAAGTAACCAGAACTCCAAAAATAACTTACAATATCAACAACAGATCTGGGTTATTTCAACATCAAAAACACCACCGAACTAGCAACAGGTACAAAGATATACAGGCAATCAGGAAGCAATAGCAACGATAGTTAAGCGGGCAAATTCTGGGTAGTTCAGGTGTAGATCAGGAGTAGCGCGTGAGCAGGAATGAAACGAAAAGCCAAGTCGAGCAATAAGCGCATCCAAAAGCACGGCGCATAAGCTGGATTATTTCGGGCTAGATATGAGCAGAGTAGATTTTACAAGGACAGGTGAAACTAACTGGTAGAGTGAGTGAAATTATATACAGGATCACTCAACTCTAAACAATTCAGGTATTGCAGATCTACTCTTCTCAATCCCACCAGTACACAATGCCAGAAGGTTAGATCGACTTACGGTTTTGGTTTGGCAAACGGCAGATACCAAGGCTCAGCTAATCCCAATGATGTACGAACGGGCGTTTACACCGTTGTCCCACTACACGGTACACTTGAACGGTTTCACAGACACGGCGGGAAGATCAAGAAGGCTCAAGTCTCAGGTTAATAGGTTATGTTCAATGTTTTTAATTTGACAAATTGCAAAATATCTGGAATGTTTCCTGAAGTTAGGAATTGACTAGAAAAATATTCTGGGTGCCCTGAAGGGATTTACTGGTAGCGGAAAGTTACTGTGGATTCGATACTGGAAAAATGTCGATGGCTGGATATGAAAATACTGGGAATTGACCTCGGAATTGACTAATGCAAATGCTTGTAAGACGGATGAAGACCTATACTCGAACACGGATTCTATAGTGATAATTCGACTGCGGCGGAAAACTGTGTGTTACGGTTAACTCACTAACTTTCTAACTCGCTAACTTACTAACTTATTAACTGCCTGGCACCGAAGGTGCTCAAGAATTTATAGAGAATGGAATTTTGCAAAAAATTCTAGCAAAAACAAACCCGTTCTCCTTGCTTGACCTCTAGATTTTGACCAGAAAACTTAACAAAAAGTGCCGGTTGACGAAACACGTGGCTTTTCATAAGAAAAGTGCGGAAAAATTAGTTTTTCCCCATGCCAGGATATCTATAAATTATTGGGTATTGTTGCTAAAGCCATTGAGAAAATCTGGAGCCCTAATATTCATCAACAAGAAAGTTATAGCCGGTACAGTATCTAAACACATTTTCCTATCTATGAAATCTGTATTTTCTATGTTCTATTCAAGTATATCTTTCGGAGCCCTCTAAGATGGATGTCATCCAAAGATATCAGTATTACTAAGATTTTAAACATTCCAAACCACTCAGAGTAGCTGGTAATGGGATATAACAGGGATCAGAAAACTTCCAACGCTTAGAGGACCGTATTTGTCATCATAGATGTATTCAGGGGTGTAATCAAGCCGCTATGGTTATAAATTCCTGGAAAATCTGACAGTACAAATTCTAAAGGTTAGTCTATGTTTCATCTTCCAGCTTTCAATGAAAAATACTGGTTGATTCATGACATAATTCTGGTAGGTATCTGTACGTTCCGTTCTAGTAATGAATGTTCCCAAAACACTTCATCACAAGATAATATCGACATATATAAATACTCAAACTCGAGAGAAGCTCTTCGTCAGATGAATAGATAGATTGATATTCATGTCCCATGAGATACACAATAAATGAACATGAAGATAACACAAAAAATATTTGGAAGAGTATCTACTTATAGCCAGAGGCGTAGGGAAAGCGACTAGCCGACATGAAATAATGAATATGAGTAGGGCTAACTTGATTTTTTCAAAACGTCACTTCATGACATAAATGAAAACATTGTATGCATCAGATAATGGAATCTCTTTCCTCAATGAGTATTGTGAGCAGACAATGATCAGCCATTGTTATGATATGAATGAATCCATATATTGAATAATAATGAATATTTCCATTCTGCAAATACCAGCATACTATCAAGCACTTACTTAAGTAAGAAACCATAGCCTAACAACAATGCTACTGTTTCAGCTATGGTGAGCTATGGTAGCTATTTGAGCTATGGTTTGTTAAAACTGAAGGCGATGCAAATCAGATCAAATCAGTCAGTCAGTCAGAATTGGCGCAGGTAGAATCACGGGTAATCAACGCGTTCGTTCAGTTGAGCACACAGCGAAAAGCCGTCATTTTGACAAATTTTGAAATAACATTCAAGATGAGAAGAAGACAAGAAATCTGAATTCGTGAAGCTAAACGTAACAGATTCTTCTTATACTTCGTATATTGTCTGCGGAAACCATATATATAATATCAAATAATCTCCACTAGATGCACTCCTCGTATTGAAAATACCAAATAATTGGAGTTTCAAGTTTATCAATCAGGTGTACACGTCAAATTTATCTTAGAAACTGTGCAAGATGCTCGCCATTAACATTCGTGCAATAATAATATCGATTCCCTCTCTTCCTCAACATCCTGCAACATAGCAGTTATACTTTGACACTCTACAGTTACGACTTCTCTCAGAACTAGAAGAAAGGCCGGCTGTGTTTTATAAACGGTAGACTTCAAAAGGGCCAACAGAAAGAAGTCAAGAAAGGAAATATCAGGAGACCTTGCAGCTCACTCATAACATCATTTACGGTCAATCCAAAGTCCTCGGATCCTTTGATTTTTGAACGAAACGAGACGGAACGATTTCATTATAGCAAGCATGTTCATAACGGACATCTTGAACAGCTTGTAAGATGAAGACGTGTACACGTGATCATTAAACTCGTGATTCAAATTATTTGGTATTCTTCTTGAGAAAATAGTTGTCTATTACCAAGATTTTGACAAGCTATCATTTCGTCGTCGATGAAAATAATAATGCAAAATTATAGAGTCATGAAAAACTTGATGAGACCTTCAAAAAGAGGAATGGCACGACCCCTTTCCCCTATGCAAATTTTGAGGGTTGCGAAAAAAGCTGAAAATTGTGTTCTTTCTGAAATCAAAAATCTTTGTGATCGAGCGTTCTCCAAGTTTTGATTTCAAATCCTAAAACAATACGGTGGAAAGTTTCCATATAGAACGAAGGTGTTTTGCAAGTGAATGAATGTTCAGTAGTGAGGAATATAATCGAAATAACATGTGAGACATTGACCAAATGTCCAAAATGATGCAAAAAAACATGATATCAATCCAATAATAATAATGTAAAATACACGATCAAATAAAATCTTCCTCTCTCTGGATGGTGAGATGAATGTCGAGAAAGAAGTCGACGAAAAACCGAGGCTGCACGACTAATGGCTTGTTAGCAAACGCAATTTCAATAATTGGCGGAAATGACGATACAGTTTTTACGATGAAAGCAAATGCAATCCTAATAATGATAATGTTTCTTTGCGAAATACATACTGCTTCTATATTCGTTAGTGCCTCATACTATGGAATCGACCGTAAACTAAAAAAATTATGAACGCGGGATAAATTTTCCGAAGTGAATGTGACATCGATTACGTTTTATCTCCTAGGTGATTCTTTTCATAAGAATATTGAAAATTTTTGAAGGAAAAGGAATCAGTTGATATTCCACACATTGCTATATATCTATGGAGTGAAAACGGGTACATGGACGTTGAGGAGCAATCGAGTGGTCAACAAGATCTCTGGACCCGACACCAAGGAACTGATACCAGTGGACATTTTCAGCGTGAAAATGAAGAATAGCATTTGAAGTGAATATATTTCAAACGGAAAGAAAGATATTCATGAAAATTTGCAAGTGAGTGCAATGAAACAAGATGCATATGCTGTACATTTTTTTGTTAATGATATACTTTCGGTTCAACCAGAAATGCCTTCAACTTCTTTGATTCAGATGGTACACCCTATATATTTTCACAGATTTTCAAAGAGCTTGTTATTTTGAAATCATACAGCACTTCAATCATGCTCCTTTGAGTATCTTGATACCATGGTTCAGTGCCAAATTTGTGATGGAAGTTTGAGGTTTTTTACCATCCCAGTTGTATTGAAACGTTGTAATGTTTTAGTTACTGTGGAGCGAGGATTTTTCTCCGGATGCAAATTATTGAAAATATGACATACTTCTTCATGAGTTCTAACACAATCACCATAACCGATCATCATCATGATCTAGATACGCCCTTTTTCACTTAATTGAACTATTTTGAATTGTGAAACTCATTTCCGTCAAATAGAATTTGACACTTTTTTTTTATCTGTGGACAACACGAAAGGAAAACCAATGATGTCCGAGGAACAACGTGTTAGCCAGCGGTGGAATTTTGAGAGAGTAGGAAGGTGTTGGAATTTTTCTTGAAAGTTTGGAGGTTGTAAGCATCAGGAAAGACTTCACTAGGCAAAGAATTCCATAACTTTGCCGTTCTATTGAGGAATGGTGATTGGTATAGCGATGTTCGACAGGTCTCGAGCCTGACAGTGTAGGAGTGAACAGCTTGAGCTCGTCTGGTTTGTCTACTAGGAATCGCGCGTGGTGGCATAATAGATGATATCTCCGTTGAGCACCGACCATGAAAGTACCTATGAAAAAGGCATAGATCGCCGACCTTTCTACGATGATCTAGAGAGGTCAATGATTTGGTTAGTGTTGTATCATCAACTAGGCGAATAGCTCTCTTCTGAATTGAATCTAAGAGCTTTAGCGTATGTTTGAGGGCTGAGCTCCAAACATGTGAACAGTACTCCAGGATAGGTCGAATTTGTGCTTTGTAGATCATAAGCACCTGCTGGGATGTGAAGTATCTCTTCGCACGGAATAGAAAACCAAGTTTTTGTGAAGCAGTTTTCGCAATGGACCTCACATAATCGTCCCATGAGAGAGCACTGTTGGTGGTGACACCCAGCATGGATATTGACGACTTCATAGGAACAGTGGTACCCGACATCATCATATTGGGCATTGTGTGATAAGCCTTCTTGGTGAACATACTAGCTTGAGTTTTAGTTGCATTGAGCTGCACTAGATTCTCAGATCCCCATTGGAGATCAAAAGACGTACTAAACAGTACTCGTTTGTTCATCACTATGCATACAAATAACATCAATTAGTTCATCTGAATAGTTTTTTGCTCTAATGCGAAAAACTCGAAGGAGGTTGAACAAAGTGCTATATTCCTCGTTTTCACAAATTTTCTCACATTGAACTCAATATGTATGAGTTCAAAATAATAAGCTCTTTCGAAATCTGTGAAGATACATAGGGTGTGTCATTGAAATTGAAGGAATCGATAGTTTTGCCGGTTGAACAGAAAGTATATTATCAACAAAAGAATGTATATCAGAAGAATTTCATTTCATTGCAATAACCTGCGAATTTTGATTAATATTGTTCTTTCCGTTCAAGAGATATTCACTTGGTTCCATACTTTATCCCAACCCTGTATAAAAGATCACTCCAGGAATCCAGAAGTGATAACTCCAGAAGATTCAATTCGTCGAAGAGGATGATATTGTCACGAACGGAGTATGACCATTTGGTGGACAACCTACGCTCGAGCTCTATGTCCTAACGACCTCAGAAAATCGAACTACGAGAGCTCATCGATTTCATCAGTGGGAATCTAGTATTTCATGACTCAATATTTTCCTTACCTCTATTCACATTTCGAATGAATGAAGACTTGTTCATCATCATCTTCCAATCGGAAGAATATATTTCGAACCTCACTATCGCAATAATTCAATAAACTGCCAAAAATATTCCTAAGCGTATATTGAATCATCATCCTGAGTCAACATGGAATAATCTATATAACAGTCTCCTAACACATTTCTGCTTGAACATTTCTGCTTTCATTTTCACTAACGAAGAACACCCTGTGTGAACACACCTTGTGTGAATTGTCAATATTTTTTTCATCATGATATTCTCGATTCGCGAAATGATGTTCCATGCATTATGACGTTCATCTACACATTGTACATACAGGGTGACCCAATAAAAACGAAACGGAATAATTGCACAAGACGGAATAATTGCACAACATTATAAATTGATACAATCAGAACGTACCCATAACGAATATTGTTGTTTCGATATCCTGTGCAATGTGATGCCACTGGTTGTTTACTCGGATCCCATATTACTTCCACTTAAATGGCCAGAACTTCTCAGTAGATAAGAGAGTGGTTTGCTGCTCCATTGCTCAAATGCATATTCATGATCGTCGTCATCCGTATGACAGTTTCACAATGCGTTCCAAATGAAAATCAGCCCCTTCATTCTGTATTCCAAGCCACAAGAAAAACTCAGGAACCTAAAGTTCGTCCATCACCAACTATGGAGATTTTAAGGAAGCAAATATGTGTATCCTTATATAATATCCTGAAATATATGTTCTGAAATATATGTATGTGAAATATATATGATAATGATAATCGATTGAAAGGTCTCAACACTTATAAGTACACTAGATAGTGGAAGAGAGTCATGAAAAAGAAGAGAAAGTACAGAAAAGTTAACTCTTGACTTTGGGACTTCTTTTGAGGTATCATTCATTCATCATCAGCTCAGTTGAAGGAGGAGAAGAACCTATGAGTTGATATGAATGATTATGAAAGTGACCTACCATTTTGAATTAGTTGAATTTATGATGAGAAATTCAATATGATCATTTTATTTTATATAATTATTAAGAAAGCATTTTCTCGCTCAATAATCGAGATCATCTCGCTCAAGTTGCAATATCATCTCAAGCCAGATGATCTCGCTCATTGAGCGAGGTGATTTCAGTAGCAAGAAGAAAGATGATCTTGAATCTCAAGACTGATTCTAGTCGAGCTGAAAGATCTCGCTCATCAAGCAAGGAAGTGATCTAGCTCAAATTCAGATGATTTGTAATGTGATACTCTTAATGTCATTCATATTTTCAGATGATTTGTAATGTAATACTATTGATGCTATTCATATTTTTATTACTTCAATAGTCTTAATATTACCTTTATAAAATTATGTATATCTTTGATCATTATTTTTGAATGTTTGTAAATTAAATTCTATCTATTCCAAAATAAACTACTACTACTACATTGAGCAAGCTGAGCTTGCTTCCTAGGCCAGATGATCTTGCTCATCTCGCTCTATGAACGAGACGCTCTTGCTTCCTAAGTTGGATGATCTGGTATATCTCAAGCAAGTTGAATTGCTTTCCAGTACTCCCATTATTCTATACCTTCACTACAGTAGCAAAATTTCTCATTTCGGATCCAAGTGGAAGGTGACTTCCACTTCATATTGAGTCAATGATAATAATAATAATAATGAATATACTCCATTGTCAGAAAATAATGATCTTGTAGACAGAGCATCGTACAATAAAAAATTTAGAATACAAATTCAAAGCAGTCAGAACGAAACGAATATAAAAGAATATAAAATGCATAAACAATGCATAAAAGTGTGACATAACAAGAAAAGAATAACTTGGTGACTGTATGAAAATGTGTACAGGAACATATAATTCAGAAAATATATGTAGGAGAATATACATAATCGAATTAAATCATAATCGTGAAAATCCTCCTCAAGAATCTCCTGAATACTATAATATGGTCTCAAGGAGAATGGATCTTCGAGGGCATATCTGGAATGATCACATTGGACGATCTCTCTCACCTCTTTCGGTATATGATTATACATTTCACGCCCATTATAGTTTAGTGAGTCCTTCACTAGTTTTGTTTTTGGAATTGGGAGATTCAGTAGGTTATCACTAGTTTGACATGTATTATGAAAACCCGGATTACTAGAAAACTCACACTCATCATGTATCAGAGAAACAGTTTCCATGATGAAAATACAACGGTGAGTATTTTATGTTTTCTAATAAGCTCCCTACAAGAATCTCTGGTATAAGCTTTGCATACATTTCTCACAGCACCTTTTTGTACGACTAAGACTGAACCCGTCAAGCTATCATTTCACGCCCCTCAAAATGGAATACCATACCTGAGGTGGGCGTCCACTAGGGCATGATATGCCATCTTGGCAGACTGAAATCCCAATTCTCTTGCAATAACCCCCAATGCGTAACATCCAGATGATATTTCATTGTTGAGTTCATGAACGTGATCTTCAAATTTCAATTCGTTGTCTAAGATGAGACCTAGAAATGTTCCACAATCTTTCTTTCCAATTACATTGTTGTTCAATGAAAGA
The DNA here is from genome assembly GCA_963576655.1 of Gastrophysa polygoni. Classification (NCBI taxonomy): domain Eukaryota; kingdom Metazoa; phylum Arthropoda; class Insecta; order Coleoptera; family Chrysomelidae; genus Gastrophysa; species Gastrophysa polygoni. The sequence goes on along the minus strand of OY755083.1, from coordinate 13,804,520 downwards.
TACAATATTCGTTTCTTTGATATCGAATAAACGTCTGTCAGCATCACACCAGTTCTTAATATTATTGAGATCCACTGTAATGCTGTTTTCCACTTCTACGGTTTTGCTATGCTACATGACGGTTATATCATCCGCATAAAGAGTGAGTTCTCCAGTTGAATCAAGAACATTTATATCATCAACATATAAAAAGAACAATAATGGACCTAACACAGATCCCTGAGGAACTCTGAAATTTATAGTCATTTCTTGCAAATGTTCCAACTATCTATTTTCGACCAGCCAAATATGAATGAAACCAGCAAAGTGTTTTTCTCCTGAAGCCATGAATTTGGAGCTTTTTCAACAATATACCATGCTCTACGCAATCGGAAGCTTTCGATGAATCGCAGATCACTGACGTGACATGTTCTCCACTGAATATTTCAGGATAAACTTCAAACTATCACTCTGGAAGCCAAATGGATTTGCACTAATTATATTTTTGTTGATGATATGATGATGATATTTTGTTGATCCTTCTTTCCACAATTTTTTGTTCAGCTATTGTTGGAATAAGAGATATTGGGCAACAATTACTAGGGTTTTCCAAGTCTCCACCTTCATGTAATGGGACAACAATGGAAGTTCCCAGGAAGTCAGGGAATGTACCTGTTTGGATCGAAAAATTTATTACCATAACCAATACGTTCGAAGCATTCTCATGAAGATTCTCTATGATAGAAACTGATATCTCGTCAATGCCTGCGGTTTTTTTTATTTCTCAATTCATGGAGATTTTCTCTTGATTCTATAATGTTTGTATCGTGTAAGGTTGAATTCTCATCTCAAATTGTTCTAGATTTCTTAAGGGATCATAAGGACACGAGCTCAGACTATCAATCAATTTGCCAGCCATAGTGCTGTAAAACTCATTCAGTTGCGTATCAATAGTCACACGACATTTTCCCCCAAGCTCATCCATTATGGACCAGCTTTCCTCACTCTTATTTTTTGCCGATTCGAATCTATTCTTATCGTACATATATTTAGCTTTTCTGATAACTTCTCTATTGATTCTCTATTATTTATTATTATTATTATTCTCTATTATTTGTCAATATAGTATTTGACGAAGCTTTCATAGTTGGTAAATTTTTTCATGTAGTGCAGATACCTTGAATTTTTTGATGAAATCTTCAAACCTTTTGACTACCATGATTCATTTTTATTCCTCAGTTTGATTTTCTGATAGGGAAAAGATTTATTGAATATATAGATCAGCTGGATCATAAAAAGCACGAGGCGAGAGGTGTTTTGTTGGGTTGGGATGTGATCCCACTCACTCCGTAAGCAAATTCCATAAAATGTATTATAGTTTGTTGTGCTGTACAATCTGCCTAGTCAGATTTCATTTCCAAATCGATATCTACAGTGCATTTCACAGCCTCATGGTCTGATACTCCAGGTATTACTGCACACATAATTTCATCTCCTTCCATATCACTACAAACATAGTCTATTCTTGTTGAAGATGATTTACTGACCCGTGTATCAGAGGTTACATGCATATTTAAGTTGAAAGAACTCAGTAAATTTCCCAGAAGAATAGTAGTAATATGTGGTCATCCATGATATTTTCATTTCATCCTCACTTTGCATTATTTCTATCATTAGTGATCATGATATCAATGACATTAATGGACATCGAGATTGAGAAGAAGTGGGAGGTATCCCAACACGCAGCCGTGGTGGCGATGAGCGTTACGGCAAAGAATTGAGAATCTATGCAATCTAGAAAGGCAGCAAATTTTTGATCGACCTTGAGGTTGACTGCAATTTTTTCATTCACAATACTCACAAAACCAAAAGGACACAAATAATATGATGAATATTTTTTCCTGAGTTGAAAAGCGATTATTGTCTTATTTCGATGAAGATTTAGTATCATAGTGTTTTGCTCTGGAAACTACCTTGGAGAACCATAAATGAATTCATTCGTGATAGAACTGATTGTTTCGTGCGTGATATTTCCCACAAGAATTGGTAAGACTGCCAAATACAGATAGAATGTATCAGAATCACCAAGGAAACGTTAATCAAATCATGCGGGTTGTACATTCATAATGAATATTTTAACTTGACCTGATCTATTCAATTCCTCAGGATCAACCAGCAAGTAACAAGTTGGAAAGAATATAGTGGCAGAGTTCTCATATATTTCGGAAGTGAAGAATCATCTGTTGAGATTTGCCGGAAATCATCTGAAAATTTGAACATTGATGACTTCAAAGCTGATGTAAGAGAAAAAATATTCTATAGAGTCCAAATGAGATGATTGAAATATTATATTCATTGTGAGTACCAGCATTCTATCTTCGAATTATTGAATGATTATTTCGATTCGATCAATATATTAGCGGTTCACATACGAATTAGCTCAGAAGCATCGATCAGATTCACCTACTAGTTGAACATAAAAACTGTATTCTCAGAATGGTTGTGTAACATTCGTGAACATCTACAATAATACAGAAGAGACTTCAATGGGCAGAATAGACATGATTTGTCTTGATGATCCAGAATTGAAAGCATACAATAATATACTATATACAATATTCATGAAATTCCTTATCCTTTTTCATGTAGGCACCTATAGTATCATCATTTTTGGGAATGATAGATACTGTGACACTGATTAGGCGATAGATGATCCGGAGATAAGAATCAGTCCGATAAAATATTTTTGAAGTCCTACTTCCTTTGAATTCAGTGATCTCTAAGAGTTTTCCACCATCGAATATGATCCAACTTCATGTGATGAGATCATATGCATTTTGAGTGCAGCAACTCACTTTCAACATTGAGGAGCCTACCTGGAACAGATTTCTATGTTGTTCATCCAGAGTGGAAGTGAAATGATCATCCGTTCATTCAATGAATAAGTTCATATAAGAACTTGCCTAAAATAATTAATTCTTCGATGTCTTCATAATAGTATGGAAGATTCACCTACTGATGAAAAAAAACTTTGTATCCTCACAAAATATGTATGTCAAATTGAAGTCCATCTTCAATGAAACACTATTACACAAATGAAGAATCATTTGTTCAGTTATCCAGAGTTGATTGCTCATAATGATGTGAGTATTCATGAACTTGAATTTTATACAGGTCGCTTTACCTACAAAATGATCATTTTTGGAAACGACAAGTACTTATTGTGGAACTTCACTGAAAGATCATATAAAGAAGAGATTGGTCCAATTGAGTTTCGTAGATTATTGAACTTCTGTTTTGTGAATTCAGTGATTGTGTGGATGGATGACACACTTTCGAATTTAATGATCGGTTGTTATTATGAATGGTCATCTGTCTATAGCATCTTCATTTGTTTCCAATAATATTGCATATTATCACAAACCAATCAGACATTGAGTTCTAGAATAATATAGACATATCGGAGAACTATTCGATATGTCAACTAGTCACTGATTATCGTTTTGTCTGTGGATCATGATGATTCCTGAAAAAGAAATCCAACTGAAGGTGACTTCGTATGAGGAAGAGAATGATGTATGCCCATATATTTCGGATTTCCATTACACTGATGAGAAAATCAATGAATAAATACCTACCCGAATTCACAATGGATATAAATGAGTATTATAAAATTGTTTCCCTCCATGCGAACTATACCCACCACTGCAATCACTCATTCTAACACGATCGTTCAATCCGACTACTTGAAAAGTGTAGATAGTTCTCTTCGAAATGCATATAATATTCATGAATCAACTGCTCGCTCCTCACGATGAAATTGTTCGGTAAATCGCAGATAACTGAACTCGGAGTTCACCAATATTTCAATAATACTCAACCTACTTCATATAAAATGAATCAAGTAATCCTATTATTACATAGGTGATGTGAAATTGTGGAAAGTAAAATAGTCGAAAAGTGAAGTCACATTTTTTTCACACAGATTTCACCGATTCCATACGATGGTGTTGGGAATGTTGAGATCGACTAAAAATTTGTTTTTTTTTTTATCTGTGGACAACACGAAAGGGAAACCTATGATGTTCGAGGAACATCGTGTTAGCCAGCGGTGGAATTTTAGGAGAGTAGGAAAGTGTTGGAATTCTTCATGAAATTTTGGAGGTTGTCAGCTTCAGGAAAGACTTCACTAGGCAAAGAATTCCACAACTTTGCTGTTCTATTGATGAATGATGCTTGGTATAGCGATGTTCGACAGGTCTCGAGCCTGACAGTGTAGAAGTGGCCAGCTTGAGCTCGCCTGGTTTGTCTACTAGGAATCGCGCGTGGTGGCATAATAGAAGATATTTCCGTTGAGCACCGACCGTGAAAGTACCTATAAAAAAGGCATAGATCGCCGACCTTTCTACGATGATCTAGAGAGGTGTAGTATCATCGACTAGGCGGATAGCTCTCTTCTGAATTGAATCTAAGAGCTTTAGCGTATGTTTGGGGGCTGAGCTCCAAACATGTGAACAGTACTCCAGGACAGGTCGAATTTGTGCTTTGTAGATCATAAGCAGTTGCTGGGATGTGAAGTATCTGCCAGAGAATCCAATCAGTAGCCGACGCGTCATCTCTCACCATGTTGCCGCTTATGAACCGAACTTGATCAACATTGACATCTCATTATGAGTGACAACTGACAACGTTTGCACACATCATTTTTCAACCAATTAAATGCTTGGGATCTCATTGCATGCGACCGTGATTGCGTGATGGCAATGCATTCCACTTTTTTATTCCACTTCCTACATTCAGGCCAGAGGCTATCAGAATTACTGATGAAAGACTCGAAAAAAGAGCGTGTGATATTTCCACATCCACAAATTCTTTTCTGTGAATGTGCCAGAAATCATGGATACTTTCGCAACCTATACCTATTTTCATCTATTTCTCAAATATCTTGATTATTTTGAGAATTATGGAAGGTTGTATACAGGGTATCCATAATTGGACGACCAATTATATCATTTCCAAAGTTGGAGAAGTTATTTCTTTCAAAGTGGAACCCCGTATTATCGAATGGTAGGATGCAGAATTTGATTCTGCATCGATTTGCCATAATATATCCAATAGGTTTATTTAGAAAAATAGCTGATTTTCGAAAATGGGAAGATTTCGATACAGTCCAGGTCATGAACGATTGCACTCTGTACCGATACATTCCATACAATTTACACTGGAAATGAAGTCTCAGATTTTTGTTCCACCAAATAACTTTATGGAAACCGACATACTCAATCCACGTGTTGTAAATTCGCAATCGTAATGCCACACATTCGTTTCCTGAAAACAGCAAATAGCAACACACATGCTGCAACTTTATAGAAATAATAACTCTTGAGAGCTGAAATAAACTTTCATTGTGTGAACCGGGAAAAAGATTGATTTTATCTCGTACAGCTAGTAATATCGACTTTATGTTCAGAAAATAAACTTCACTGACTACTTTCGGAAGCGATAAAAGCTTATGAGAACAGTGTTCCTTAGCGATATCAAAAACATTTTGTGCACAAGGTGAAATACTTAATTATGTTCTTAACAACGGGAAGTGGAATGAAAAATATCGTGCGAAACGATTCGACTGCAGTCGATTCACGATATTGAATTTTCTAGTACATTCTTTTTTTCCGAGTTTTCAACGTCATGCTACTTTCTGCGTGGAGTACAAGAAAATTCAAACAACCTAATCGAGATATTCATTTTATCTTTCAGTTGAACATGTACTAATATTGATCCACATTTCTCATCATCGTTTCTGTATATTCTGTTCCTCAACTGATATGTGGATTACGTGAATTGAAAACAACTCCAACCATGCAATGGATTCCAATCTCTGGAACTCAATACGTGTCATCGGAATAAGCTCACATTTTTGACACAAAACTGATACTCAGGAGTCATTGGACTCATTTCACATTAGTATCATCGTCATTCTAGTCTCAATATTGATAATAGAAAATGAAAATAATGGAAATGTATTTTGAATATCGATGAAGGATGAATATGACCTGAGGTGATTTTTTGCCTTCCGCTCCAGCAGTCAATGTCGAATTGAAAAATTGTGATATTTATTCAATCATTCAATTATCTATTCATTCTTATTGGAAAATATGTGTATTCAAAGCTAGTTGCCGAGAATTGGGAATAATAATTGTGAAGAACAATGATATCGCAAGTATCTAGTTACATACGTATTTGAAATATCAGTGAATGTATGGGTCAAAATGACACGCCATGAATTCCAACATCATTGGGTATAATGTGTCACTTGTGTGTCAATATACCATGTGGCTTACTCACATTCGATTTCTAGATCCTTCAGAGAATGAACTGATATTGATGAAGAAAATAGAAACGTTCATCCATGATAACAGAAAGAATGCTAACTGGAACTCTATATACAAAAGAATGTTTCTCCCGAGGTTGTAGTGAGGAAATTTCTGAGGATGCTTATTCGTAATCTGAGAATTCGGGCAGAGAATCACAGCATTCTCGTACTTTTCAAATTAATGCATTTCGAGAGGTGAGGAAGCCACTGTTCACTCTAACCGTTGGGTCAATACCATGCAATGGTTTCCAATGTACGAGCAACGCCAATTTCTGAATAAATTTTAAAAAGAATCTAAGGATAAACGCGAATACACAGATGAAATATACAGATGATATACAGTTGAATAGTATCTGTAAGTTTCTCGAGGAGGTGGTACATTCATTTTCCAGCTCTTGCTGGGATTTTTTCTCCTTGTTTCTAAAAAATAAAGTAGAAGGTGTTAACAATTATTTCAATATATTTGTAGTAAGGACAGATTTTGGGATCTGCTCCAGAATGTCAATGCGCTTGAAATTGAACCTTCAGATACCTCAAAGAGAAATTCTCTATTTGTCAGTGACACAAATATATTCAATGAGAATAAAACCTCTACTTATCTTGGTGGACGTTTCGAGAACAAATCTCCCGTTCTCAACACAAGAACGGAAAATCAAAGAGTCTGCTAGCATTCTGCTGAACGGAGACAACAAAATTACTTCTTGTTCAGTTGATATAGATAGAACTTGGCACCCACTTCTGAAAATTGAATAATAAAATGGAAAATGTGAATCATCGGGGGAAACAGAAAACACTTCGTAAATTCGTTACTGCTGAACAAGTCTCAAACTTCATCAAAAAGTGCGACTTAAATTCAGCTATGGTGGCTATAGTGAATGTGTAGTGACTTTTGTATACACACGAGTGTTATCCACTGTAAGTCGTTTATTCAACCATAATAATTCATTGTTCATATGGTGAGATTCAGAAACTAATGATGAATCGTCGACAAAAAATCGTGTAAAGGAGAACGGAAGACTATTTCACCAACGGTCAACCTGAATTATAGAGTGATGACAGGAGAATTGTCAAATAATGAATTACTCTCCAGAAAACTGTGCGCACTGAAGGATGAAAATGAGAAAAATAAACAGGAGATAATTGAACACATAGTCATAGAGAATATCAAGCTGTTGAACATCATCAAGCAACAAAATAATAAAATTTCTGAACTAGAAAATAAGTGCACCAAACTAGAAGAAAGGAACATTAGCTTGGAAAGGAGATATAGAAAAAATAATGTTGTCTTTAATAATGTTGTCCTTGATAATGTAATCTTTGGACTTGATATAAACGCTGAATGAAATACTGCTACAACTGTTACACGAAAACTCAATTCGTTATTGGGGATCAGCCTCTCCGAACGAGATCTGAATAACATATTTCTCTTGAAAAATATTAATGAACCGGCCATAAAAATCGAGTTCTTGTCGCACTTGACCAAAGACATCGTCTTTGAGAATGTCCATAAACTTAAATGCACAAATATTTCCATACTGCATGACATGTGCTATAAAACCCTGGTCAAACACTTGAAAGAGGCCAGATCAAAAAATCTCTCAGCTCATATAGAACAAAATAAGTTAATAATTAATGGAGAAGTATATAATATTGAGCAATTGGAAAAAATGAGGAGACTGGTGTGAACATAATCGAAGGCGAAATAAACAAAAAAAGAGATAGGAACTCTATCAGCGCTCCTACATCTCCCTCGATTTCCAGTCGAGTACGTTCATCACTTGAAGTTATTCTTGAAGACAGTGAAAACGATGAGATGAACCAATCAATCAAGCCGACACTGAAGAAATCTAAGAAGCAACCACCCATTCCGGCAGATATTCCAGAACGTAAAACACGACAAGGTACCTCTTTGTCAAAAACGGGTAGTTATACTAATAACTCATCGCTTTTCATCAATATTTTTTCCTTTTCTGATATTTTTACATAGTCTGTTAGAGAATTATTGTTAGTTTGTTTTTTCCTTTTCAAGCAATTACTGAAATGATGCATCTCACAGTTTGTAGTATGAACATTAATTAGATCACATCAATGAGCTTAGGGATTTCAATCAAGAAAATAACTATTCAATACCATGCATCACAGAATCCTGGCTCAATGACAGCATCCTTGATGAAGCTGTATCTCTTCCTGGTTACAATATATTAAGGGCAGATAGAAAAAATAATAGAGGAGGGGGTGTAGCTATCTATGTCAAGCAAAATATACAATGTCTCATCAACGATCCTATAACGAACCATACAGAACAACTTTGGATCTCCATTACAATTAATGATACCCAATATGCTATTGGAGTCATATATCGACCACCTATAGACAGCAACTCACTGAATTTTTTGAAGAATTCGAAAATAACCTGAGCCATATTGTATCGCGATATGAGAATATCATTTGCACAGGAGATTTCAATATCGATCTGTTGCAACAAAGTGTTGTATCTCAAAATTTACAGAATGTGTTTGAATCATTTGCACTCACACAATGTATTGATAAACCTACAAGAGTCCAACGTTCATCGTCAACACTTCTGGACCTTATTCTGTACTCTGAATCAATAATCATGAAATGCCATAATGTACTGGAGAACTCAAACATTCTCTCAGAACACTATCCAATAGATATGACCCTCTCAGTTTCTAAACTAACCTCACCTGAAGAAATAATTGTTATAAGAAATCTGAAAAAAATTAATGTTGATAGCTTCAACCAAGCACTCACTCACACTCCATTCCATCAAATATATGAAACAAACACCATTGAATCTAAGGTAGAAAAACTCAATGATCTCACGATTGGTCTATTTGATGAATTTGCGCCTGAGCATACTGTAAAAGGCAGAAAGAAAAATAACAGCCCTTGGCTAACCGAAAATATCAAATTAATGATCAAACTACGAAATCAGGCTTTACAAAAATTCAAAAAAGCGAAATCACAGGCACATTGGAACTACTACAAAGAGTTGAGAAATTTCACGAACCCTTCGATAAAAAATGAAAAAAAAGCTTACATACAATTTAAATTTAATGACAGGAAAAGCCGCAATACTTCATTCAAATAATTAAAAAAGCTCAATATTTATGGAAACGAGAAATCATTTTATCTACCCGATAACTTGACAGACATTAACAAGATGAATGAATACTTCATCGGATCCTCCCAAACGGAATTCACCCCGGATCCCGAACACATGGACTATCTTATGAACCATAGAAAAGAAGGAGTACATGAGTTCAATTTCACTCCAGTTAGTGAGATCTCTGTATATAATGCTCTCCTGGCCATCAAGTCGAACGCTCAAGGTATCGATAGGTTAGGTGTCACCATGCTGCTATATTGTTGTCCGATAATAATAAAATATATACTACATATTCTGAACTATTCGATCAAGCACAATACGTTCCCTGCTCAATGGAAGATAGCACTAGTGCTTCCAAATGCCAAAATTAAGAATCCTACTGAACTGAAAAATATAAGGCCAATTAGTATACTTCCGGTTTTGTCGAAAGTATACGAAGAACTATCATATTCTCAAATAAAACCACACCTTGATGCTCAATCTACAGGGTGTCCTTAAAAGGTCTTTACAAAAAGCTACCACATATTCTTCAGACCAAAACAATTCGATACAAGCAAACTTACCTCAGTAAAAAGTTGCTTAGTTTGGGCACTAGACGGCTCTGAAGTTGAAATTTTCAAATCTATTTTGCTTCATAACTTTTGAACGGCTCATGAGATTTTTTTCAAATTTGGTACGTTGGCATAGACTCATCGGGCAATGAAACTCATATCATAATCATAATGAATATCATTCCATGGGCGTAGAACTTGATTTTTTCAGTAAATAAACATCTAAAACTCCTACGCCAATGGAAAAAAATTAGTTTTAATATGAAATCTGAATTATTCAACTCATTCACTACAAAAAAGGTACTCTTGACAAAAGTCGATTCCTCTCATGGTTTCGACAAAATTTTAATTTTAGTGATTTAGAGCATAATTAATAATAAAACGATTAACAGATATTTCATAAAAATTGTTCAAAATGTTCACCATTTTCACGTATACAAAGATTTATACGACGCAAAAAGTTGAAATGTACTCTTTGCATAACTTCTTCATCGCCTGTAAGATTATTCGTCGCCTGTTGGATACGTTGCCATAATTATTCTACAGTATTCACAGGGGTCTTGTAAACCGTAGACTTGAGATAACCCCATACAAAATAATCCATCGGTGTTAAGTCTGGAGAACGTGGTGGCCAATTCACGGGTGCATCATTACCTCTACCTATCCATCTGTCTGGGTACTGTTGGTTTGAAAAATTCCTAACATCCACCGAAAAATGTGGTGGAGTTCCATCGTGCATAAACCACATATCTACCCGATGTTGGAGTGGTAAATCTTCCAACAAATTTGGCAACGTATTTCGTAGATGTTGTAAATACATGTCTCCTGTTAATCTTTGTGGAAGTATGACAGGACCAATTATAAAATTTCCTATTATTCCAGCCCAAACGTTGATTTTGAATTCGTGTTGAAAATGGTTTATTTTAATGGAATGAGGATTTTCAATTGCATAAACGTGTTCATTATGAAAATTAGTTATTCCTCTTCTCGTGAAACAGGCTTCATCAGTGAACAAAATATTCTTTCCAAAGTTCAGATTCATTTCTCTTTGCAAATTAATGAACCTACAAAACATCAGACGACTTTGTGAATCATGGATTAATAAATCTTGAACTGGCGTCTTGTGGTATGGGTATAATAATTGTTCTCTTAGTACTTCATGAACGGCATTCCTAGAAACTTCTAGTTCATTACTTATCCGTCTAGTACTCAATTCTAGATTTTCTTCAATACGGTCTAAAATTTCTACTTCGACTTCGGGAATCCTTACATAACGCTGTCTTCCATAATCACCAGTTCTAGGAGCAAAATGACCGGTCTCCCGAAGACGTCTCTCAACTGCAGCAAAGGTTGGGTGGCTTGGTACGCGACGATTTGGAAACCTTGCCGAATACACCCTCACACTCTCTCGACCATTTCCTTGACAATATCCGAATACCAATAACATATCGGTGTATTCTTCATTGGTGTATTGTACGGCCATGATAAATCAGAAAAGTCCGATATCAACAATCAACGTCAATAAAACTCGACAAATTAACACAGATGAAACTATGGAAACCAAGAATGTGAATATCACTGTTTTCGAGCAGATAATAATAGTCTTCAGAAAAAAAAACCAGTGCTACTAATTTTCAATAGAAATAACCTATGCAAAAAGTACATCTCAACTTTTTGCGTCGTATAAATCTTTGTATACGTGAAAATGGTGAACATTTCGAACAACTTTTATGAAATATCTGTTAATCGTTTTATTATTAATTATGCTCTAAATCACTAAAATTAAAATTTTTTCGAAACCATGAGAGGAATCGACTTTTGTCAAGAGTACCTTTTTTGTAGTGAATGAGTTGAATAATTTAGATTTCATATTGAAACTAATTTTTTTCCATTGGCGTAGGAGTTTTAGATGTTTATTTACTGAAAAAATCAAGTTCTACGCCCATGGAATGATATTCATTATCATTATGATATGAGTTTCATTGCCCGATGAGTCTATGCCAACGTACCAAATTTGAAAAAAATCTCATGAACCGTTCAAAAGTTATGAAGCAAAATCGATTTGAAAATTTCAACTTCAGAGCCGTCTAGCGCCCAAACTAAGCAACTTTTTACTGAGGTAAGTTTGCTTGTATCGAATTGTTTTGGTCTGAAGAATATGTGGTAGCTTTTTGTAAAGACCTTTTAAGGACACCCTGTATAATACCAGCGAACCAGTCAGGATTCAGAAAGAATCATAGTTGTACAACAGCGTTGCTGACGGTAGTGGATGACATTCTTCGAGCCTCAGGTGAAAATAAATTAACCACTCTCGTTCTCATAGATTACTCAAAAGCCTTCGACAAAATTGATCATCGACTACTGTTAGCAACACTTCATCACATTGGTTTCACAAATGAATCGATGGAGCTGATGCAGAGTTACTTGTATGACAGAAGACAAATTGTTAAATATAAAGATACGATATCGAATCCCTCACAAGTCATCTGTGGTGTTCCTCAGAGGTCTATATTTGGTCCTCTACTCTTTTCAATTTACACGTCATCATTTCGGAATAGTTTATTACACTGCAGAAGTCACTTCTACGCTGATGATACACAGATTTATTATTCCTACCGAAGTGAAGATATATACAGGAGTAACACTATCATCAATAACGACCTATCATCTCTGACAGCTGTCTCCACCAAGATGGCTTAGAAATCAACCCTGATGAATCTCAGGTTTTATTATTTGGCCGACAGGAAACTAAAACAGAATGCACGGATATGGTAGATGTTAAAATAAATAACTCAAAATTGAATTGGACACGATGTGCCAAAAATCTTGGGCTTCATATAGACTCCGACCTGAAATTCGACGTACACATCAATCATGTTGTTAGGAAATGTATGGCGAATATAAAATCAATCTACAATAATAAAGATGTGCTGGATAAAAAAACTTAAACTATACTGTGTGAATCTTTGGTGTTTTCCCACATAAACTACTGTGATGTTGTGTATGGACCATGTGTGTCAAATTATGAGAACAATCGATTGCAACGCATACAGAATATTTGCGCGAGGTTAGTACAGAACTTGAGAAGAAATCAACGTACTTTCGCTAAGAGAGCGGAACTGTGCTGGCTACCAGTGAATATGAGACGCTTTGTCAACAGCAGCGTACTTTTCCTCAAAGTTAATAAAGCACAATCTCCTGCATATCTCTATGAAAAAATTCGATTCAGAACCGACGTTCATAATTCGAATATAAGGAATAAAGATTCATTGACCATTCCCAAACACAATACTTTCTCATTCAAAAGTTCATTTTCATATATTATATGCAAAGTTGTAAATTCTTTACCTTCCGAGCTCAGAACTCTGCCCACTATCACGCTGAAAAAAAGACTCAAAACAATGCTTCTTGAAGATGAAATCCATATCAATTTCGAAATATAGGTTCGTCAATAATCATCATCTTACGCACTCATTACTTCATCCTAGTATATAAGTTTATTCAATATATTGATATTATTGTCCTACTTTAGTCCATGTACCTCTGTCAATCGTAGTCAGCATTCGTAAAATACAGTATAATTATATAGGTATATATGCGCTTACCAGCTTATATGCGAAAGCCTACGGGTTGTTGCTTGTGTGAAAGTTGTTATATACAGATTCATGTTCCTTTTTTTTTACTCTAGGTTGCATTGGAAATCACCTCCATTATACCTTGTGTTATATGGCGGTGAATGTAGACCTTTTCAATTGCCCGTGCTTTCAAACTCACCAGAAAACGATTTTTTTATTTGTAATATGGCATATTGAATAAGGAATTATTATTATTATTATCATTAATTCAATATCAATTCATGAATACACCTTGCAACCAAAATTCCTCCGTCTACCAAATTGTCACTTCTCAGTGTCAAAACCGACTGCACATTGGAAAAATTTTGCGAAGAGAAATATTTTAATTGTGTTAGAAAGGGAGCTGATTTGTTCCCGAAACGTCCACCAAGATAAGTAGAGGTTTTATTCTCAATGAATATATTTGTATTTTCAAATTTTCCAGAAACAAGGTGTCACTAACAAATAGAGAATTTCTCTTCTATGTATCTGAAGGTTTAATTTCAAGCACAGTGACATTTTCGGGCAGATCACAAGATCTGTCCGTACTACAAATATATTTTCATATATTCATTTTCCAGGAACGACATTGTTTCAGAAATCAAGCATTTGCGGGAAAAAAAAATTCATGTGAGCCCTTGTCTGAAGATTAAGGATCACTCCCAGAAATTTAATAACAAACTCAAGTTACACTCTGTTTATCGCACACAGACATACTATCACAAGAACGAGGAAGAGGAGAGATGTAATGAATTCCAGCGAGATGGGTTGGGAATATACCGTGATTAGTTTTCAACCTGGTAATTATTGCGGCAGATGTGATTAAATATGGAGATGTTTCCAGGAAGAGTTTTGGGTATCAAATCATAGGGAGTTGTGTCTGAATGACTACTATTATGTTCTATCCATCATTTTCGTCAGATGGTGATGTCTTGCTTGGTCGGGGCTCCATAATTGATATCTTTCATTCATTTGTTCAGATAATAATATTACATAATGATATAATTTGTGAACATGAGCTTCTATCTTCACCAGGAAAGCAGATCACAGTCATTGACCAATGTGATGAGGCCAGGTACCACTGTTACCAAGTCGTCAATATTCATGATTGGTATCACCATTCGACCTGTCCTGGAGTACTGTTCACATGATCGGAGTTCAGCCACCAAACATACTGCGGAACTCTATTCAAAATAGAGCTATTGGCCTAGTCGGTGATGCTAATGACGAATTCATTGACCTCTCTAGAACATAGCAGTGAATTGTGCGATATCTCTCTCTCTCTCTCTCTCTCTCTCTCTCTCTCTCTTTCTTCTATAGATATTCCGGGTCGGTGCCCAACGGATATAATAATAATAATAATAATAATAATATCGACTTTATTATTTCTTGAGGAAAAACCAATACATAATCCTTTATTGTTTTTCAACCAAGGAATCAAGAAATAAAGGGCGAAGTTCATTTTCTGCACTGCTAGGCATAACAGAAAATGTTCTTCCACTCAACCCTAAACAGAAACCTGTGACTGCTACATAATTATTATTGTTACATTCTAATTCGAATAAGAGCAAACAATGACATAATGGAGTGTAATTTACTTATTCTGAGCAAGATATTGAATATATAACTTCATTTCACTCAGACAAATACTCTCTAAATTTAGATTTGAATTTTAAAAAATTCAGTTGTTTAAATGAGGGGGGAACAGAATTATACATGTGACAAATTCGGTATCTAAAGGACTGCCTGAACATTTCTGTCCTGAATTTAGGTATTGCAAGCATATTTCTTAATCTGATATTCAAATTGTGAATGTCTGTCCAATATTTAATTTTCCTATGCAGATACGATGGTTTTTCTGTTATAACTATTTTGTGGAAAAGACAAACAGCGTGAAGTACCCTCCTTTTTTCCATGTTCAACCATCCAATTTCTTGTAGTTCATATGAGATCCTTTGTCGGCGACGAATACCGAAAATTAATCTGAGAGACGAGTTTTGAGCTTTTTGAATTTTATTTTTATACTGACAAGTTAAACATGGACCATAAAGAACATCTCCATAATTGAAAATTGCGAGTACTAAAGATTCACATAAAGCTTTTTTCACATGATAAGGTAGAAAATGTCGATTACCATAAATAATTTTTATTGCACAGTAGGCACGTTGCAGGAGTCTATTTATAAACCCCAAATCTCAATCTCAAATCTCAGCTCTACATCCATCAAAATACCAAGATTTTTTGCTTCACTAACAATAGCTAGTGATTCATTTTGTATGCAAATATTCACCGAATCACTTACTGTGGTACGAATGTTTTTTGGGCCGAAAATCATTACATTTGATTTGCTGGAATTTATAAGTAGACAGTGGTCCTTAGCCAGGTCTACAAATCTATTCAGATCTGCATTGATAAGATCGCAAGCATTTTCTACCATCTCAGCAGGAAAACTATAATATATTTGGGTGTCGTCGGCATATAAGTGCACTTGACAGGTGTGAAGGGAATGAAGTAAGTGAGAGGTATATATGGAAAACAGTAACGGGCCAAGTATAGAACCTTGGGGTACTCCAGATTTGAGATATAGAAGTTCTGAGTCACATTCCTCGACACTTACCTTCTGCTGTCTATCTTTCAAATAGTTTGTCATCAATGACAGAGCATCGACAGAAAAACCTATGTAACTCAAAATATCTATCAATAAATTATGATTGATGGTATCGAAGGCCCGGCTGAAATCCAAAAGAACTAATACCGTACATTTACTTTCATCTGTGGCTTTCATTTCATCGTCCACGATATGAAGAAGAGCTGTTGTGCAACTATGTCCTTTCCAAAAACCTGATTGAACAGATGGCAACAAAGAAAAGTTCGATAGATGCTTTTTTATTTGCACCTCCATTGCTCGCTCAAGGATTTTCGACAACACTGGCAAAATACTCATTCCCCTCAAATCCTTGAATTCCATTGGGCTCTGTTTTTTAGGCAGAATTCTTACAACCGCTCTCTTCCAAATAGTAGGACAAACATTCTCGGTCAAACAGAAATTTATAATATGAGTAATATATGGTACGATATGAGGACAACACAATCTTAGTAGCTTGATACTGATAAGATAATTAAATCTTGCAATTAGCTTGATTATTTCATTTTATCACCATTTGAGCTCAATTGACAGAATCATCTTGCGTATATATGAAAACGACGTAAAACAAGATAAATTTCTAATGGAATGTCTGTTCAGCGCCTTCGTAATTTCAATACATTCCTTAGACAAGCCAGAGTTCATAAAGTTTCGAGGGTATGAGATCGGAACTTAGCAGGTGTTGGATTGAAGAATCGAAAATTATTTCAATATTTCATGATTCATTTCCATCAGATTGGTTGAAGTTGTGTCCAACGCACTCTTGAAATTATGTTTGCTAAATAATCACCGTAGGGTTAACAAAATGACTAGCATTTCGACTATCAACCTTCATTCTATTCTATTCATCAAACAAAACAGTATTCTACAAATGCTCAGACAATACTGAATACTGAATCATTCTCCTATCCGATACACACTTATCCCTCTGCTCGCGTGCTCTCTTGTACATATACAGGGTATACGAGATATTGGACTAGTTGATAACAATTGAAGTAATAACATTTTTTAAATTTCGACAGGAAGACAAAATTCTACGAAAACTCTACGAATGACGTTCGATTTACATTTCCTATTTTATCATAATTCCCTTCTTGTGAATTGTTCGGAAACAAAAACGCAATAGGGTCATGGTTTATTATAACATTATATTTCAGCCATCTTGGGTGGCAGGTCTCTGAGGGATCCATCCGAATCGACAGTTTGGAAAAATAGCCGACCTTAATAAAGAACACTGTGGGGAATAAACATGGAAGAATGAACTTCCGTAGATTTACCGTTTCCTCGACTCTTGACTACTTCTGGGACTTAATATAAGTTTGCTATTGAATATCGCCGTAGTTTTACTTACTTTCGCAACTTCTGATGGCGACCAAACAGAGTAGTCCTGAGATAAGATATCGGAGGTATATTATTTTTCTACTCACGAAACTGAAATGGAGTTCAATAATTCATCTACAATATGTGGTTCATTCAAGATTTCCTAAAACATCTAATGTTTGATCTGTAATTGGTCATTCCAAGGTTTTTTTTTGATTCGTGAACGGGTATCAACGCAATCAAATTTATCGATGTCATAGAGAAACTATGGAAATTCTCCAAATTTCAACAAATCCTAATTCACCGAACATGCTCTGCAATTCATTCTTATTTTCCTCATTTCAGGCCCAAGCTTGAGACTGGGAAGGCTGGAATCCTTTGCAAGGCTGGTCCTGCTATACGGCCAAAATCTCAAAATAATCCCGCAACTGCCGATTCGGGTACAGAAGTGTCAACAAAAACATGAAAAAATCTGCGAACAATCCTTTTTCAAAATGAATATATCATTGCACAAAGAGAATGTTGTGAATGTTCGTAATCCACATTCGGCGTTGCTTTTTGCCAACCTGCCAAGTTTCATTATGGTGGTGAAGAAGTCCAATTCCTCCCAACTCAACTTGTTGGAAGGCCTAGATAGCAAAGAAGTAGGAGCGATACGCCACAGATTTGGGGGATTTTGGACGCTAGGGATCAAGTCCAATTTTGCACATCATGTGTCACCATAGAATACTGGTTGCTGCAAGTATAAGATATAGGTTCTATCAGCAGGAATAAACTGAACAGGTTCAATAATCAGGGTATAATGAGATTCAGTGAATTATATACGGAGGGAATATTCGGAATGATAGATAAACAGAGAATAACAGGTGACAGACTATAACTACAAGTGTAAGTCACCTAGACAGCCAAAATTATACGGGTCATACACACTGAGCCACTCATTTTGCCACTCATACTTGCCTTATACGGGATGATTCAATAAGAATGAGCAATCTCTTAGGTACACATAGTGGAAACGAAAATATAAGATTTAGCCCAATGTGACTCATGAAAAATGTTGCTGGTTTAGGTGATGCAAGGAGGTGCGAAGGCTCAATACCAGCAGCATGAACATGAAATTTGGTAGCTTCAGTTTTTTTGACATGAGAAATACGAATTCGTGGATCATTTTATGATTGCTCATGAAGGGCACTAGTGACACCCTGTTGAGAATCTGGAAGCCCGTACAGTTGTCCATATAAAATGTACTCTAGGTTCTTGCATTTTTCGCTCTCGAAAAGATCTGTGTTCTACTCATAAAATTCCAATGAATGAAATATGCGAAATTACTTCAGCCGCTCAGCCACTGATGTTGCGTTATTCATTTTGTCGAATGGGCTTCTGTCGACATTCATCAAATCTATGTATCAGTGAGTTTCGAGTCTATTTTGAATTCGAGATTCATTCCGGAGTATTTAATAATATGATTCGAAACTTCGACTCATTTCAGATTCATAATTGAGTCATTTTTCAATCAATTCTACTTGTCGTTAGTAGATCATTGGAATATTCATTCTCAATACGTATATTCTTCATTTGATAAATTAGGAAGAGCGCGATTATGTTGAGTGTCGCCATGCAATCACTGGAATGTGGAGATGAAGATCAGAAACAATAGGAGTGTACAGATCTATCGATGTTCTTATATGAAAACATCATGTGACGGCATAATTCGTTCTGGAAGTTGACTCGCATGCTTGTTTTTCGAATCAAGATCACAGCATTAACCAGATACCTATCCAAACTGGTGACGTAACTATCATATAGATAAAGTCGATACATATTTCCTGTTGCTCCCTTGGAACGACCAAGAATCAGTAGTTGGTGAAGTGCTATATAAAAGTAACCTATTTCCATTCGTGAATTTGCCTGTGATGACTACACAAAAGGAAAGAAAACACATTTTCGTTCATTGAGAATGATTTCACGATAAATCATCAGAAGGAATGAAATCATCTGTGAACGATACAATGCTGAAGCTCCTCAAGAACAAGACTTTCGTGAAAAAAGTAGCAGATAATGTCGCCGAAGCAGTCGCAAGTCTATTAGACATAATCTGAAGGAAATAGAACAGAAAGCTTATGAACTGAAGAACGAGTTCAATGACTTCAGGAAGAATGCCAATGAGGAAGTCAACAACCTACACAGTGTTATAGAGAACATAAATTCTATAAAACAAACTATGGCAAGAAAATGCGACAGTCTAGAAATGAAGAAACATAATTCACGTGCATTCAACTATGAAGAGAAACCAAAGGAAAACCTCAAAGAGAAATTGATCATGTTCCTGGATCAAAATAGTTGGAAAATACAGACAAGGGAAACAGGAATCTAAAACGAAACCTCGAGGAATATTCCTGGAACTCAGTGACTATTTCATGGAGCGAATGATTCATTGAAAGAAAAGATTGCTTAAAGGTACAAGAGTTGTTATTCGTGAAAACCTCACCAGCAATAGAGCCTTGGAATCCTCAATAGAGCTATGAAAAAAGTTTCTCTGAGAAACACGTGGACTGACTCAGGAAAAATCTTGAATGGTGAATTGAATCTTGATTGAATATCAATCATCGAATCGCATGGAGATCACAAAACACTTTTTGTTCCCTGATTGATATTGTATGTATTATTAAGTTAAAAAGTCCATTCATTTCTTCTTTGTTTCCTCATATCTTCAAATTTTCAATACTAGCTTGATCCATATGATCTCTTGATATTAGTGATATACATATGTGCTCATATGTACATGTACATACAGGTATTTCAATGTGCGTTTTGAAACTTTGCCTCATTACATAATAATTGAATGCCGCATGGGAGTGTATTATTAAGTACCAATAATTTATTACTCCCAAATCCTCACAAAATCGATAATGTTCTAGTCATGAAACTATGAGTTTCAAGTTCTGCAAATGTGACTATTCATTATGCGGTTTCCATACCACGTAGAAATACGTTAGAGTGAAGATTAAGGCAAAATTGAAATTTTCTACTTCAATACTGATTGTGCAAGTATTCCTTAGATGATTAATTCCTCTATTACTAGACTCGCAAATAGTCAAGATATTTCATTCACGCATACCTACCACGTTTGAATATAATGAAATTTCGCTTCATGTGCATGGTACGTGATGAGAGAATATCTCCTCAGATTATTATATTCTCTCGCGATATAGCTTTGATGGAAAAATAGGAAACATATTCCATAATTGTCCATTCTCATCAATTCTTCATCCTCAGTTATTGATATTTTTTCTGAATATTATATATACATATAAATCTGCTATAATAGAGAAAGAAAGAATGGGATTCGAATCCGAATGAGCATGACAAAATCATCATTGAGTTTTCTTCTGATGATTTGAAATAACGAAGAAACACAATAGAAATGGCACATGACGAGTTCTCATGATTCATGAGCTGCCATCGCCCACTACTGCCAGAAAGAACAGGATTAACTATAACAGACAATCCTCATTTTCCAATATGGCTCGAAAATCCTTTCGATGTGCGCAGGGATAATATTCGTATTGAAACAATTCTGCGAGATTTTGAAGACGTCTCTTTATGTCTGCACAGAAAGCAGACTCGAGAGAACTCGCGAATTTGGTCTTGTGCAGATATTCAAGGTTCATCCTACTTTATCCAGCTAATCTACTAAGTAGTCAGCAGAGTGTAAGGATAATCTCTTTTTATTGATTCTAGCTATTTTCTTGATTCTTCTATAAGACAAGTGGTCAGATAAAAACAACAACATTTATTATCTTTCCCATGACCTCCGAAGTATGCAGATTGATTGCATTGCATCTCACCAAATGGAAACAATGGACAGATCTCTGTGAAATAATTGAACTTCTCCACACGAACATCTCAATGGAACTTTGAATGATGGTTTTCCTCGATTGTCATGGTATCCATGGCTAATATATTGCTCTATAGTTCCATTCGTGCATAGGTAGATAGATATAAATATATGGATATAGATTATGCATGAAAAATATATCACCATTTGGAATGCCGTATAGGGTGGAAAAAACTTCGAGAAATGGATGATGAGGAAGTTGAGAGAATTTGTGGTATATTTTTTTCATTCCTCATTTTCAATTTGTGTACGTTCGTTAGGTCTGTATCCAAGTCCCAGGTACTATTGGTACGCTTATAATTCTTCTCAAATCATTCTCATCATGAGTTCGACCTGAATATATTTTTTCGACACCCAGCAGATGTTCAATCCATTCTAGAGTTTCTATGAGAATCATCATCACATGATTGGGTACTGTAAGCGACAGATCCTAATCTAATAGAAAACATCATGGATTATTAGTTTCATTACATTTCTCTCGGAATGATTTTTCTAGTTTGATTTCTCGTGTCATCTCTGTCGTCCAAAATTTCTTTCTCAGCGGCAACACTGGGATACATACGAGACAATATAACTTATCTCACCTAGTTATCCAGGAAATTGTATTCTGTTTCATGCAAAGAGTTACTTCACATCCCAGGAATTGGTAATGCCGCTGAAGCTCTTAAAGATTCCAATCAATATTACTGTTCGCCTAGTCGGTGATGATGAACTCACGAATACATTGACCTCTCTAGAACATTGTGAGAAGGTGAACGATCTCTCTTTCTGCATGAATATTGCTTTGGTCGATAATCAACGGAAATCTCGTCTATTATGCTACCGCGATTCATTCCAGGAATATAAGCTAGAAGGGCTCAGGCTGGTCACTCATAAATTATCAGACTCGACTCCTTATATTATCATATATCGAACATTATAGGTTCTTTCTTCTTGTCGCCAAAATACACAAAATAGCTGAATAATTAGTCCTGCTTTCTTGAGGAAATTTTTGGTATCTGAAGAATCTATCAGTTGTACAAATACTGTCCGTAAGTTATTCGAAGATACATTCATTTCTACAGATATTGGGTGAGATTTCCTCCTTTCTAAAAAAAAAACAAGATATTATTATCATCTCAATATATTTGTAGTAACGACATACTTGTGGTCTCCCCCAAAATGTCACTGCGCTCGAAATTGAACCTTCAGATACCTAAAAGAGAAATTCTCCGTTGGTCAGTGACACTTTGTTTTCCGAAAAACACTTCTACTTGTCTTGGTGGACATTTCGGAAACGAATATGCTTCCGTTTTCAACACAGTTCGTATATTTTCTCCTCGCGAAAATTCTAACAAAATACATGGAACTAAAATATGAGATGATGGGAAGAAAATGATAGATCCTGGTTGCATTCTTGTTGTTCACTTAGTGAATGTGAGTTACGATGAATTTATATTCTTCCGATAACTATTCAAATAGTCCCTCTGGGTGGGATGAACGAATGTATGTTCTAATTCAGTTTCAATTCATCAATTCACATTTCCTAAAATATTTGAACGCTCATATTTCGAAAACAGATAGATGGAATGGAGGATATGCATATATTCAGAAAATCACTCTGAGAATATATAGAAATGCCTGTATAGAAATAGATATATGAGATGATGGACAGAGTGTCACATTGGAAGCTAATAGAGACAAAGTGATCAAAATGTGACATTTGTCAAAGTAATTGTTGATTTTCTACAGAAAACATCTGATGATACAGAAAAAAAATATCAGAACTCTAATACCCATCATCTTTCGAATACATTCGAAACAGCCGCCATAGATGCGGTGCAGAAATATACGGAAACACCCTGTATATCTTTCCTCTGTCATGATTCTTATGATGATGAGTTATAGGACTACTTACTCCAATGAAGAGCTCAGCATTGATGAAACTGTATGAATTTGTATGACTGTAGACTTATATCCACCTGAAATATATCTACTCACAGTAAGTATTTCTACTTAGTCCATAGCAGATTGTTCAATTCCTCCTGGTATTAAAATTTTGTGGCTCCAGTCGATGCTTGTAAAGATCTAAGACAAACTCAATAGAATGTCGTCACTCCGGAATTCTATCGTTGAAATGGTCGGAACCCAGACAATCCGACAAAGCTGTGAGTTGGGTTAAAGAATTTTCAATAAATGTCTCCCTACACCGAAATATCAATTCAGTCACAATACGTCGCTAGTCGTACACCTGTTCTGCGACCGCAGCCATTTGTCCCACGTCAACTTTGATGAGAGCAGAGCCCGTCTGGCATCGATATAGATGTGTCGGAAAATGATAGCGTGACGACGAGGAAATCTATTTATTTTCTGACAACATCGTAGAGAAAAGTCGGGAAGATTCGCTAGGTCGCGATGAATTGCTTTATTCAAATTGCATTTTTGCATCCACCGATATATATAGTGCGTCAATTTCAAGACTTTAGATTGGCTATATTGAAGCTCTGGATATTGAATCTTGGTATGTAACATTACAAAACTTGTTGGACAGAATGAAGGAGGAAGCAGTTCAGTGTTGGGAGTTGTCTTTTCAGCAAGGTATAACATCTCTGAAATTTCAAATGGCAATCGCTAGAAATTATAGTCAATCCAATCCCGTTCTCGAATCAGCCAACCTTAATGAACATGATATGTTGCGATCGAAACTTTAAAAACTGTCGACCGATATTGAAATCAAATTCGCAGGAACTGGCATTTCGGAGAATCCTCAATGTCGCCAACAACTTTTTGGATATTCTTTGAGGTTATGTGTGTTTTTATTTTTTTTTTCTCCAAAAGTACAGGCTTCTGATGATTTCATTCATTTCATTACAGATCATATTATCATGATATTATGTTGAGTGTACTGGGTTAGTTACACTTAACTTTCATGTCATTTTCCGTCGGTCAGTGATATCGGCATCCGAAGGATTATCAACCACAGTGCGAGGGCTGCTGGAAGTTCTCAGGAAATTGGTGTATTCAAAAATCATTTCAAAGAGATATCAAAAGTAGCGGTCCTCCTTCTCTGCAATTCATTTTGGTCCTCCGATTGTGAAACATACATGAGCTTACAGCACAACTCTCAACATCAAACATGTTCATCATAGTTTGTTTTAGCAAATGTTCCAATTCAACGAATATTGAAATATCAGCAGTTCCGAATTTTCACTCACACACATTGCAACAGCACCGTCCATGTTGATGAACTGAATCGAACAATTCTTGTACACAAGAAAACTGAAGTCAAAGTTGTCTTCCAGTAGTGAGCTGGTGATGAATGAGTCCATATCAAAATCTATAGAAGAAAAAATCAACAATCAACAATCAACAGTTCCTGAATGATCTCTCAACAGCCTCTTCATCTATCGTTGAATATCAGAACCCTCACACCATCCGCTAGAATTCAGTTATTTTTGGCCTTTTCAGTCTGACAAAACAACTGGAAGGTAGACCCACCAGCTAGTTCATCACATCAATGTGAGCATATTGTTGTAAAAAACTTGCTGTTGGTTCCACTTTCTTGTTGATTTCTGTTGAATTCAATATGTTGGCGTTGGGCTCTATTATCCAACCATAATAGTTCGAAAAGTGTGTAAAAGCAAGCAACATCCCGAAAAAATATATTCGTTAATTACAGCTGGGCCAACACTTGACAGTTGAATTTTGGCACGGTAGAGATACGAAATTATTGTTTCTTCTAGTTTCTGATGAGGAACTCATTCATCAGTTCATCTAGGGACCGAACCGAACCGAAAAATAGTATACCTGATTAGATCAATGAATTTACGAAAACAAGCCATATGATGAAAATTCATAATGAATAGGAGGAGTGCCTTTCAAACTGATGTACGTTTCAGGACAAAGAAGATCAGCAGAAATGGAGTATAACTTCGAAATAATCTGAGAATACGGAATTACCCCAGAAATATTGAATTCTAGTCTCGTTACAGATGATAAATTATTCGAAATACATGATTGAATAAAATAACCTCAATACCTCTATCATTCGATTATTATTTGCAATGAAATTGGTTGGGAGCATGAGAATTCTGTACTTTCAGAAAATCAAACAGTGAAAAAGCACATAACCTGGAAACTGACATTCAACAATACACAATGACAATTTTTTAAACTAGTCACAGAACCGAATGATATATATCTCATGATAATTGAAAAATAATTACTTGAAGAGAAGTGTTTATCGTCTGAACAGGAATAATTCCCAATAACAAGACATATAAATATCATTTGTCAGAAGTAACAATTCCACATATACCTACCTAAAAATATTCATACGATTCAATTTCATCGAATGGGAATATCTGAAGAGAGGAAGAGAAGGAAATAAAAAAATCAAGGATAGTTCATTCGATAATTCAACGGTCATCACAGTAGTAGTAATATGATCGCTTGGTCGAATAGTATTCAGATTGGACTCATATATTTTCACTTAACATGGTTCTCAACTTGACCGGTAGGTCCATAATATATGCCAGAATTTGTAAAGAGTTGATTGTACAATTGGCCCATTGCAACAACTCGTGTTGAGTAATATACAGGGTTGGGATGAAGTATGGAACCAAGTAAATATCTTTTGAACGAAAAGAACGATATTTTTTGAAAATTTTCTGGTGTACATTTTTCTGTTAATAAAATAGTTCCGGTTCAACCGGAATTTTTTCAATCTAAATGGGACACCCTTTGTATTTTTACAGATTTCAGAAGAAGAAGAATGGGCCAACAGTCAATCAACCCCGTATGTTAGTTCTTGAATTAGATAGGTGAGAAGTCAGTTCATTCCTAGAGGTCAATAACGGAACATCAAAGTTGAAGAGGGAAGTTGATTCGGGGGATGAGTCATTCAGATTGTTCACTGATTCAATATCGAATGGTAGGTTGTTCGGTTTTGAAATCATCAAGTGATATTCTATTGTCGATGTCTTGTTCAGGGTAAACTCCAACCAGTTTGTAAGTTATGTGTTTCTTAGGAAGCTCAAGATCCCTTGGTTGAGTGCCTATTCGAAAGAGGGTGTTATTTATATATCAATTATGTTGCATAAAATCATTTTATCGGGTGTTTTGTGAGTATTAACATTCGTTTGTGTTGAGGGAGAGATTATTGGTGGTACACCAGACATTCAAGATGATTCAATGGGTCGAAAGATTTCCAAATCATCTGCAAAGAATAAAAATTGTTTTTGTTGTTGTCATTCATGAAAAATGAGAATAGCAAAGATGCCATGTTGCTTTCTTGAGGGGCACCACTGTTAGCGCTGAATTGAAAGAATTTCTGACCAATATATAGTCTACGAATACGATACCTTGTAGGAAGTATGAGCGGAAAGTTTCAAGAGTTTAAGGTCAAAACCATACGTCAAGTTTATCGATGAGGATTTTATGGTCCAGCTTGTCAAACGCCTTCGAGACGTCTATGACGTCTATGTAGGCTGCATCACTTACTGTTCGTGTGAAGAACCACAAGTTGGTTATTGTTGATCTTCTGCTGAAGAATCCGTGCTGATTATTCGGAATCAAATTTCTAACATTAGGAAATATTTTAGTGTACAAGCACATCTCGAATGCCTTGGCAGAGTTGGATAGCGGATATAGATCGGAGATTTTGGATTGCTCATCTCATTTTTTCTTTGGAAATTTGGCAGATTCTTGATATTCTCCATTCAATTGCAGAGCATTATGTACTCCGTGCTAGATTAAAGATTAAGTGTAATGGTATGGCTGGAAGGTGCGCACAAACTCAAACGAAAAAACTAGGCATGCTATGATCCCCGCTGGTGAGTTTTCATTTAATTTTTTCTTCAAGAGAATGATGGACTTTTTACAGGAATGATAAGATCATATGAAGTGACATGTGTGAGTTCATATGTTTGTAGGTGTTTCGAAAAATGCTGCGAATTCTTTGATTGTCCTTTCAGATTCATTTTCATATTCTCTGATGTGTGCTGAAAAAAGTTTTGTTCCGACGGATCATGGTGGAATTCAAAAATTTCATTTTTCATTTTGATATCGTCAATTATTATTCCGCTGTTGAAACATGGAGGATATTTTCCGATGAAGTATTGACCAACCGGATCACACTGATTGAGGGTTGGGATCAATATATTGAATAGAATACTTCTAAGGCCGAGTTAACTTCTGTACCGGGTGTACCACTAAGAAAGGACGCCGGCTGTATCTAGGAGACTATTTGCCGCACGGATTTCGAAGAAAAAATATTCATGATGAAAGTGGCCTAGAGAAATATCACCATTTTTCTCCTTGTTTGCTATAATTCCATATCGGAGCAAGAAATTCTGGAAAAATAATGGAAAATATTCTGTTTTTCCAAACGGTGCCTTCTAGCGGCCACAACGGGATTCAAATCAACTATATTCGTGATTTATCTCAAAGAGCTGAAAGAACCCTCCCTGATGAGATCAAGTTCTTGATTTCCGTTACACCAAACTGAAGTAATAAGCGTTTTTCCATAGTGGTATTCATATTTCCTTCCCTCTTTTATCCAAAGAGCTAGCACAATTTTCTTCCGATCGAAATGTTGAAGAAGTGTTTTTAATATGTCTTGATATATCAATTTCTCATGATAACCCGTTATCTAAGCTGGTCAATGCAATTACGCCCTCTAGCGGCCGTTCTGGAAACTTGAAAATAATTTCTAGAGATTTCTCTTGGCCACTTCAATCATGAATATTTTTTTCCGAAACCCGTGCGGCAAATAGTTTGCTAGATGAAGCCGGCGTCTTTTCTTGGTGGTATACACCCGGTACAATGATCAATGGGTGACTGGTCAACATTCATATAGTAGGTATATGGAAGTGGAAAATTTGCTTCACGATAATTATAATTGACTTCAGCTGAGTTATACAGGGTGTCCTTAAAAGGTCTTTACAAAAAGCTACCACATATTCTTCAGACCAAAACAATTCGATACAAGCAAACTTACCTCAGTAAAAAGTTGCTTAGTTTGGGCGCTAGACGGCTCTGAAATTGAAATTTTCAAATCGATTTTGCTTCATAACTTTTGAACGGCTCATGAGATTTTTTTCAAATTTGGTACGTTGGCATAGACTCATCGGGCAATGAAACTCATATCATAATCATAATGAATATCATTCCATGGGCGTAGAACTTGATTTTTTCAGTAAATAAACATCTAAAACTCCTACGCCAATGGAAAAAAATTAGTTTCAATATGAAATCTAAATTATTCAACTCATTCACTACAAAAAAGGTACTCTTGACAAAAGTCGATTCCTCTCATGGTTTCGACAAAATTTTAATTTTAGTGATTTAGAGCATAATTAATAATAAAACGATTAACAGATATTTCATAAAAATTGTTCAAAATGTTCACCATTTTCACGTATACAAAGATTTATACGACGCAAAAAGTTGAGATGTACTTTTTGCATAGGTTATTTCTATTGAAAATAAGTAGCACTGTTTTTTTTTTCTGAAGACTATTATTATCTGCTCGAAAACAGTGATATTCACATTCTTGGTTTCCATAGTTTCATCTGTGTTGATTTGTCGAGTTTTATTGACGTTGATTGTTGATATCGGACTTTTCTGATTTATCATGGCCGTACAATACACCAATGAAGAATACACCGATATGTTATTGGTATTCGGATATTGTCAAGGAAATGGTCGAGAGAGTGTGAGGGTGTATTCGGCAAGGTTTCCAAATCGTCGCGTACCAAGCCACCCAACCTTTGCTGCAGTTGAGAGACGTCTTCGGGAGACCGGTCATTTTGCTCCCAGAACTGGTGATTATGGAAGACAGCGTTATGTAAGGATTCCCGAAGTCGAAGTAGAAATTTTAGACCGTATTGAAGAAAATCCAGAATTGAGTACTGGACGGATAAGTAATGAACTAGAAGTTTCTAGGAATGCCGTTCATGAAGTACTAAGAGAACAATTATTATACCCATACCACAAGACGCCAGTTCAAGATTTATAAATCCATGATTCACAAAGTCGTCTGATGTTTTGTAGGTTCATTAATTTGCAAAGAGAAATGAATCTGAACTTTGGAAAGAATATTTTGTTCACTGATGAAGCCTGTTTCACGAGAAGAGGAATAACTAATTTTCATAATGAACACGTTTATGCAATTGAAAATCCTCATTCCATTAAAATAAACCATTTTCAACACGAATTCAAAATCAACGTTTGGGCTGGAATAATAGGAAATTTTATAATTGGTCCTGTCATACTTCCAAAAAGATCAACAGGAGACATGTATTTACAACATCTACGAAATACGTTGCCAAATTTGTTGGAAGATTTACCACTCCAACATCGGGTAGATATGTGGTTTATGCACGATGGAGCTCCACCACATTTTTCGGTGGATGTTAGGAATTTTTTAAACCAACAGTACCCAGACAGATGGATAGGTAGAGGTAATGATGCACCCGTGAATTGGCCACCACGTTCTCCAGACTTAACACCGATGGATTATTTTGTATGGGGTTATCTCAAGTCTACGGTTTACAAGACCCCTGTGAATACTGTAGAACAATTATGGCAACGTATCCAACAGGCGACGAATAATCTTACAGGCGATGAAGAAGTTATGCAAAGAGTACATTTCAACTTTTTGCGTCGTATAAATCTTTGTATACGTGAGAATGGTGAACATTTTGAACAATTTTTATGAAATATCTGTTAATCGTTTTATTATTAATTATGCTCTAAATCACTAAAATTAAAATTTTGTCGAAACCATGAGAGGAATCGACTTTTGTCAAGAGTACCTTTTTGGTAGTGAATGAGTTGAATAATTTAGATTTCATATTGAAACTAATTTTTTTCCATTGGCGTAGGAGTTTTAGATGTTTATTTACTGAAAAAATCAAGTTCTACGCCCATGGAATGATATTCATTATGATTATGATATGAGTTTCATTGCCCGATGAGTCTATGCCAACGTACCAAATTTGAAAAAAATCTCTTGAGCCGTTCAAAAGTTATGAAGCAAAATCGATTTGAAAATTTCAACTTCAGAGCCGTCTAGCGCCCAAACTAAGCAACTTTTTACTGAGGTAAGTTTGCTTGTATCGAATTGTTTTGGTCTGAAGAATATGTGGTAGCTTTTTGTAAAGACCTTTCAAGGACACCCTGTATAGTATTGCGTGCTCCGGTGATGACGATTAAAAAACTATGTTGAACGCTGGATAATAACCATCTTTGGTTAGAAGAGGTGAGTTATCGTAGGATACGAAGCATTTAAAATTATTGATTTGGTCTACTAAGCGATCCGTGATATAAGGCAGATAATTGAGTCGCTTTAGCTCCTGAAAACTATTGAAGTGATGGAGATTTGGTATATATCGAGGTTTTGTTTATTGAAATCTTCTGTTTTGAAATTTTTTTTTATACGTATAAACATTCAAGTGACTAACGTTCACATTCAGTTAGAAATATGAGCTCCGAGTATGTTAATAACGAATTCACATGGGAGAACGCTGAAAATCATGCAGTCACTATATCATGTATTTGGTACACACGAAGACATTATTATTCTCATGCGGATGTCTAATTTTTATCGAGATGTGGGTTCTGCAAATGGTTTCGCTCATGCCATATGTCCTGTTCAGCAAAGTTGGCCAATATCTAGAGATTTTAAAACAATATAAGGATGTAGGAGAAGCTTCACCAGCTAATCCATTACATCAGTGTGAGGATTCACGTCAAGTCAACCCAGATTGTTCGCAAGGAATCGAAATTGTATTTTTGAAATGTATAATGCAAAGACGATACATGATGTTGATTGCTAACTGTTGATTAGATAGGTCTCCACTAACTGATCGGTGTTGATGAAGATGGTTTGAAGAGACAAATGGATCAATATGAGACAGATAAAAATATAAATATTATTATTGAGAATGTCATAATTTATCAAAATGACAAAGTCTCAGGAAGCAGCTGTTCTCAGTACAACTCATCAAATATTGATAAACCAGTTTCATCACAGTGACACCAGATGCGAATAAACACAGTCCAAAGGAAAACGAAATTTCGAGGCACTTATCCAGTACGAATTGATCATTATAACAGAAATTCAAACCAGATAGTCGTAGCGAGCTGCCATACAATGGTTATGAGAGATGTGATGTTATCTACTCTTACGAACGATTTGGATACCTTCTTGAATTTTAATGCCATTCACATTCTTCTAACAGAGAGACTATAAAATAAAAAATGTTGGAGCTTTTGGATCAGAATCGACACCGTATGGACAACCACATTCCAGAAATCGCCTTCTGTCAACGCACGATCAGGCACATTCTGCTCGGCCTCAATGCCAAGAAGGCTATGGGGACAGACGGAATACTGTTCTCATCAAATGAGCCCCAAAGCTAAGACCAGTTCTTCGCAGATTGTTCACTTTTTGATACGAACTCAGTTCGCTCCCTATTTCCTCCTGACTGGAAAATTCTCAGATTCTAACCGATTCCAAAGAGGAACAAAAAAAAACAACCAACACAACAACGATATTAATAGTCTTACAACTATAGCCCGATTTCACTACTAATGATTATTTAATTCAAATGATAATCGATTGATGAAATGATATGTCTCATTATCATTCTTGCCTGGTGAAGTCTTTCCTGATGCTCACGACCTCCGAACTTTGAGGAGAAATTCCAATACCTTCCTCATCTCCCAACATTCTAACACTGGCTGACATGATGTTCCTCAAAAATTTCAGGTTTTCGTTTCTCGTTGTCAACTAGTGAAAAAAATATTCTTCCTAGGCTCTTACCTGATCTGACATTGTTAGATTTGTCAGAGCCTAGGAAACGGACAAAACAGAATGACTGAGGTATTTCAGTGGAGGTTTTTGTTCCATTATTTCCTAATACATGATGCAATGCTATGCCTCTCAATATCAGAAATTATTTATACTGAACAGAATTGTGTCCCTGAATCCAACATCCATAATGATTTTCGAAGTCGAAGTCGAACTGAGTTCCCTGATCATTCAGTCATATTCAACACTTGAGAACAAGTAATGGAACAGAGAGCACCACAAGTACATCAGGCTGATGAATACCTATATTTCTCAATAAAAATAGTTTTTTCATCAATCCAATGTCTCGTCTAAGTGCATGGACTACATAGGAAACACATATCCCAATGAAATGAAGATAAAAAACATGATTAATTTAGAGTAGGCTGATTTCCTCGGAAATTTCATCGAACCCAATAGGAATTTTCTCTTCAATGATGTATTATATGAATTCTGTATCATCTTCAGTTTCCCCCTCATTGGTCACCTATCTGAATGAACAAATAATGATTCTTGACCTTGGCAGCCTGTGAGCGATACCTCGCCAAATTTGTAGGTTTCAAATCAGGCTCGGGCCATGGATGTTAGAAAAAGTATGATATTATGGAGAAATATTGACTGAGCCATTCAGATGATGATGCACTGAAAATGACGAAGTCAATTGAATTGAATGAATAGATGAAGCCAGGATCATCGAATTCAATCATCCTGAAAGGAATATTGATTCATGAAACCATCTGTGAGGAGCATGTTGACATTCAACGGTATATCGAATCAAATGGAGTGTTCACTATCTTTGCAGATGATACAACCATACTGTGGCATGACACCAATGAAATTAATCTGCATAACGAAATATCTCAAGATATTGTTAGTGTGAGAGAATGGTGCAACTCCAATCTGCTAACATTCAACATAGACAAAACCAATCTTATCTCATTTAATTGTAATTTGGCAGGCATTCCGTTGGGTAATGATATTATTTCACATACAGATTCCAATAAATTTCTTGGATTAAATTTGGACACTCACCTCAATTTCAATAACCACATAAAAATACTGAGCAGAAAACTTGCTTCGGGATGTTATGCTTTACGAACGGTGTCGAAAGAATTGGGTATTGTAACAGCAAAAATTGTGTACCACGCCGTAGTTGAATCACATTTAAGGTATGGCATAGCCTTCTGGGGCACCTGCAATCAACAGCACTTCAATACAGTTTTTATTCTTCAAAAGCGCGCCATTCGATATCTGTGCAAAGTTGAGCCCAGAGTGTCTTGTGAAACCTTGTTCAAGGAGCAAAGATTACTTACTCTTCCATCATTATTTATTCTAGAAACTGTGTGCCTAGTACATAAGAACAGATCATCTTACGATGTTGTTGCTGGCTTCACTCGCCAAAACGACAAGCCAAGACTGCCCATTCCATCATCAAATTTGATAAAAAGTCGCTGGTCTATAATGCAGCTAAAATATATAACCATCTTCCGACATGCCTCAAAGATATCCAATCACATGATAAGTTCAGAAAGTCTGTAAAGCAAGTACTCATTGAACAGGTATTTTATAGTGTTCAAGACTACTTTGATAAAGATATGGTTCCGATAATGATTTGAAATTGATTCTTGCTATATGTTCATCTACTAGTTCCTGGCAATGACTATGGTTTTCAATTAGTATAGTTTTAATATATGTTTTAATCATTAAATTTTTTAATCTCTCATCATTCTGTTATTCTGTTAACCTTGGATCTATATATATATATATATATACATATATGTTTTATTTTAATTATAATTAATTTATTTCTGTTGAATGTTGAACGATATACATATTATTATTTGTATTTGATGATGTGTTTGTTCGTGGTTAGTACCTATGTTTGTGTTTTTATACTTATTTATTATGACTTTGTCTACAAGATACTCATCTTTCGACAATAAAGTATATTTTGATTTGATTTGATTTGATATAAGGTATATTCCAAATGAGCTCATATTTGTTGTTCGACTTTTGTAACTATAACAAGAATTCGAATATTGATTTGGTCTTGGCGGCCTTTGTATCTGTGGGGCCCATCCATCAGTTCGAAACCGCTCTATCGTAGATTTTTTAAGAAATTCAAATGATTGATTAGAAATCGTCGAGAGCGCGGAGTGAGGAAAAAAATGTGCTTCTGAGCAAGTTTTGATAAGTTATATCTAATGACTTGATCATTCCGTCTAACATCATCCCATTAGGCATATAATTGTTGATATGTCTATAAATATTCTCCCAATGTCTTGGGAGGAACAAATCGGGCCATACTTTCCAGAAGCTCTATTATACTCCTTCTAGTGTGAATAATTGGGATTGGCTGGAGCACTGCATCCGGAATATCAGATGGCTCCTGGCTGCTTCCTATCACTGCAATATCGACTACATAATGGCTGTTTCAAAATTTATGGTCTAGATATCCGTTCATTTTTAAACCGAATTGAATTTATACCACTCATAGACTACCACTTCATCAGGAAGAAACTCTTTTAATATTCATAGCAGATTTGTGGCCGTTCGTTTTGAGCTCTTGCAACGTTTAATGGCTATTGAACACAAGTCTTCCGATCGAGCGAGATGATAAAAACTTCATTTATAATCCACTAGTCTTGCGAAGGAGTCATGCGCTCTTGCCGGAATGAAGGGAAGTTCGATCCAGATCAATTCGGATGAAAATAAAGAAGGATTTGATGAAAGCATCGGCTCCTGAGTATTTCAAGCACCTGTGTCATTGCCGAAAACTTAACAGTGCTGCCGCTACTTCCTCTGAGAATGGCTAGAGTACATGTACAATATAGAGTATGGTGCCCCTTGAAATAATTTGATTGGAGCAATAACTGCTTGGCAACAGGTATATTATGATATAATGATTATAATGATGATAATGATGATAATGATGATAATGATGATAATGATGATAATGATGATAATGATGATAATGATGATAATGATGATAATGATGATAATGATGATAATGATGATAATGATGATAATGATGATAATGATGATTATGATGATAATGATGATAATGATGATAATGATGATAATGATGATAATGATGATAATGATGATAATGATGATAATGATGATAATGATGATAATGATGATAATGATGATAATGATGATAATGATGATAATGATGATAATGATGATAATGATGATAATGATGATAATGATGATAATGATGATAGAAATAATAGTATTTGAACTCATTCAAAAGAGAATATACGGAACGAAAACGGAAAAAATTATATTAGATGAGGTGCACTGAAGCTGAGAATGAATAACTTTTCACTATAGGAAATAATATATCATTATCATCATATATTCACTGCAGCATATGAGAGCATATTTCATCATTCCCTTGGATCTGATTTTATTTATAAAATCGATGTATGGACATATAATGAGGATGGATTCGAGCTGAATGAAAAAGAAGATACATGAAGAAGAAGAAGAAGAAGAAGAAGGGGGTATCACGGAAGGGATGAATGCAACAAATTACGTTGCGAAGGTATACATCGACTATTCTGTTTCGAACGCAGTTACTATCAATGATGGAATCATAGGTGCAGTAGCTTCTCTCAGTAGGGGAAATATCCCACCACCATTCGCAGAACGATATCAGGAAATTTCATATAATAAGCAAGCACCATCAACAATGGATATTATCAATAACGATCAAAATAGCAATGAGAATAAAGGAAATCTCGAAACTTTATTCATGAACACGCTATTGAATTTTAGAAATAACCAATTTTCATGTGGATAATTTTCTGTAGGAATAGATAAAAGGTATGTACTACTCACAGAATAATAAGTGATACCTGATGAATTAGTTTTTGTTACTGTTATACTCGTTGAAAAGTCTCCACTCCACACACATGTCACACATATGTTATGTAATATACTATTCTCTACCAAGGTAGTTTCCCAAATTTCAGGCTTTCACTATTCATGGAATCAATTGCACTAGTTCATGAACACATTGCCTATAATCATCAATCCGATGTTCCACTATCATATGCGGTATATGAAATATAATGGGTATATTTTCGAAAGAGGGAAGAGATCCCGAACCTGACAGAGGGCGAATAGTCGATATTAGTATAACAGTAGTATTTCAATTGATATTTTGAAGACGATAATTGTGAATTGTTCCTAAATAACGACTGTCATATGCTGTCATGGTCTTGCTACTGGATTCTCGTTATCAGAAATATATGCTGTCATAGTAATGACAATAGGTTCATATTGCAGTTTCCCACAACAATAACGATCGAAATATTTTGTTATAGTCGATATACACCTTGGTAGTGGAAAGATATACAGGGTGGCCCATCGAAAACGTACCGCAAGGCATTGCAGGCTGGGAAAATCGATAAAATCCGAAACTAGGTCGAGTTTGTTCGTCAGGGGGACACATTCTGACATAACAAGCATAGTGAAACCTTCAACCTCCTAAGTAGGGGTGTCACCCCAACATTTTTTTTCCAAATGGAAAGGGAAGTCAAGCGATACCTCTCTAGAAGGGGCTGATCATTTCCTACACAGTGCTGCTTACATTTTCGAAATCGATCCATTCGTTCAGAAGATATGGACCGTTGAAACTTCAACGATAATGTGTGACGAGAATTGCAAAAATTGATTCAATTGTACTTCAAAACTCATTTATTAGTCAAGTAAATGTTCGAATCGCTGTCCGTCAACCTACATACAGTGGTATGAGCTATTTTCAAACCGTTGTCGTACATTCTGGAGCATTTGGGGTGTCACCTCGCGACATTCGTTGATGATTCTTCGTTACAACTGTTCTGATGTGTCTGGTGGTGTTTTGTTAACAACGCTTTTGATGTGCCCCCACAATGAAAAATCTGAAGGACTCAAGTCGGGTGACCGAGGTGGCCATTCTATTGGGCCACGTCGTCCTATCCATCGTCCTGGAAATGTGTCATGTGAGAAATTGCGCACATTGTGGGAATAAGGACGAGGAGCTCCGCTTTGTCGATAGATCAGTTCCTGTTCATCGTATGCGGGATCGTTCTCAATTATATAAGTTGGAACTGGGTCGATGGCATTTTGTGGTAAATCCAAGTACATATCGCCTGTTGAATTTCCAGGAAGGGAAAAAGGTCCTACAATGGCATTCCAAAAATACCAGCCCACATATTCAACTTTTGGGGGTGTTGCGTGTGGGTCTCCTGGAAAATCCTTGGATTGGTGTCAGCCCAGTAGCGGCAATTGTGGCGATCCACTAAACCATTGAGGAAGAAGGAACATTTGTCCGAAAAACACACATTGAATAGAAAATTACCATTGTGTAACGCTCGCTCACTCATAATTCCGCAAGCTTGCAAGCGACGATCGAAGTCGTCTTCATTCAGTTCGTGCACTGAGCGTATTTTGTAATGATTGAATTTGTATTTTTTCAATACCCGTTGGACACTGGTACGAGACACACCCGTCGCAGTGGCCAATTGTCTTGTACTTAGCGTACTATCAACTGAAACTTGCCCCAATACTGCTCTCCGTAGGTTCATTTAGTACTGGATTTTCAAGCTCTCTCTTTTTGTTATGGACTGAACCTGTTTCGCAGAATTCAATCACCAATTCGCGAAAAAAATTTCCAGAGGCATGTTTGTCAGGATGCCGTTGGTTGAACAACTCCCAGACCCGATTTCCACATTCATCTTTTTTTAAAAAAAGCTCAATGTTTTCCACTCTGTCTGCAATTATACATGTATCTACAACATACATACATGTATAAACATACATGTATCTAGCAACAACTTGACCTAATTCAAACGTGAAGACATGAATCTTATTGATTTTTTACTTCCTAAAATTAGCCTGAAAAAAATCTGTGCATCGGCCAAAACA
The DNA here is from genome assembly GCA_963576655.1 of Gastrophysa polygoni. Taxonomy (NCBI): domain Eukaryota; kingdom Metazoa; phylum Arthropoda; class Insecta; order Coleoptera; family Chrysomelidae; genus Gastrophysa; species Gastrophysa polygoni. Next base: position 13,766,255 of record OY755083.1, on the reverse strand, counting down.
GTGACTTCGGCAAAGATAACGAATTCATTCGAAGGAACTTTTGTGATGAAGTACAATTGAACCGATCTTTGAATTTTCCGTCCTTCATGATGGTTGGAGTTCCAACGCTCCATGTTTTCTAGAAGGGGAAATCGATTCGAAAAATCTGAGCAGTCCTGTATAGGGAATGACAAGCCCCTTCTAAAGAGGTATCGCTTGACCCCCCCTTCACATTTGAAAAAAAAATGTTGGGGTGACACCCCTACTTAGGGGGTTGAAGGTTTCACTATGCTTGTTACGTCAAAATTTGTCCCTCTGACTTGACCTGTTTTCGGATTTTATCGAAAAGTTCTTTCCCAGACTGTAATGCCTGCGGTACGTTTTCGATGGGCCACCTTGTATATCACCACGGGACCTTATATATCCCTACTGCCACGTCGGTATCTTTTGGTATTTCAGTAGCCTCATCAATTCATGAATTCTCATTTGTTGATGAGCTCCATTGATACACGTTTTTTGGTATGTCGTTTTTATCAGCCTCAATTTGATGTTAGCAGAGTATAGTAAGTGTGTCACTCATGGAAATGACCAGTTCATGATATACCATTATATAATCGCGGTGATCGAGAGTGTTAAGGCATTCGTTCGAGTTCAAGCTATAAATCGCTTCCACCTGGGTTCGAATCCCAGCGTAGATATGAATGTTTGTGTAACCCTAACCCCGCTCAAGTTCCGACTTTTGGGGCGCTGCTTCCACCCAACGAGGGAGTGCAATTGTTTTATGAAAAAAGTAATAAATCATATGATATAGATATAGTATGATATCATATAATTATATATATATATATATATAATAAAATATTTTCCACCCATATGTGTGGAATTTTTAAGAAATTCGAACTTGAAACACAAAAAACGAAGATATTCGCCACCATATCACGTATTGAAAGTCCATGACAGTCGTCAGTCAAGCAGTTTTCCGTCAGGAGAGTAGCTATGCTGAGTTGTTCATTTCCGTATTTCAGACTTGTTCTAGACTATGTTGCCTGTAACTCACGTTTCAATTCACTATAATACCTTGGTGTATCAATATATACTCTTATTGTTCATTTGGGATCAAATTCAATCTCGAATATCTATTCCAACATTTGCAAATCATAATAGAGCTGGGATCATTTTTCCAACTGCCGTATAACTGAGGTTGCAGTCAAATTTGGAAATTGCCAAATGGAAATATTGACTCTCTGTTGAAAGGTCGAGCGTTCGGAAAGTTCAATTTTCATTATCAATAGATCTGAAATGGAGTAACGAATTGATGAAAACTAATGAGTCAAGAAAGAATGATTGAAAAACTTCTATCGTGAGTAATCATGAGAGAAGTCATGAAAGCACAACATCATCAAAATTTCCACGTCAAAAACATTCGAAGTATGAAAGACAAGATAACAATTGATAGATTGTTGCATGACATCGTGTTCAAAATTTAATTTCGTAACAGTCTTTTCAGTCAACATCATGGTTGGTAGAGAGCGTATGATGATCTGTCATACATCGTGGAAGAAAGAAGCGATAAACCCTTACCTAAGATTCATGTCAGATTCATGTCCACTACCAACTGTCAATTTTTAGAAGCGATAAATCCAAATAAAAGTGGAATGTGTTGATTCATTCCCATTGTTTTTTCCCAAATCTGGTTTTCTCAACTAGTCCAATCAAGAGACTACTTTCTACTCGATGGATATCAAATATGTTCTCACATTATTTTGTGATATTCACACTCATATTGAGGCGATAACCAGCACTGGTCCATTATCCCAATTGATTGAAATATCCCCCACGTTGAATAAATGAACACTTGATTGATGTTGAGCCTCTGGATTGATCATTTTAGTATTTTTCTGTGGTCATCATCATTCATCGAATTTATTTTCCAATGAAACAGTACGCACAATGCTTCGATGAAGAATGAACATGGAACTGAAAATGAAGAACAATGTGAATATTTCCATTCTGACGATTTATGAATCTCGCGAAATTTGTTTTTCGATGGAATCCAAGATCAATTGGATTGGATTTGACTTCAATCGATTCCTCGCAATCTGGATACCATCACATTAGTGATTTCAATGCCCGATGATGACAGTCAATATCTACCGAGGATCCAATCCAGAGAGTTTCACATAAATATCATGAATGACATACGATGCATTGAGATACAGGGTGTTCCATCAGAAGAACTATGAGTTTGTGTCGTATCTCCAAAACCATACCTCGAAAAGCTCGACAGTATTTCTGATGACTTCGTAGATGTAGAAGGGGTTCAAAAAGTAATAATTTCCAAAATCGCCCTGTGAATTTCAAACGGAAACAGTTAGCAAGATCTGATTGGAGTATCTTGAGTTTCAAGGAGAAACCTGACAGTCTCAACGGAATTGGAATGCATTGTACAAGGTATGTTATGTTATAGTTCATTACTTTCGATACAGCATATTGATTTTTGTGTTTTTTATGAATGTTCATTCTGTTACAAAAGCGATCTCCAAATATAAGTTAATCAGTTGATCAGTTAATTAGTCGAAGATACCCCAAATTCCGCACCATCTGAACATGTATGTTGACAAATCAGAATCATTATGCTCACACAAAAAAATCATCGATACACCAAAAATTCATCATCAGAGATTTATTGGTGAAGAAGACCCGTAGTGGGGTAGGAAAATCGCAGGACTACACAACTATCTTGAGAACTCCATGCCAGTGTACGGGAGCATTATTTATCCATTCTAGTTCTTCCCTGAAATTTCGAGATTGGAGTCGGAATTAGGTAAACTTCCGAGATGGAAGTCGGAATTTCATCGAATTCCGACTCCAAACTTGGAATATTACTGAAATCTTAGTCACATTTCGGAATATCACTGAAGAAGTATTGGTATTTTTTTTCTGAACGGATGATACAAAATGGACGTTTATCCGTTTCTCAAAAGACGCATGAACGATTCGGGAAAGTTCGGCTTCGAGAATCCGACACATTGTCAACAGAGTGGAGTGAAAATTCGAAATACGGAAGACTTGAGAAGAAACAGAAGTATAGTAAAATAGTAACACAACGAGTCAGTTGCATGAACTCTGTTGGCGCAGAGTCAACTCTGCAAACTTATGGGGACGGATCAAGAATTTTCCCATGGTAAATCCTGCCTGTCGTGAGAAGCGACTGAATGGATACCCATAAGTGGAAGATGATGGTTCCCATCATCGCTCGGTGCGACACCACCACATCGACAGAGGTGCTGTGAAATGGGTGACTCCCATGTTTCAGTATTTGGTCGATGCTTCCGGTCATATCCCCATACCCTTCCTCCTTCTTCCCAACCCAAATCGCCCATTTCAGCTGAAAGAAAATCTAGATGATGAATTCTCCTAGAGTAAAACACTCCAGAAGTAAAATACCTCTCCATTCGAGTTTCCGGGTGAGAGGTGCTCGAGGGGGTTCACCATCGAGACATCTGAATTTGAGAATATACCTTTGTAACATCCAAGGTCTGAACAAGAACATAAACGATGTTTATTACCATCTACAGGCTGAGAAACCAGATATACTGGCTTAAACTGAGACGCAGGTCAACTCTCCGACTAACACGACCTATATGCTCTGCCCTGGATATGAGCTCCATACCCGTTTCAGATTCAGAGGAGGTTCATGTCTCTTTTCCAGAAATGATATCTCGTGCCAATGTGAGGAGGAACTGGAACCAAAAGGATTCGATGTGATGTGGCTCAAGATCGATAACCACAAACAAACAAAGTTCATCTGCTGCCTTTATCTATCACCAAACAAACCAACTCCTGGTGACCTCTTCGAATTCCTTTCTCTGAGACTCGATTTCATCCAACAGAATCACCCAGCAGCTGAAATCATCATCATAGGGGTTTTCAATGTCCACAACTCCACCTGGCTCGAATTCTCGAACGAAACAGATGATGCAGGACGTCTGGCTGAGGCTTTCGCTATCAACTATGGTCTTGAGCAACTGAAAAATGAACCCACTCGGATCCCTGATATCAGCAATCATTATGCCAATACTCTCGACCTGTTCCTCACTAACAATCCGTTACCGTATGAAGTGAAAGTCCGTGCACCACTAGGGAACTCAGACCACACACTCATCTCCACGATATGTCCTTACATCGCTCCGCGAACCAGTCCAACACCCCCACGCACTGTTTGGCATTACAATTCGGCCGACTGGGATGGTCTTCGCATGTTTTTTCCTGAGTTTCCTTGGAAGAGAATGTGTTTTGAATCGGGAGATCCTACGCAATGTGCTGAAGAGATTTCGGAAATCATCATGCTGGGAATGGAAACTTACATAGCACTGGTGAGCCATGGTTCAATAGATCCTGTTCTAGGGTCGTCTGAAGCAAGCAGCATACCGTCGTTGGCGCACGAACCGATGTCCGCAAACTAGAGCCTAAAATGTTGAAGCTAGGAATACATGCGATCGAACGATAGATGAGTCAGAAGAGGCATACAACACGAAGATAAGATCAAAGCTCATAGAGTGTCCAAATGGTTCTTAATCATTCTGGACCTTTGCCAAGGCAATCGGGAGACATTCCACTTCTAGCTCATTTCCTCAGCTCACAAAGGATGTTGATAAATTGGCTATAACACCCCATAGAGAAGTCAACACCTTCGCCAAAATGTTTGCAGACAATTCTACCTTGGATCCACGAGGCCAGGAACTTCCCAAAATCGCTACTATCGATAACCGTATGGCAGAAATTGTCTTCCGGCAACGCAAAATCAGACACATTCTGCTCAAACTCAACGTCAAGAAGGCTATAAGGCCTGACGGAATACCGCCTATTGTTCTCAAGAAATATGCCCCAGAGCTAACACCAGTTCATTGCAGGTTCTTCACCCTTTCGTACAAACTCGGCGTATTTCCTTCTAACTGGTAGAAAGCTAGGGTACAACCGATCCCAAAGAAGGTCAAGAACAATTATATACCGATTGCACTACTATCTGTGATCTCTGAAGTAATGGAAAAAGCAATCAACATCGAGCTCATCCGATATCTACAAAACCCAAGAATCGTGAACGACCGTCAATATGGCTTTCGTCACCAGAGGTCAACAGGAGACCTGCTTGCCTATGTGACACATAAGTAGCAGCTGTCGATCGAGAAACATGGGGAGTCTCTGGCTGTAGCCTTGGATATCTCCAAAGCAATCGACCGAGTCTGGCACCAAGGCATCCTAGCGAAACTTTCGTCATATGGTTTGTCGCCCCAACTGTATCTTTCACTATCTAGTTTCCTTGCAGATAGTCGGGGTCTCGTCTGATACAATGTCTGGCACCACTTTTGTTCATGCTCCACATCAATGATTTGTTGAATGTGACCTCCAGCCCAGTTCATAGCTTTGCGGATGATAGTACACTTCATTCCGCCATTTCCCCTAGAGCCCCTATACCATCCAACGAGGCCAGAGGTGCAAGGCAAAGACAGGTCGATGCTTTAAATGAGGATCTGACAAGAATTCCGAATAGGAGATCTGAGAATCTACTACAGTTCAACGCAACTAAAACTCAAGCTTGTTTGTTCACCAAGAAAGCTGATCACACAATGCCCAATTTGATGATGTCGGGTACCACTGTTCCTATGAGATCCATGCTGGTCGTCACCACCAACAGTGCTCTCTCATGTTACGATCATGTGAGGTCCATTACGAAAACTGCTTTACAAAATCTTGGTCTACTTTTCCGTGCGAACAGATATTTCACATCTCAGCAACTGCTCATGATCTACAAAGCACAAATTCGACCTATTCTGGAGTACTGTTCACATGTTTGGAGCTCAGCCCTCAAACATACGCTGGAGCTGGGCTATTCGCCCAGTCGATGATACAACACTCACCAAATCATTGACCTTCCTAGATCATTGTTGAAAGGTCGGCGATCTCAGCCTTTTTTATAGATGCTTTCACGGTCAGTGCTCAACGGAAATATCATCTATTATGCCATTACGTGCGATTCCTGGTAGACAAACCAGACGAGCTCAGGCTGGTCACCCCTACACTGTCAGGCTCGAGACCTGTCGAACATCGCTATACCAAGCATCATTCATCAATTGAACGGCAAAGTTGTGTAATCCTTTGCCGAGTGGAGTTTTTCCTGATCCTTACAACCTCCAAACTTCTGAGAGAAATTCCAACACCTTCCTTCTCTCCGGAAATTCCAACGCTGGCTAACACGATGTATCTCGAACATTATGGTTTTCCCGTCCACAGATAAAAAAAAGATACTTGAATTTTTCAACTTTTTATTGTAGTTATATTAAGAATGACACATGAATCAGTAATTTTGTCTCGTCGTTCGTCGAATAGCAATCTATGGCGACCTTTACATAGTATCTATATACCCCTTGAGGGCGGAGTACTCACCAAATATATTCATTATTCAATTAGTTCAGTTAGTTGAGCTCGACTAGCAAGATGTATTACCTAGATATATTGAGCTTTCAGTAAAAATTAGGGCGAATAATAAGGTCTGTCCAACAAAGAGAGAGAATATTTTCATTCGACTAATTCTACAGGAATTTGGACTGGGATTCCATCTTCAATGGGCTCAAGAGTTCTCGTACAGGTGAATACCTTGACTTCTCTAGTAAACCGACTTTTCGTCTCTTTCTCATCAAAACCCATCTCTCTCTCCATCCGAAACGATTTTCCATATAACAGCAATTCTATAATTCATTTCTACATATTTTGATCTAGGTTCAACCGTAGTTGTCGAAATATTATTGTAGGTGATAGGAAACCTGAGTTCTTGTTAAGTTATGAATGCCATGTGGAATGTTATGATGTTAAAATGAGATATTGAGAATTGTATAGAGATCATTGTTCGAATTCATGTGCTTGATGTTCAAATTTACTACATGACGGGAGGTATAATTTCTCCAAGGTCAGCAATTCTATTTGCTATCGCTGATGGAAATTCCAAATGGAATAAAAATTCGTATAGTTTTCTCAAGAAGTCGAGAATTTCCTGTTGATTTCGAGAAAAATTTCTTTTTGGAATATCTGAACATTGAATTTCGAGAGCAGTGTCCTTGTCAAAGATGTATCGGAATGATCATCCTATTCATTCGAAATTTTGAGGAGAAATCTCCAAAATCTAGGAGAATGAATATCAATCAATGATGTTCAATCATAAACATTTTGACGCGGTGCGGTGGGTGTTTCCTGCTCCCGTTTTCAACACAATGGCGAATGTTTTTCTTCCTAATCGTTCGGCTGCTTCGTCTTTCGATACTGAATAGTGAATTGATTTCATAATCAATCTTTTTTCCAGGAACGAATGATGGAAATGCCGAAAAAATCTGTAGGTGTGAATCCATAAAAAAGTTCTGAATCAGAAAGTGCAGTTGACGAAAAACAACGGACACATACCATATCCGTGGAATACACCCGCTGTGGTTTTTCCCACATGCATGGCTTTTATCGTAATGTCGATTCGATTTTAGTCCAGGGCCATTGCAGTTCTATTCGTCGGTGTATGCAGCCGATTCGGTGCCGAAAAAGATAAATCATAAACGGCGGAACGCGCCCGCTGGCGGCGAAGTCGAAAATCGAAGAAAATCCAGTGTGCCTACGTCAGTTTCTCGACGTCGACACGAGCAGGAGTTTGGCTGCGCCTTGCTTCGAATCCTGCGGTGACGCGAATCCTGCTGCGGTTTTCCATTTCGACGACGATACACTTTCACGCGGATTTTTCGAATGACGCGATGATGGTTGAGTAGAAGAGTTGCAATTACTTTTTTATTAGTGGAAAATAGTTGGAGTGGATCGTGGAAATCATATGAATGGTTTGATATATACATAGATATAGAAGAATTTTGAAGACTTGTGAAGTTGTGAGACATTATATATTCTGTTCATCACGGTAAGGAAGGATAATATTCAAAATTACTCATGAATGCACAGGGTCCGAGATGGACAAGCACACAACTAATCTATATAAGGAATCTTAGAAGCTGCAACTAGCAATTGAAATGAAACAGAATATCGCATCTATTCGCAAGGATTCTGTATACTGTCCAAGAAGAAGATGAAAGTTGATGATCTCTCAGAGACGTTGAAGTGAAAATAAGTAGACGCTACTCGTAAGGGCAGGTATACGGAAACGAAAAGAAAGTGATTGAGGTGGGTGTAATATTCTTGTGATGTCATTGTTTAGTCATTGGGCGCCATTCTCTTCAAATATCGATCAATATCGACTCAATTCAGTACACTTTATACCGCTTCATCCTTTAGACTTCATTATTCATGACGATGACATTTTAGGCGATATGAGGATACAGATTCTAGTAGAATCCAATGCAACAAACACTCAAGCTTGTATCTTCACCAGAAATGCAGATCACACAATACCCAATATGATGATGTCTGATAGCACTGTTCCGATCAAGTTGTTAATATTCTCTCTCGGTATCACCACCAAGAGCGCCCTCTCATAATGAAGTGCATTGCGAGGACTGCTTCACAGAACTTGATTTCTTGTTCTTTGCAAAAAGATACTCCACACCCCACCTGTCTTGGAGTATTGATCACATGTTTGGCGTTCAGCTCTCAAACATACCCTGAGAGTCTTAGATTCTATCCAGGAGAACTTCACGCCTAGTCAGTGATACAATGAGTTGACGATTTCAGGATTTTAGATTCCAGAAAAGTGGCGATATCTCCCTATTTTATAGATACTGAGCACCGCGGTCGGTGCTCAACGGAAATCTCGTCTATCATTGCACCGCGAGCAATTCTGTGTAGACAAACTAGATGAGCTCAGTCTGATTCCCTACATTATCAGTCTCAAGACTTCTTTCTACCAAGTATCATTGATCAATAGAAAAACGAAGTTATGGCTTGGCCTAGTGAGGTATTTCCTCATGCCCACGACCTCTAAACCTTCAAGAAGAAGTCCATTCCATTCTATTCCATCGCTGGCTAACACGATGTTCCCCGAACATTATAGGACTTCCCTCATGATCTCCTTTGGTATTACGAAATGATGAAAAAAATCGTAAAGTTGCCAACCTTTCCAATCCAAAATCCACAGGCTCCGGAAATGGTGTGATTGAATCAATAGATAGAGCTTATTACGTAATAATAGTTGTATATGTATGTGTTACTCCAGGAGTGCTCATTTGTTTATGAACTCAAGCTGTGCTCATTACTTTATATACGACCACGAGTAGCTCTCTACAGTGATTATTGATATATTATTCGTAGTTCTGTTGGGGAATTATGTTCCCAGAAAAAGATGGTACATTGCAGAGAATCTACTATTATTTCACCATCTTTCAGAATCTTCAAACGGTATATAAGGGAATCAGATCAATTGTGGAGTACCATCATCTTCGACAAGTTTTGACTCTGAAAATATGCTCCTGAATTATAAACTAACGGCATCTTATTCATTGTATCCAGCACTAATCAATCATTTTGAGGAAGAATTGATAGAAAATTGAAAAATGTTCTTGAAATTGGTTCTTTCGAAGCACTACGACATTTCTTTGATATAAAGTGCAGTGTAATATTTCGAACTATACCTATTTTTCTCAACTGGAAATATATACATATATATATATATATAATATATATAATATATATTTTATTAACTATCAGAGTGATATTTTGAACAATACCTATTCTATTCTCAACTGGAAATCGGATGAGAGATCGTGAATAATTGAATCTTAGAGCTCACATGAAACTTCGGTTTGTCCGTCAACAACTTTTTTCATCTTGTTTCTTCAGTTATGCCAGTATAAATATTCGCATATAGCTCTGAATCAATCGGCTCCCACTCGATGAAAATCACAGTGGAAGCACCCTTCATATATTTTAAAACAAGTTTCAGTGGATGTAGAGAGCATGATATCTCTATAATTATTGGGAATATTATGGAAACAACAAGTAAAAGCTGCTCACTATGGTATTGAGGAAAACAACGTTATGTGGTAACATGATAAGCCAGTTGCTGCCGCTAAACTATCGTACAGGGTGGGCCAACATGAACACTCTCAAATGGAAAGTCCTCGTTTCTGAACTAGTTAGATGAAAACTGAGGGCTGTGTCATGAGGACAATTTTCATGAAAAACCTATCAGTGCATATCGATATATATCATTGTTCCTGAGTTAGAGCATGTTTCAATTCTCTTCTTTGGAAAATTCTCAATTTCTATAAGAAGATTTCCGAAGCACACTTTCATGTAGAATTCAATGATGTGAATACCTTGTTTTTTTCGAATATCAATTGCATAGTCCTATATTCCGATATAGCTTGGAATCATCATTCCAAAAGTATGGCATACTTCACTGTCCGAGAATTATCACCCATAGAACTCATGCGAGATTATCTCTACGATCACTGAATGGATTGTTCCAAATGTTGAACCAATGTATCTGATTATTTTGGCGTTATGCTTTAATTCCACGATCGAGACAAGTGGAATCAGCTTGGCGTAGCGATTATTATATCTACTGAATATACATGGATATTTTAGGGCGATAACGTGCATTTCTGCTGAGCCAAAGTGGTTTAATTCTAATAGAAACTCTGTATTTCTCATTCGTATACCTCAATATGAATGTTCGCATCTCATATGAATATAAATATGAATTTCATCTCCTAGAATTCTTGTCCACTGATGAAAGGTAGGTAGTAGGTTGAAATGATAATCGTGAAGCAGCTGTTGCTTACTATGTGGCAGCAAACTCATCAGAGCATCAGAGCGAATACTGTCCCAGCTCTCCACATCAACTTGTCCATTTGTTGTCCTCAATTGTATGACCTCATTTCATTCCGCAAGATTCTGGAGATGTTTCCAATCTAGATTAGAATGCAACTGATTGCATGCAGAGCAGAATCACTATCTGATGAAATTTTAATCACCTCAACTCAATTTCCCCAACTCAAATCCTCTGTAATATGACATATCATGTATGACAGATAGGTTTTAATCAGTTGAGTGCTGATAATACAGAATAAGAACCTCTCTGTTTTTGAGATATACAGTGGTGAAATTCTGAGAAGAAAGTGAGTTTTGTGTCATAATTTCTCATCAATCTCAGATATTTCTTGGAAAATTTTGTTCACCTTTCCATCATTGAGGAGCATTGTTTGACGTGAAAGATTTTCCGAAATTCTCACCAGTGACGTCCGTAGTGACAGTTTTTCAAAAAAAAATGGTACGTCACCGATTTCCTGAAAACCAAGATCATATGGTATAATATCCCGAGGATGTTGTTCACTATCGAGATTCCTCGCAGTTAGATAAAATAGGTGAATGAATGCTGGTGATCCACAAGAATTTCTCTTTGCAACGGACTTTGTTTTTGTTGAACATCCACGATCTATCAGATGTGACGTTCTTCCCTTTTCATGGTTCAGCTGATGGTAATACAGAACTATGACAGAAGTGCGAAGCGGAAACTTGTCAATAGTATTGATGGAGATCTGGGAAGTTCTTTCAAATGAGGATTTGGTAATATATTATAGAGTTCAATGCAGTGAAATCAAACTCGTATCTCCATTAGGAAGGCCGAATATGTCGAAGTCAGACTGTTCGGTGCTCGGTATCACCATCAACAGCTCTCTCATGGTATGACCATTTAAGAAATATTGTGATAACTGTTTTACAGAAACCTGACTTCATAAGCCGTACAAAAAGGTATATCACACTGTATTAGCTCTTCATGATCTACGACGCGTATGTTTTACCTGTCTTGGAGTCATTATTCATAGATATTCGCATGGTAAGTGCTCACAGGAAATCTCGTCTATTATTCTATCACGATCGTTTCCGTGTAGGCAAACAAGACGAGCTCAGATTAGTCATTTCATCACATTGCCAGGTTTGATAACCATCGAACTCAGCTACCAAACGAATTTATGGAGTTATCCGCTCAGTGAAATATCTCCTGATGCTTACGACCTTCAAACTCATTCGAATGAAGTCTTCACTCTGCGGCCTCCCACACCACGCATAGTCAAGCTCAACGGTATCAATGACCTTCCTCAGGCGTGAGTAATCACTTGGCCGATTCATCATGTGCTCTGAGAAGACGCAATGATCAAAGAACAGCTCCTGCATAGCGCCAGCTATCATGTATGTTTCGAGAGCAGCGTATGTCAAGAACCACTGGAAGAGCCAGTTACCAGGATTACCAGTTCACCAGGGTGGTCTAGATTGGACCTGCGATGCTCCTATTGACTTTTCTGGTATACTTCTGTGGTTGCATTCTATTGCCAGTTGAGAGAAATTTTGTCATGTATTGTAACGTGATATAATTGGAAGCAGAAACTTTGTCGTTTGTTTTCTATTACTTACTTAGGCTCAGATGCATTACCACTATACATGAACGATTATAAATGAACATTCAATGATTGATTATTCTTTTACTTCTTCTATGATTCTTTACGTTGAGTTGATGGATCACATTCACAAACAAAAAGAAAGATTCTTCTTGCTTCTCATACGGTGAAGGAATTGCTAACAACTTCATGGTGTGATTCAGTTGGTAGAACTCGTTAATTTCTTATTGATGAGCTCTCACTTTGAAATATCAATTCAAGTGTTATGATGGAGGGAAAATTTCCTGATTGGTTCCGGATAACGGTTTCTCGTTCTGTCAATATTTAGGTTAGATAAGTTTCCACTATGACTGTGAAGCACAGTAAATATTTCAAGCGAAGGACTCGGGCTTGATGTACCATTATGCAGACATCAAGGGGTTGGGAAACGAGAAACGAGAGAGCCAGAAATAGTGAGTTGGGTTGGGTAAACGGTCTTTATTTATGTTGGTGCCGTGAAGCAGCGAGATGGACCTGTTGTTGTGGTTTCATGAGGATGAAAAAACGAACATGCATGGAAACATGCAGGGTTGTCAGGGGAATTCTATTACGGATAGCAATTACTTGTTGGTGTTAATATGATGGAGTTCTCAAGATTACTACCCTGTTCAAAATCCCAAGTTCTTTCACAACCAGAAACTTTTCGTTTCAATTTGAGAATTGTAGAACCATTTATCATATATATATATATATATATATATATATATATATATATATAGGGATGACCAGCCTGAGCTCGCCTAGTTTGTATACTTGGAATCGGTTGCGGTGGCATGACAGACGAGATCTCCGTTGAGCACCGACCGTGGAAATATCTATATACGATGTTATAGAGGGGTCAATGGATTTGTTAGTGCAGTATTACAGCTCATCACAGTAAGTTGCTCTCTTCTGAATAGATCTCAATCTGGAGAGTTACAGCGTATGTTTGGGGGCTAGACTGCAAACATGTGAAATCATATGGAATCATATCTCAATCTTCTAGAGGAAATCCACTAGGATGAGAAAATGTAAGAGACGATCCTTGTTATAGTATCCTTTTCGGATGTGAAAGATCCTAGATGTCATATTCATGGGATGAGAGCCTGTGTGAGGCATCACAAAGGAATCTGGCCCAAAAGCTAGAGAGAGAGAAACACCATGAATTGCGACAATGTTTCAGAGTAGAGACATACTGAAATGAACGATGATAGAAAAAAAAAGTAAACGACAGAGCTCCATGAGATAGAGCCTGAATGAACCCATATTTGGACTATTAAGAGCGAGTCCCTTACATTTTGATGCGGCTCAATATACTATTACGCTGATGATTCATCCTTCTGGGATATAATATATCAAATGAAATTTTTCAAATTCAAGGAATCACTTCTGATGAGGCCCAAGGAATGTGCCATATACTGACGAATTCCCTTGTAGCTCGTTCACTGTGTCATACGAACTCGGTCTATTCTCTTTCAATTTCTGAGTCGACAGATTCCCAAAACAACAACCAATGACCGATTGCACCACTTCTGTCATCACTAAATTGAAACGAGAAGCCATCAACATCGAGCTCATTCAATACATAGAAAGCTCAAGAATCATTAACGACCGTTAATTTGACTTCTCGTCATTTTCCCTAACCAGAGATCAACGTAAGACCCGTGAGCTTATGTGACACATGATATGGCAGGCATCAATCGGAAAATATGGAGAGCCTGGCTGTAGCCGGATGAATCTGAAGCATTTGACCTGGTTTGGAACCAAGGACTTTTAGCAAAACTTCCGTCATATAGTTCGATGCCCCGATCATTCGTATTCGAACAGTCAACAGTCAACAGTGCGGGTATAGCTCCTGTGAAATTTTGTCAAATTCCATCGGTTTTATAAACATTTCAAATACAGTTTTGGATCTACAGATAGGTAGAAGTGCATCTAACTCAATGTGGGAATCAATATTCACATATGATCAATAGAAATTTGTCTTTTCCAACGCAATGCATCAAATCGGCATTGAATTCGCATCATTCTAACACAAAAACGATACGCAAATAAAAAAAAAAAAATTAAATCCAACAAAAACTCAAGATTGCTATCAGAAGGAATCCCCAATCAGTGGAGAACGTCAGCACAAAAACTGTGAATCATAAACAACAATACAGTTTAGCACAGGGCCGAATCCAGGGATGATGGATGCAAAATTTAAATGTTGCAAGAAGAAATTTGAAAACCTTTTCTGCATAGGATGTCAAAACGTATTCCATCCCAGTTGCTCAGAGAGGAAAAAATATGTGAAGGAAATTGGAAACTTCAAAATATTATGTTCCAAGGAATGCCAGGATAAGAAAGATGAGGAAGATGAACAGCTCATTCATCTTACAGAGGTAATAAATAAGCTTAAAAAAGAAAATAAGGTGAAAGACGAGTTTATAAAAAGACAAAAAAGACTTTCGCAAGTTTTCGAAGATGATGTAGTCGTGGCTGAAATGAAGTATGAAGAGAAAATCGAAAGATACCAAGAAAAAATGTCTGTGCTAAATAAGGAAATTATTGCACTAGGAAGGAAAAATGCATTGCTAATAGACGAATGTTACCAGTTTAATGATAAAATGATGAAACTCGAAGAGGAATTACTTGAATTCAATAATTTGAAAAAGAATATGTTAAGCAGCATTGAAACCCTCTTACAGGAAAACCATATGTATGTAGATGAAGTGAAGAAACTACAAATTGAAGTGTACAACCTTAAGAAGCAGAAAAATCACGAACGAAACTCTAATATTAAAGAAAACCAGTTAACTAACATTAGGAAGACGAGTACTGAAAAGAATGAAGCTAATGGAAGTATGGGAAGTATCCAACTACTGAAGGATGTGAAAGCGGAAAGAAACAAGTTACTGATTTTGTGCGATCAGCATGGATATAATGTCGGTACGAAATTACGTTCTAAATTAGTTCATTTTGATGTAGAAACAATCATTAAACCGAATGCTTCTTTCAAAAATGTAATAGAAGTTATGAAAAAGCTTTCATCAGACTTCTCTAAAAATGATTTCATCATAATAATTGCTGGCTCAAATGATTTCATGAATAAGAAGTATCCGTTATTTAGAGAAATCAATGAATTGAAGTATTGCACACATACTAATATAATACTGACTACTGTGCCATACATCAAGTATGGAAACAAAGTCAATGCATCTATTTTTAAGTTCAATGAACAATTATATAGATATGTGTTGAAACTTGATACATTTTCAGAGGGCAAAGTATCGTTGATAGACATTAATAACTGTCATGGTATTTTAATAACAAAAATAGATTTATGTAATAGGATTATGCATTCAATACTGTGTAAAAAAGATAAGAAAAATTTATTATTTGTATCAGTGAACGAGAATATAGCTGCAGAAGCTGTTGTAGAACAGTTACTGATAGATGAAGCAACTAGAGACACCCAGAAAATAGTGAAAGATTCCACTGATAAGAATACAACACGTTTTTTATACGCCCAACAACAGCAATTGCAGAAGTGGGCAACATAGTCCAGACCAAAAGCGCTGTGGAAGAAGAGTTGCTGTATAGTATCATACACCATAATATACAATCCATTGGAAATTGTTTGGATGAACTACAAGAATTAGTAAATGAGCACGAAGAATGTGTAGCCATTTGTCTCAGTGAGCATTGGAAGTCAGCTACACAATTAAAAAATTACAACATAGTTGGATTCGACTTAACTTCCACCTACTGTAGAGAAGAAGGTTCCCATGGAGGAGTAGCAATCTACGTTAGAAAAAATCTGAAGTGGAAAATTAATATGGATATTGTTAACCTGTCAGAAAAGGGTTTGTTTGAATGTTCCGCGGTTGAATTGACATTACATAAAAGCGAAGTAATTATATTATGCATATATCGAACACCACGCTCGCCAGAAAAAAAATTTTTGGAGAAATTAGAGAAGGTCTTGGTTGATAATTTTAACGAAAAGTATTTGTTTTTTATTGCAGGTGATTTAAACATAGATATCAAGTCATTCGACAAAAGTTCAGTTGATCTTTTGTCTCTTTTAAGCTCATTTCAAATATTTCCCACTATCTTAGATTATACTCGAGTCTGTGGGAGCTCTCGAAGCTGTATAGATAACATATTTAGTAATAGTATATCCTATAAAGCAGAAATTCTTAACACACATATATCTGATCACACAGGCCAAAAGGTTTCTTTCAATATTGAACTGAATAAAAATAATCCTAAGAAAACTAGAAAAAGAAACTTTTGCGAAGAAAATAAAGAGAATTTTAAACACATTTTAACAGAGCAAGACTGGGATAGCATTCTTGCGATCCCAAATCACTGTGTCAACGAACAATGGAAATATTTCAAGTCCATCCTAATACCCATCTTCAATCAATGTTTCCCATTCAAGTCCAGTACTCCAAAAGGCAAAACAAAGTATCCTCCAACTGCCGAACTTATAGACTGCAAAAACACTCTTGACATTCTGCTGGTCATGACTAGAACAGCGGAAGGGTATAATGAAGCATACAGAGAAGTGAAAAAAAGATACAACCGTCTTCTAGTAGATGCGCGTAAAGAACACTATAAGAAACGCATTGATGAAAGCGACAATAAAACAAAATGTGTATGGCAAATAGTCAGCGAAATAAAAGGAAATCCCAACAAAAAAAAGGAACTCAAAATACCGGGTGACCCAAACACCGTGAGTAATAATTTCAATAACTTTATATTAAATGCAGCTTCAAATCTCTTGAAAGACTTGCCTTCTTTAGAACTTTCTTGCAAAATAACATACAATGAGAAATCTTTCTTCTTAATTCCCTTGACCCTGGATGAAACTATAAATATAATTACCAAACTTAAAAACAAGACGAGTGCAGGATTTGAGGAAATATCTAATGAAGTTATAAAACATTGTGCCTTCGAGCTAGCTATTCCCATTTTTCACATAATCAATAACTCATTTGAATATGGCATATTTCCTGAAGATCTCAAGCTTGCAATGGTCAAGCCACTTTTTAAGAAAGGGGACCCAACCTTGATAGAAAACCACCGTCCCATTAGTATTTTACCATCCTTCTCAAAGGTATTTGAAATAGCAATGTGCACAAGGCTTCTTAGCTTCTTCTATTCAGAAAATTTGCTCAGCCACTCCCAACATGGATATTTGAAAGGAAAATCAATAGAAACTGCGGTATACAGTTTCATTGACAAAATAATTACAGGATATGAGGACAAGAATTTATCATTGGGCATATTCTTGGATTTGTCCAAAGCTTTTGACAGCATAAACCATACAATATTGCTGGAAAAATTAGAGAGATATGGGATAAGAGGACCAGCACTTGCTTGGTTACACTCTTACTTTACGAATAGAAAGCAAATTACAGTAATAGAAAAAAATGAAGAGCAGCATCTTTCTGGGGTGGGTACTCTTTCAGTGGGCATTCCGCAGGAGAGTGTGATAGGGCCCTTACTTTTTGTGTTCTATGTTAATGATCTTGCATCTGAAATTATTGATAAAAAAACACATCTAATTAACTACGCCGATGATACAAATATATTAATACTTGGTTCTTCCATTAATGAACTACTGGATATTGCAAACAACAAACTGAGTAAGGCACAGGAATGGTTTACAAGAAATCAATTAATTTTGAACACAGAAAAAACAAATCACATTTGCTTTAGAACAAAAACAAAAAATACTAGTATTCCTGAAGAAATTACTCTCCAGTCCAAAAAGATAACCTTAGCAGAGAACAATAAATTCTTAGGGGTCCAGATTGATCAAAACTTAGATTGGGGAACACATATTTTAGAAATGTGCAAAAAACTCAACTCAGCCTGCTACTCATTCAGAATCGCTGCCAAATATTTAGATATAGGTAGTTTAAGAGCTATTTACTACGCAAGCATATACTCAGTGATGCGCTTTGGGATTGCTTTCTGGGGCGGAAGCGGTGATGCTGAAAAAATTTTTATTATTCAGAAAAGAGCCATTAGAATACTAATTGGCCTCAAACATAATGAATCTTGCAGAGGAAATTTCAGAAAATTCAATATATTAACACTACCTGGTGTATATGTGTATGAATGCTTGGTGTTTCTGTTTAAAAATAGTGAAAAGTTCGACCAATTCGAAATAAAACATGAGTTCAATACGAGGAGTCTGAATTTAAACTTTCCAGCACATAGATTGGCACAGACAGAAAGAGCTCCTACTTACTCGTGTATTAAATTCTTCAACTTAATACCGAAAGAGATACAGCAAGAATCCTGTTTTAAAAAATTTAAAAAACTTGTTTTTCATAACATTTTGAAGATAGAACCTTACACTGTTCGAGAACTCACAGAGAGATAGTTTTTTATATAAATATGCCTTCTTTTACTTTCACTTGTGATCTGTAATGTGATTACTGATGTTTTTGTATTATATTGTAGTTGTTCAACTCTTTTTAACCTGTCTGACTTCATATTCATTTAATTGTTGATATACATGTAACTGTAAATTTACAATTCTTTGAATAAATTTATCTATCTATCTATCTATCTCTCTATCTATCATGTCGTTCACTATCTAGTTTCCTCGTAGATATGAAGAGGTGGTAGATGGAGTCCCATCTGATGATGACCATCAATGCTGTTGTTCAACAAGGATCTGTCTTGGCACCGAATTCGTTTTTGCTCCACATCAACTATCGGATGCCCTCTTGTCCAATCCATATAGCTTTGCGGATGTTATTATACTTCCTATCGTCGCATGAAGGAGACGGGTCGATACTATGGATGAAGATCTGGTAGTAATTTAAAAAAAGCGATCTGAAAACTCAGTAGAGTTCAGTGCATCAAAAACGAAGGCTTGTATCTTCAACAGATAGGCGAATCACAGAATTCTCGATGAAAGGATGTCAGGTACCCCTATCACTATGAAGTTGTCAATATTCATGCTTGGTATCACCACCGACAGAGCTCTCTCGTTCTCATTTCACGACATAGTGGAAGCCATCGCGGGAACGGCTTCAGAAAAACTATTTTCACTGTTCCGTGGAATTGAAGAATCCATCATCCGACAGATCTTCATGATCTACAAAGCGCAAAATCGTCCTATCATGGAGATTGTCTACATGTTTGGAGTACAGCTCTTCAATGAGTGCTGAAGTTACTTCTATCCATCAGGAGTCAGCTTTTCGTCTAGAACGGCGAAGTTGTGGAATTGTCTCCCTAGTGGAGTCTCCTACTATGATTGCGGCATCCAAACTTTCAAGACTAATTCGAGAGCCATTCTACACTCTCAGCATTCCACCGTTTACTCATAAAAAGTTCCACGAGCATGACCTTCCAGAAAGGTTCTTCTTGAAAATATACATCTATCTTATCTGAGCTTGTATCTTTCTTATTCGAAATTGGAGAAGAGGTCCTTATTCAGCAACAGTCCAGAGTCCAGTCCAAGTCTTCGCCAATCCGTACTTCCGACTGTGTTCCTGGTACAAATGATGGAATTGATGTTCAAATAGACGATATTCTAGATCTAGATGAGAGAGAATCCTTGTGTGATATTCTAGCTGTATTCACAGTGCTGGGATGTACATAATTGGTTAACGTCAAGCAATCTTTGTCATTTCAATAGACCACCTTCAGTAATTTCAGAAAGAATGAAATTCCTTCATGGAATAGTTTTTTTATATCTTGCTACGAAAGCTATCGTATGTTTTCAGTTCCAGTCTATCTGATTCAGGAACATCCTTATCAATTCTGTTATGTATGACTCATCCGGATCTGTATGATTTTTCTGATTGTTTCCATTCTCCTAGCTGAGTTACTCATTCCAAGTTATCGAATCATTATTATCTCCGCCGAATGACAAGTATGATTTGGATACAGTAGATTTCGATACCTTCATTCAACTCAATCAGGAAATTCTCCGTCACGAGTATAACTACTATAATAACATGCCATAACAATGGAAGACTCACGAGATAGTTGTGTTTGTACTCAGTATAGTCTCAGAGCATCGATTCAGTATACGTTACTGCTCATGGCATGGGATAGAAATCATAGGCGTAGCTTTTCTAGCAGAGGTGTTCCATCTTGAAATCATTGTAGTAAACACTTCACCCAATATGCACCTCACGAAATATTTTCCAACTCTTCGTACACTTCTTTCTATTTATATTGAAGGAATCATGATCGATTGTTTAGAATATTGGCGCATTGAGTACGAAATTGATGGTTTCATTGACAGAGGTTGAATCTTCCAATCATGAATACTTTTTTGATGAATTATCATTCTTCGAACGTGAAACAAATGGCTAACGTTTTCGAGGTCTAATGTAGATCTTGACATTTTATGATAATCTGATGGTTACTGGTGTACGACCATGAACTTCACTCATGTTCCAGGGCGATTTGGCATTTGTCGATGTATCATTCCAGTGACGATAATTTCGCGCCCATATAGTGGTACACGCTCATATCTGACAATTTGGTGGGAGACACGATTTATTACAATGGGCTTATTAATAACAGTTGGGAATGATATGACATAGGCCGCGCGCACATATGGACACGATTTAGAGCCCGATACATACACTTGAATTCACTACATCCGAATCATGGCTTCCAGATGGATTTCCATGGCTACAGTTGATTTCGAAGAACATGCACTCAGAAAAATTCAGTATCAACCTTTGTTCTTGCCATGATTTATCGTAGGTCATAACTTCACAGAACAGTCTGGAGGTAACATTGCTTTGAAAAAGTATCGGTAGAATATAAAGACGACAATAAGCAGTATATAATTGGAGGGCTATAAACTCCTCGATTACCGCGGTAAATACGAATACCTTGGATGACATTTTCGTACTCATATCATCTGATCTCACGGAGATGATACCGGAATATCCTTCCTTCCGTCGACTATTCATAAGGTTCAACCAAGCCTTAACTTGTCTCTTCTACCTGTAGAATGATCTTCAATTTCAATTTCATTTTATGAGAGTGGAGTGATAATTCATTCCATAACAGGCAGGCGAATGACAATAGATTATGTTGAAACCTATTGTCTTCCGATACTAGATACTGCGAACAATACTGCTGAGAAATCCGAATGTATTGGCGTGACAGAAACTGATGATCATTCATTCAAAATATACGAGTTGAAAATGTCTGAATGGTGTCTAAGACAGAAATGTATCTATTCTGAAGAATGTCAAAGGTGCAGTGCTATAGGGTTGAATATTTGGACCTACTATTTTTCTCAAATCCGCATTATCATGTCGATTCGATCCATTCATTGCCATTTCATTGTGACATGGGATTGTGTTCTAAATGCAAACTCAGTGGGGACGCGCCACAATAATTTTACATTCACCCAAATACATTCCACTACACATGACTGTTTTCCTTGGCTCTTCCAGGAATGATTCCCATTGATTGAAAAGAAATGTTTTTGGATGATTCCAGAAAAGTTCCAAGGAATTTTGATATTCATCGAGAATGATTAGTTCGAAGATGAATTATTTTGAATCCGCAAGAATCAACAGGTATATGGACAAATCCGACAGAATCCGTCTGTTGACAACTGAAAGGCCACTGTTTGATCCATTCCGATTATGCTATCTAAATGATATATTTCGTTTCGATATTCAACTGAATGTGAAAACGACTCAGGATCACCTTGGATGCGGACCAATTCATGGACAGATAGTTACAAAAGATCCTTTATGTATCTGGTGATTCTAACAAGCTGTGCAGACTCGATCATATCTTGCCAAAATATCTGTAGCTAGGGCTAGAGCTACAAAGGTTCCTCACTTTGAAAATATCTCAAAGTAATCTGAAAAATCCAATGACTGATGTGATTCACTTTCCAGCATCCTGCAGGATTTTCTCTTTTCGTTTCTGGAGAATGGAGTAATAGTTATTGAAAATAATTTCAATATATTTGTAGTAGGGACAGATTTTGTGATCTGCCCCAAAATTTCACTGCGCTTGAAATCAAACCTAAAGATATCTGGAAGATACATTCTCTATTTGTCAGTGACACCTTGTTAACGAAACGTCCACCAAGATAAGTAGAAGTTTTATTCTCATTGAATATATTTGTATTTGCAGATTTTTCAGAAACAAGGTGTTACTGATAAGAGGAGAATTTCTCTTTGATGTTTAATTTCAAGCGCGGTGACATTTTGGGGCAGATCACAAAATCTGTCCTCACTACAGACACATTGGAATAATTTTCAATAACTTCTACTTCATTTTTCTAAAACAAGGAGAGAAAATCCCACAAACAGCTGTAAAATGTACCTCTTCCTTACTTACTTACAGATAGTACTTATGAGATATTCCAATTCAGCAGTACGTGGATCGGCTGTACAAAAATATCAAACGAGACAACTTGTATATAGTTGAAAACTGATCCCTCGTGTTGAAGTTGAGAAGTTATATCATTCAATTCGGAAGAAGCCTCTGAGTGACTGTATTCGTTCGTGAGTCAACGTTCGGAGCGGAATTCTTCGATTGAAGATGAAGTGTATCCTAAATATTTTTTGGCACGACAATATTTGAAACAAATTTCGGTAATTTCACTCGGATGGAGATGGGGAACAAACTGGACAACGTTCTCTTGGTAACTTGGTGACTACTATATCCGTTGATTGAATGTGCAAATAAGAAAATCACTGACATTTGAGTGCTTTTGAAATAATTTGGTTGAACGAAAGAGGAGGAAATGGACTGGTTTATCTACGCCATCGCAATCAACAACGAATCCTCATCAATTTGCATGATTTCAAAGTGGTTTCCTTCCTGATATAATTCTCAAATCAAGGTATGAGGGATCCAAGGATTGTTCCGAGCTCTATCGGGAACCTGATATGACTCAAATCATGGATTATGGTATGTCTGATTTTTAGGCATTCAAAAATATGGCTGACGGCCAAAATAGCCAAGAAAGTTGAACTAAGTTGGACCATAAGCGTATCTCATTGGGTTATTTGATTTAATAACTGAAATATCACTGAACTCGTTTGATTCAATCACTGGAAGACTGGAACAGACTATTTCCCATTTGAACTCAAATATGAGTTGAAATATATATATACTCATTTCGGATCCCAATCCATCTCCTTCAGAAGAAGTGGAATCACTGCCATGTATGGGTATTTGAATACTCATTTCATGGATTATGTCATCTGAAACGGAGAGGGTACTAGATAATATCTCGAAAATGACACGGAAAGTAGATCAGTTCCATCTCAATCCTTCCAGTAGCATGAAAATTCGACTCAATAGGATATGGACAGAAATTAAGATGATTCTGAGTAATATTTGAATGAAATTTCACTAATTCATTTTCAGTTTCGTCAATTTGTTATTTATTATATGTTCACTTTCTGCATCAAAGAATCTAATAAAAAATTTCCTCGCGTACGCTCAACAAAGTATCATTTGACGCTTTCGAATCCCAATACAAAGTCAACGTTTTCCGAGAAATGTCATTCTGTGACAGCATTCGCGCTCCTGAGCGGAAATATTGAAAAACGCTGACATCGATGCATCGTTTATCTGAACCTATTGTTCAAGAACCAGTTCTCGAATGATGGAAAATAGTTACGGTGAACTATCATTACATCTCCTAATATAGCAGAAAGTGCAAAAGTTGTACCTTCACCTTCACCTAACGCAGAAATGAATGAAGAAATATGAATCACATCAAGGAACCCTCATATATACAATGCCTTGAGAATACAGTATCGAAATAATGCTACTACCGAAGGCCTTTTCAACTCTTCGAAAAAGTTGAAAGACCATCCATATCTCATCGTGTTGATTTCCTATCTTCGGGAAAATTTATGTTGAAGAAATCTACTGATAGCCTATCAGGTTCAATGATATATATATATCAAAGATTAGAATGAATGAATATTCATTTTGAATATAATAAGTGATAAAATGAAATTCAATCAATTCGAAAATACTATTAGATATATGGATTAGAATACAAGAAGTCGACAGTATACTGAATATTATGTCTACTCAATATGTTGAATGAAGGATCGAGTGTTTTTGTACCAGAGCTGCGTTGGTAGAAAAAATATTGTGTGTATTTCAAGCACAAGGTATCATTGCCGCTCCCTAAAGGTTATCTAAGACACCTCTCCATGTCAAGCGGTAATCTATCACTTTGCGCTCTAAATACACAAATAGACATTTTGAATCATCTTGCTGAGTGCGGATCAAAATAATTCGATTACTACTCGCATTCTCCAGAGTCCATCATTTTCTCCGATATGATCATTCATTAATTTTTGTTTCGTTGAAGAGTCTCAGAACTCTGTAGGAGTAGAGCGCGTCTAGAACCCAGAAGAAGTTTACAAGGGGGATTCGTGTCGAAAACACAATAAAATGTTTTATTACCATAATCCGGTCTTAAGTATCGCTTTTAGAATTCTCCGCAGTTTAGTTTCTGTTCATGGTTCCCAATGACCGAGATGGTGAGGAGGAGATGATATTTTTATTGGAATAAAGTTATTATTTTTATCTTTCGATATCACGAAAGGTAATCCTATGATCTCCGAGAAATATCGTGTTCGTCAGTGATGAAATATCAGGGAAAACGGGAGATGTATGTATTGATCTTTTTCTCGAAGGTGTGGAGGTCCCAAGAATCAGGAGAGACTTCACTAGCCGAAGGATTTGCCGTTCTATTGACGAATGATGCTTCGTTATGAGAATTTGGGCATATCTGGAGCCTGGATTATCAGCTTGAATCATCTATTTTCTAGAGAGGTCAATGATTTGGCGAGTGTTGTATCACCGAGTAGGCAAATAGCTCTCTTTGGAATAGAATCTAAGAGCTTCATAGTATGTTTGGGAGCTGATTTCAACGCATGTGAACAGTATTCCAGGACGATCGAATTCAAACTTTGTAGATCATGAGCAGTTGCTGGGGTGTGGAGTACTTCTTCGTAGTGGACTTCACATGTTCGTCCCATCAGAGAGCGCTCTTGGTGGTGATAACAAGCATGGATATTGACGACTTCATTGGAACAGTGGTACCTCCTTACATGGGGCATATATATATATATGGTGTGAGGTGACTTATTGTAGGTTTCTGTATTTTAACTGTTTTATCGTGTTCGTTTCAATCTAACTGTTTTATCGTAGTGATCGTGACAATTCAAAAACTCAACTTGAAGTCTTGGAAAGAACTTCAGAACGTCTGAGGAGGAGAGCCTAATGTTTGAATCGAGTCATTGCTATAGCCTGGATCCTCATAATTAGCATACTGAATCCTCAAGATTGCTGGTACTGGTATTGGAGTCTGAATAATGACCTTGTTTCGTCAAAAGATGCAGTGAATGATAGTAGTATAGAAATTAATCTAGAGTTTCCACAAACGCTGTTTTCGATTGGCAGAAATATATATAAAAAAAAACGATTCGAATGTCTAGAGATTCATACTCCACAGGTAAGTAATTACATATAGAGTTCTGCATAAAACACTGTTAGGAAGCGCAGGAGGGATACGAATAATTCATACCCTTTCTGAAGCCATTGACTCCTGCCCCTATTTTAAAAATAAAAACTCCTCCTGCTCCTCTCAACCCGCTCAAGCTTCGGCTTAAGGGACGTAGAAGAAGCGATCAAAAAAAAACAAAGAAAGATAATTAAAAATTTCATGCGCGGAACAAATAATGTGCCCATCAGTAAATGGTCATTCCCTTCATGCGGAAATCGTAGTCGATTTGTATATTTTGAAGTACCTACCGCTGACCGCGATTTAATTGTTCACAAGCTCCGCCATGCATGCTATTGCGTGGGAGGCGAGATATCGCCGGCCGCCGGAAAATTCCGGCGAAAATGCGGTCCGAATCTTTCTTGTTGCGGAAACTCTACACCCGAATAATTTACATCAGTGTGCAGTGTTGCCAATCAGAGCAGAGGATTCCCCGAGAAAGGGATGTTTTGGACAAATATACAGTTGTAGCAGAACTAGAATTCTATGGAATGATTTCGGCTCTCCTGAGAATGTTCTTTTCGAAGATACATAGATGTGTTACTAATGTCACAGCATGAGGATTATTCAGCAGCGTCACTGAACCTCGCAGCCCATGCATTTAATAGGGTGCGTTTTGACTGTCCTTGAACATCCCGGAACGTGGCAAGCGCGCATGTATTTGTCCGTCCGCGTTGAGAGTGCCAGGACCGGATTAGGAAATTTCGATGGGTAGGTAGAATTGAAAGTGATAAATACGATGATGGATGCAAATTCATTTTCTTGCACGAGGAAATACATATATATATTATCATGACATGATGATATAAGAATATCCTTGATATATTCATACAGAAAATTCCGATTGAAGACGCAAAAACTTGACAGTGCCATGAGTGTTCACCAATGTTGATTACGATCAAGTTCATTCTTATAATGTGCTCCACATGACCCCAAAAAAAAAACAAGTGAAAAATGTTGGTTTTTACATAGTTGTATAATTGCCTTTCTTGGAAACCAACAAAAAATCATAACATAAGCTCTGGAATTCTACTTGACATCTTTGTTCATCTCTCAAATCAGCCAGTTCACTTCATTTCCAACATTTTGCGAATCTTACTTGGATAATATGTCATGAAGATTGGAGACTGTTGATGTTTCAGTATTTCCCTATTTATTATACCGTTATTTCATCAAGGTTTCATCAAGGTGAGTTCCATATGATTTTCAAATTTTTCCGCTTTTTCCAATAGCACTAAAATCCAATAAAGATACCATTAGAAACCTGAAGCTGGATACTAGGACCAGAAAATAGTTGACCCAGTATGAAATGAAATAATTTCATGATGTTCATTGTGTATTATTGCTGTTGTGTACCGAAATTCGCTTCATCATCTATTCATCAAAGGAATTCAACATGAGAAGAAAAAATTGGTTTTCGATTCTCTTGTCATGTTTTTTGGTCATTTTTTCCATTGAATTTCATTTCATCTTTTCTAATTTGAGTAACTCTGTTTCTCTACCACTTCACGAGTTTCCAGTGGTAAAAGAGATGAGTGAATTATATGTATGATACACGAAAGTTTTGTTCATCATGTATGAACACCTCCTCCGTGTGGTTCATGAACCTTCGCCTGGATCTGAATCGTTTCGGCACGTATTATCAGAACAATGGATTCATTCCAAAGCTTCATCGTGTTCATTTTCAACTGAAATCTCAGCGAAATCTCACTAAATACGTGTCTGATCATCCTTACTACTCGAATGTGTGTTGCTATTGTGTGTCTGCATCCCCACCACATGACTTCCGGCTGCGCGGGATGTTATGCGCATACTTGAAAATTCGAGGAATGTGACGCTGCTGTATGCTGTATAATTCTTATGCTGTGCTATTGTAGCGTATCACGCATAGAGACACGACATTACGACAGGGCAGCGATAAATACTGCAAAATTCACTACCAACATATATCGAATAATAACTATATGGATAATAACCATTGTTATCTTCATGCGATAGGGAAGCCGAAACGAATAAACGCCAGCGCGATCAGCGAAAACACGATTTAAATTCGAAATTCAACATGAATGCAAAAGTTGAAACGTTAGATATCCAGCACTGTCAGATATTCGTCATTATCATTAGAGACGGATTCGACCATAATGAAATGAGAATAGTGATGCGCTTTTGTTCAAACCAATCCACTTTACCTTCGAGTGATGTAGGAGTGGCGGGTTTTCCTGAAGATGGCGCCATCATTCTACAAAAAATTGCGTTTCAAATTCCATAGTGTCTTACAAATGTTTTGATTTCACTCATTCGATCTTCTCATCATGATTCCATCAAAAATACAACAATTCGATACACAAAAGTCTATTTATGTTTCAATTTTGTTTTATCGAAAGTTTGGTAGAACTGCAGTTCTCACTGTTTTCAATTCTGCCACCTTAAATTTAGTCGTATAAGAGCGCCCTCTTCAGGAGAACTAATGACTTCTACAGTTTTCAGGTAAAGCGATTTGGTTTAATTTTCTAACCTTGCATTGGATAGAAATGTGCGCACCTGTCTTATTTTATCATGGATTTGACTTTACAGGATCAACGATCGTATCGCCATCTATATAAAGCCCAGACTCAAGAATTGCAGTCTTAGTAATGTTATTTGACAGGTCAATATGTTTTGGGATGATGTTGAAGAAAGAGTTGATTCACCATCCTATATCCACCTTGATGGATAGGTATATGAAAGGTTTGTGAAGAAGAAGAAAGAGGGGTTTTTTGTCTGTTTGGGGACGATTTCAGGTGCTTGAAATAAGGAACGAATCGGACTGTTCAGGCAACACTGTTCGTGTGAGGATTATTCGGCGTGGATGAGTCGGTGTAGGGGGCCTCGAGAAGGAATAATTTAGGAATTCCGGAAACGTAACGGCTAGCTCGTGTGATGTTCTCAAACACGATTGCCGCCAGCGCCTGGATTTCACTGACATGTTGTCCTTATCTACATTATGTAATATGTTGTCTCCCTGACGAATTGCATGAGACATAGGTACATAGATACACAATGGTTCATCGATAATATAATGAAATCGTCACGAACAGGAAAAGTTATTGGATCGATCTCCAAAACGTTTGATGTGAATAATTTTTTTTTTATTTGACGAAACAAAAATAGAAATCGCTTCAGCTAATCAGCTATTAGCGGTCAAAAACATTGTTATATTTTAACAGAAAATTTGATTCTTTGAGAAATTGAAGTCGGGTGAGGATTACCTGGTGGAAGCGACTGGGTGATGCTTCTGACCATGGTTGAAATGTTGGTTTAACCTCTCTGAGTTTCGATGTTTTCAGCTGCCATGCCCGGTTCCATGTTTCGACAATCTTGGCATGAAAGAAAGGTTTTAGATCTGTTGCGATGGTATCGATACAGGGAACACGTGTTGGATCTTCAAGGGCTTCTTTTGCATATTCATCAGCCAGCTCGTTGCCGCTTATGCCAGTATGAGAAGGGACCCAAAGGAAAATTACTATCTTGTTGGCGAGTACTTTCAATTCGTCCTTGATCATTTTGGTCAGTGGGTGATGTTGATATGTCTTGGAAATACTACGTAGTGAGTTGATAGAGTCCGTTATAATCAGAATATTTTGTGCAGGTGTCGTTCTTATGTAACAAAGCGTCTTATAAATTGCAAGAAGTTCTCCAGTTTGAATGGTTGCTGTTTCAGGTAGTTTGAATTTTTCAGTTACACTCTCTGTGGTGAATGCGCAAGCCACACCATTCTCTGTCTTTGAGGCGTCGGTGAAGATTCGAAGATGGGTTGGATACTGGGATATAACGGTCTGGTAGTTGACCTGGATAAGTTGATGATTTGTGTCTTTTTTGTTTAAAGAGAGAAGTTCTGAATTGATGAGAGGCGAAGGAAGGAGCCATGGCGGAGTTGTGTGAATGGAAGCGGGTTGTGTTGGAGGGATTTGTTGAAGTTGAATGAGAGCGAGCGAGCGTTTGATTCTTTCGGGAAATGGAAGACGAGTCTTCGCATGTTGATTGAATGATGTAGTTAGGTGGATGTTTCTAGCTTGACGTTCTGCTGCATATGAGAAACTCAATTCTTGCCTTCTCAAATTCAATGGTAGCTCACCGATTTCGCAGTATAGACTGTCTATGGGGGTTGTTATGAAAGCGCCAGTAATAATGCGGAGTGCGTTATTGTGAATTTTGTCGAAAACTTCCATAATCTAACTTCGATCGAATCAGTGTTCTGTAAAGGGGCAGTAGCGTTTTTCCGTCTGCACCCCATTGTTTGTTTGCAAGACATTTCAGAACGTTCATTCTTTTTTGGCACGATACTGGTAGGTGTTGAATGCGAGGTTTTCAAGTCAAGTTTTGATCGAATATTAGTCCTAAATATTTTATTTCTGTATGGTGTTCCAATATTCGATCCTTGAGTTTCAAAACTGGTAGGTTGAGGATTTGCTTTGGTCGTCTTGAAAAAATTATGTATCTGGTTTTTTATGGTGAGAATGTGAAACCGCTTTTCGTAGACCATGAATCCAATTTGGTTAATTCCTGCTGTAATAAACGGCCCATGCTTAACGAAGATGATGAGATCGTCAGCGAAGAGTCTGGCTTGAACTGGTTCCTGTAGTGTTTCAAGTATATCATTGATTGCTATTAGGAATAGGGTGGAACTCATCACACATCCTTGTGGGGTACCATTTTGCTGAGGTTTGACTGACGATAGGGAGCCGTTCGCCTTCACTTGGGAATATCTGTTCGATAAAAAGTTTTGAATGAAAGCTAGAACGTTACCTTGATATCCCCAAGACTCCAAGGTCTTAAGTATTTTATGGTGCCATGCCATATCGAATGCTTTGCATAAGTCAAAATAGATAGCCATACATTTCTGATTATTCGAGAAAGCTTCATTAATGTTCGTTTCAAGGTCAACAAGATTATCCGTGGTGGACTTTGATGGACGAAAGCCTGCTTGTTCCATTATCAATTGATTGTTTTTCTCGAGGTTCCAGATGAAGCGTTCGTTGATTATTTTCTCCGGCAATTTGCACATGATATACATGTGAGAGCTATTGGTCTATACGAGTCAGCTTTGTGAGAGGGTTTATTAAGTTTCAGTATTGGGATTATGTTAGCTGATTTCCATAGTTTTGTGAACTTATGTTCTGTCCAGATCACGTTGAAGAAATCTAGAAGACAATCTAGTGCTTCTTCAGGTAGATGTTTAAGAAATGGGGATGGAATATCATCTGGCCCAGCAGAGGTATCTTTGAGTGAGGCAAGGGCTTCGAGTAGTTCTATTTTTGAGATAGGTACATTTATGGCGTTCATATTCGGGACTATGTGTATTGGGTTTTCTTCCTCTATAGCTTTATAAGCCAAGAAATCATTATGATATTTACAATCAGCTGACATTTCATGGTAGTTTTCAGCTAGTTTTTCAGATATCTCAAGATTGTTGGTGATTTTCCTTCCCTGTACTTCTAATTGTTCGATACTATGATGAGTGTTTGAGTCAGTTATTATTTTTATTTTCTTCCAGATATTTGGTAGTGGTGTATTGGCGTTTATAAATCTCACGTATTCTTGCCAGGAACCTCTTTTGACTTAATTAGTTGTTTTTCTCACAATGGCTCTTTTTCTTTTCAGGTCAATAAGATTACCTATAGTGCTGTGCCGTTTATAGGTATTTAGAGCATTCTTGCATTGTTTTATTGTACGGTCACATTCTTGATTCCACCATGGTACTATCTTGTCTTTTTCAATGTATTTTGTTTAACCTACCGCTACAAAAGCTGATTCAATCAATATATTGTTGAACTGTGATAGAATGTTATTGACGGAGTCATTCATTGAGATTGACGATATATCTCTCTTGATACACTCCTGAAAAATGTCCCATTTAGGAGTCTCCAGTTTCCATTTGGGTTCAGGTATCGAAGGATATTTTGTGAAGTTATCATTTGTTATTATTCCATGTGTGTTTAATTAGAATAGATGGACTGCAAAGGAAAAGATCTATAGCTGATGAGCTACCTGAGGCTAGACAAAAATGTGTGTTGGAACCATCATTGAGAAAAGCAAGATTAGTATCATCTATTACGTTAGCAATTTTCTTCTCCATGGCTGTGGTTTTATGAGAACCCCACATAATATTGTGACCGTTGAAGTCTCCTAGAATCATTTTGGGAGAAAGGATCTGATCAATTAGATTTCGAAGTTCGTTTTCGTCCATATCGTAGTTCGGAAAGATATGAATGCTGCAAATGTGAGTTTTTTGTGAGGAGCCAATTGGTACTGCAACGGCTTCTAATGGTGTATTTAGAGAAATTTGTTTTGAGATCAGATGGGACTTCAAGTAGATGGCAACTCCTCCTGATGCATGATTTCTGTCTGTTCGATTTTTATGGTGAACATTATAGAATTTCAAGTTTTGGTAATAGGAATCTTTGAAATTTGTTTCCTGTATACTTATAAGATCTGGTGAATAATGGCTTATGAAGATTTGGAGCATAGGTAGTCGTGCTCGGAATCCATTGCATAACTGTTTTATACATTGTGATTAGTTATTGGACTCGATTCCATAGTTTTGTAGAAGATGCAGGGTTTAATAGGTTGATGAGTCGCTTTCGGTGTCTAAGTTCCCTGTGGTGATTTGTTTAAGTAATCTAGTTTTCAATTTTGTGCATCTGGTTTTTGTTTTCCTTTCTGTTAGTTGAGGGTGAATTTCAATAAATAAATCAATAAATCTTCAGATCCGAGAGAGTTTTCTATGAAGTTTCTTAGTTGTTGACTGTTAAGTGGACATTTTGGGTGATGGTTATTTATATAATCTCTCAAGCCGGGAGCGAACTTGAAGCTGAGATCTGTTTCGTTTGTGTCAGATTTATGTTTCTTAACGTGTGCGTTTGATGGTGTTACGAAAACTTCAGCGGGATCCTCTGTGGTAGGTGTTAGTATATCTGATGCAGTTCGCTTGTTTGTTGTAACGTCTGTGTGGGTTATTTGAAGGGAGTCTGAGATACTATCATGTATGGATGTTTGTTGTTTGATGTTGAGTGTGGGTGTTGGTTATTTCTGATGGCGTATATGAAGTAGGTTGAGGTTGTGATGGTGGAGTTTGAGAGAGTAGGTGTGTAGGTTGTGAGTTGGTGGGTTGATCGTGGGAGGGGGAAGGAGTAGACTGAGAATTTGTGTGGATGCTGCATTGTGATGCATTATGGCTGGCTTGCTTGCATTTATAACATACATTATTTTCGCGTGAAATAAATATTCTGTATTGAACTTCTTCGTGCTCTAGATCCATGTAATCAGGAATCTTTGTATTTTCTGGTGGGGGCGGCGCCTATTCTCAAACATGACATTGGAGGCATGAGTTTCAGGCCCAAGTTCTGGAAAATATCTGTGAGAGTTTCATGCGGGATAGTGGGACTCACGTTTGACAGTAGAAGTCTTTCTGACGGAGTAATTAATCTTCTCGCTGGAATGATTGTGCCACTGATTGTAATTGCACCTTGGTTTTCTAGGAATTTATCCACTAGTTTCTTATTGGATGAATATATGCAAATTCGATTATTGGATATACGAGAGCAGAAAGTTATATTTTTGAGATTGACAATTGGTCCGAGTTTTAGCAAATAATCTAAAGAGGAGAAGACAATGGCTTGATCTTTCGATGAGAGTTGGTGTGGTGTTTGTGTGAGTGCAGATGAGTAAGATTCGGAGTGAGGTGTGTTATTAACGTTGAAATTTGCATTGTGTGCGATTTTCGCACTGATGGAAGTTGTATTGTCGGTTTCATCCATAGTTTCCTCCTGCAATCTTATTTGCCATACATGTGCTGAGTTCGCCCCTGGCGAGACTCGGTATAGATGATTTTGATAGAAATGACAAGGTGCTTGATGAATTTCTGCAGGTAGAGATTGTTCTGATTGTGATATAGATTATTGCTTTGTGAGTGTGAGAAAATACTCACAGATGAAGTTGGTATGTTTAACTTATTGTTTGCACAATTCACAACAATTTGAGGTAGTTAGAACACTAATTATTTTGAATAATTTCGGGACCGACTGTTGTAGTTGTTATTTCGACAACGTGCAGGACCAAACTCATGTGAATAATTTGTTATCCTGAACTGAGCAGGAAGTGCTGTTCTCCATTATATTATATATAAAATCATCCGAGGACGTATAGTGATTTCAAATATTATCAGAAGATGATAATGAATTGAGAAATTGTTTGGCAAATGTGTATACCTACGTTTTTATTGGAAGATGATGAATATTGGAAATATGGTTTGCGAAACATATTCAACATTTCATCCATCTCTGAAGAGGAGTTTGGATGTCCCAATACTTTCAGACGTCCTGAATGCACACTCAATGGATTCTGCGACACTTCATCTGCTCAATTGAATTTTGCAAGTATGTTCTAAACAGAAACATTATCAGATACTGCCTAAGTAGGCAACATATTATGAATATGAGAAATATAGGATGCATCGTTAACCAAAAGGAGTGAGCTATGATTACTCTGATGAATATTCCATGGAGTCTATGTACAGTGTTCTCATTCAAATTCATCACTCCCTCAGATCTGTTGAATACTTGATTCTTGATAAATCATGAGATTTTGCGTGAAGAAAAGAATAGTCTGTCAAATGTCAAAATTAGAGACATAGCTCAGTCCTATTGTTCGGGACACCATTATATCATCAAATTCAAAGAAATTGATCCTTTGTGATTACGAAAATGTGCCACAGATGCATTTTCAATTTTTTAGATCCTTTCATTTCTCAGAATTACTGTTGGTTCACTGGAAATCTCTAACTGGTGTTGAAGTTCATAAATGACAAAATCTTCTTCATCCTGATAGGTCACGATGAACGATCGTTATTGGATAGGAACATAGGAAAACAAACAAAGGTATCTTGATGCTGCTGTCAGATTCCAATTTGGATAAATTGACTTTTGAGCGAGGTGAGTGCTCCCTGAACAAGAGAGGGATATTGCAATCGAAAGTTATATTGGAACATTGGAAAAGCAATAAATGTGTTCAAATTAACTATATGGCCATGAACTGTCAGAATTCCTTGTATTTTCGTTACTGATTGACACAACAAGCCTCAAACACTACACGGATTCTCCTGAGAACTCACGACGAGGTCCTTCACGACGTGCTGATTCGAAACCGGAAATTGCTAGGAAAAACCATTCTCCTAAGAATCCTATGACCATTTCGTTTCAGCTCGGAAGTATAGACCTCAACTTTGTTATTTTGAATGAAACACCATTTTCTTTAATGCATTCTTGGAATCCACGATACAATTGAACACAACTAAATTTGAGATATAGATTGAGGTCTCATTCTCTGTATATTCCAGCTTTTTCCATTTCGACTGTCAGAAACATTTTCATTTCAGAAATCAGGAACAGTGATGTCAACAATTTTTGTGATCTGTCCTACACATCAACAGCTAAGACCTACAGCTTCCTGAATATTGGAGGAAATTCATATTGGGGTGCATAAAAGTATGCACCAAATATCGAAAATTTTGTAATGACTCATCAACTCAGCGTCAGTGGATTCCACAAAATCAGGGAATATGTGTATAAACTCATAGAATGAACGATTGTAATAGGAATTCGGAAATCCAAAATTTTCATAGTTATTAAAAGATCGCAGATTGATATTTTGCTTTGGCTCGAATGAACAATGAAAGGTGTCAAGATAACTGATGTTTGATATACGTAGAAACAAATGATGGTTCAGATGGGATGGTCAGATGGTCAGCATTGAAAAATTGCCTTCAAACCTTGCTTTAAAATTGCCTCGATTTTTGTAATACATCACTACATCACAACAATGGATGGCGCCACCATTGATAGAAAAAATTGAAGAGAGTACAGTTGCCCCCAACTTCCGATCTCGTAGGAAATTTGAAACGGAAAACGTCCATTCAAACGTACGTTGGTTTTCAGGGACGAGCAAAATGCTTACTATTGTGGAGAATATTGCTAGAAGATTTTGCCCCAGTTCAATCGAATAGTCCACAACACATACATTGTATATGCTTTCAACAGTATTCAGAGGGTGTTCTTGTTATTCATTCAAGTAGTCGTCATCTATCCTTGATTGATAATATTTTTCTCTTCAGGTACATCATCGCCACCCAGTAGAGCTTTGATTGACAAACTCAAATCTAAGGTGAGTAGGTAGATTTAGAATATGATTTTTCAGGAGGAATAAAGATGAAAACTGATGAGGATACGAAGTGAAATTACTATTCCCATTCCAATTTTGTTGCTGTTCGGATGTTAATCTATACAGTGTCCCTCCGGTAACTGTATGAATCTATGAATATGAATGATCATCAGTATATGACAAATTGGGAATCTGGTTTAATGATTTCGATCATGAACTATCCGGCTGAAATATCTGACTCCTAGGGCTGTCATACTGATATACCATTATAATACTATATATACTATTATATACTATTATATCATTGAATATCGTTCACACACTAGCCGGAATATGGATATTCACAATTTCACGTGACATTACATAACATTACATCTTCAACCAAGAATAACTGACTGGTATTCAATTTGCAGTTGCAGTGTATCGTTTGGGTCAGAATGCTGACAATAAAGTTTTGTCATCCTCATACAGAGATTGGTTTCAAATATAGAACAACGACCTGTTGTCTATCTATTTTTCTATCTATCTAGGGTCATACGAGGCACAAGGGCAATTATGAGTAGCTGCGATAAGTTAACTTTCCTAACAATCGCCTCACTGGATGCAGAAACATCTCTTGAAAAGTACAGTATCTTACCTGAAACCGACCTATCAGAGGCTGATCATTCGGATAATTTCTGAATGGCGATCAGGACTGGAAATAATCAAGCCTAATGGGCAGGTGCTGAATTATGAAGAGGTTTCTCACAAAGCCACGTTTTGCAAATTCAATATTCAATTATTCAGTTTTATGGAATTTTATTATGATCTGCATAATTAAAATTGCTCCACATATTTTAATCGATCATTCCAATGTAAACCAGTTAAGTATAGCAGGTATGAAGGCACCATTTTCGATAAATCTATTATTCAAATATCATTGACTCTGTGGATTACAATCGATTACATAGTTTGAAACATGAAAAGTGAATGAGTTTCACCAGGAGAATCTTCCATTAGTTCCTTTGAGTCGTATATTTATGTGGATCTTCAACATACTGTTGATATCTGTCATTATACTTATCCTCAGTATTGGTGTCTTTCAGACATCAGACATCAGGATGTAACAGCCATATTTTTGGTTTTCCATTGTGTGTCAGTCGTATTCGAGGGACGGTATGTGTCTCACTTTTATCACCACCAAACTTACTCTCGTTGGAAATTGTTGTTCGGAAATATATATGGTGATTCAATTAGTTGATTTCAGATATCAGGAAATGAAAGAATACTTTGAAATAATGAAGTATACAAATAGTATACCTGGAACATTTGTTACAGGCAATTCAAGCACTCGTCCGTACGGAAATTCCCTGCTACGCAGCTCATTACCGAATTTCGGACTCATGCTAGGATATGTTGCCTTCTGTAACTAACGTTTTGATATACTATAATGGATTCTGTTCCATCAGTATCAGAAATTATCGACCTGAGAACGTTACTTGCGAACTTACTGAACTTGCGAATCACCAGTATTCATGGAGAAGTGACATGGGTACTTCTTGGATATGAAGTTGAAAGATTTGCAGATATTTGTTCTTGAAATCTTTGTGATTCCGTAGAGTCGGTTGGATAGCCAAGTCAACAACTCAGATAAATACTATAGCCCGAGTATATTGAGTATATTATGTCATCTTTGAAAATCATCTTGCAGCATAATTCTCGATACAGAATTCAAGGAGCACCCAAAGGAATTTCATGGTTCTATTCTTATGGTGATATACCTATATGCTTGTAATATAATCATTATAGGTGGGTGAACTAGAATTCACATTTCGAATTCAATACCCTATCGAATACCTGATAATACTATATAATAATAATAATAATATTAGGTCTTCATTTTCGAGAAGTACAGAGTAGGTACACTAGAAAAACGTCGAAGATCAGATGGTGTCACTTATGGACATGCGTGAAACCTCTGTTATTATATATATACAGGGTGAGTCAAAAATGTGTACCGAGCTTCCTGGGGGTGATAGAACATTGAAAAATAAGTGTAGTTTGATGATTAAACTCATAGCCCAAAATGCATATTGAGGGAGTTATATCCTTCCAAAGTTGATGAAATTTGAATAATTTCTCCGCATAACTTCTGAACGATGAAAGCCACCCGATTGAAATTTCGTGCATGAATGTATGTTGTCAAAATACATTTTTTCGTTACACTTCTACATTTCTGATATTGTTATGAAGGGTGTTTTCAGAGGGTGAGTCATGATTTTTTGTAGAGAACTTCTTTCCCTGTATTATTTCCGGTGAAAAACAGGAGCATTTGATGGAGCGAAGAAAATTACATGAAAAAGGTACTCTCATTCAAATACAAGAAATTGAGCCGTTTGTGAGATATTTGAGTTTTTGTAGTTACATGATATCAGCAGATTGATTTTATTCATCGCGAGATTCATCGGTAACAATATTTTAGCAGGCCATGATGAATAATTCTGTTCTCAATTTTTACGTTCATGTCATCAACATTCGAGTCAACATTGTTGTAGTCGATTTGTTCGTGTGGTTTTTATGTGTCATTTATCACTGCGATTATCAACTGAGATTTTAAGAAATATGGCAGGTTATTCGTTCTCTGAACAAGCTGATATGCTTCTAATGCTTGGCGAGTGCTTCGGAAATGCAAATGCTGCTGTGAGACGATATGCAGAGATGTTTCCCGCTCGACACGTTCCAAATTCGAGAACAATTTTGAGGATTGTACTAAGACTGCGTGAAACAGGATGTTTGAAAACCAATAATAGAAATGGTGGCCGACCCAGAAGTGCGAGAACTGTAGAAGTTGAAGAAGAAGTATTGAATACTGTGGAACAGGATCTGGAAATAAGTACAAGGAAATTAGCAAGACGAATAGACACAACACAAGCGAATGTAACCAGGATTCTCAGAGAGCAACAGCTACACCCTTATCATTATTTGCAGGTACAAGAACTGTTACCACGAGACAATGAAATAAGATTGAGATTTTGCGAAGAGTTGCTGGAACGAACTCGAAGATGTCCTGAGGTTTTAAACAAAATATTGTTCACAGACGAAGCAACTTTTACTAGAAACGGTGTTTTCAATTCGCGCAACACTCATTTCTGGGCTGACGAAAATCCTCACGTTGTTAAAGTAACGCATTTTCAATATAATTTCGAAGTGAACGTCTGGGCTGCGACTTTAGGAGACGAATTCGTTGGATACTACATGTTCCCAGGATCTCTGAATGGTGAAATGTACCTCAATTTCTTAGAAAATGAGTTAGGTACGATATTAGAAGACATTCCTCTCAACATACCTAGGGAAATCTGCTTTATGCATGATGGATCACCACCTCATTATGTAAGAGTTGTACGTGAATGGCTCAATGATAATTTTCCTGATAGGTGGATAGGACGAGGCATAGACGCTCCTATTTCCTGGCCCGCTCGTTCGCCTGACTTCAATCCACTAGATTTTTCGATCTGGGGTTACATGAAATCTAGGGTTTATTCAAGCGAAATTCGGAATGTTGAGGAGCTGAGGCAAAAAATTGTGAACGAATTCACGTTGTTGAAAAATGATCACCAAACTATGAACGGTTTGATGAATAATTCACGTAAACGCCTCAGATTATATATAACCGAAAACGGTAGACAAAGTACCAAAAACATTATCAAACTTTTATTTTCATTCAAACCTTGTTGGGACAGACTCATGCTATGTACTTATTGCTCAGTAACGTGGCACAGGGAGGTGATATTATCGACAAAATTAAAAACAAAATTGTTCATGGCCTGCTGAAATATCGTTATACCGATGAATCTCGCGATGAATAAAATCAATCTGCTGATATCATGTAACTACAAAAACTCAAATATCTCACGAACGGCTCAATTTTTTGTATTCGAATAAAAGTACCTTTTTCATGTAATTTTCTTCGCTCCATCGAATGCTCTTGTTTTTCCACCGGAAATAATACAGGGAAAAAAGTTTTCTACAAAAAATCATGACTCACCCTCTGAAAACACCCTTTATAACAATATCAGAAATGAGGAAGTGTGACGAAAAAATGTATTTTGACAACATACATTCATGCACAAAATTTCAATCGGGTGGCTTCCATCGTTCAGAAGTTATGCGGAGAAATTATTTAAATTTTATCAACTTTTGAAGGATATATCTCCCTTAATATGCATTTTGGGCCATGAGTTCAATCATCAAACTACACTTATTTTCCAATGTTCTATCACTCCCAGAAAGCTCGGTACACATTTTTGACTCACTCTGTACATATATATAAATACATATATAGGTATCAGATCTATTTGGGATTCCGATTATTTCGCATGATGCTATAATTATATTATCATCGGAGGAATAATTGAATATTTTCCGCAAGTAGGTATTCAATAATGATGATAATCGATTGATCACTATATCTATATAACAAAGTATTTACTTCACTTATTCCAAAATGTGTATCAATACAATATCAATTATCTTGATATGATATGATATGATATGATTCGGTTCATTCAACTATTTCACAGTCTGGTCAAAAAAATACATCTTGTTGATGTGACAATTCGGTCGATTCAACCATGCATTTTCCACATTCCGATCAACGAAATATCAAATGTATCTACGTCGAAATCGGGCCTGATGTGGTTGGTTCGAGAAGTAGTTTTCGTTCGAAGGATAATCAGCCGAAACCATGAAACCTTGGAACCATGAATTCTTACTAGAAACAAGATGGATTTTCACTCGTTTCAACATTAAACTTCGTCGTGCATATAGGACACTTATATTTGGTTGATGAAAGTAAATATTGCGTGAATTGACGATTTTTTTTCCGTGAATGTGCCTGGTTTTCCAGGCATTCCATTACAAGGCTATGAAGGTGTTTGTGAGTCTGTCTAGAATTTTTTTGAACATGAACGATTTCCTGAGTGTGTGTGATGCGATTTTAATCAGCCAAAAACTCCTCGTTCTAGCGGATTACTGCCTACCTGGTGCTCTTACCTAGTCTTGAACTGCCTCACCATGAGTACAGCAAGAATACGTCTCCGACTGGTGCAAGATTGTTGGTGATCTCGCTCTTCCTACTTATAGGGGGAATAACTTTATGCTTACTCATGTTCTACTCATGTTTTCAAATCGGTAACACATCGTTCAAATAGAAAAACGAGTGATACAACTACATTTTCAGATTTCGCGCTACTCGTGAGGTGGAAAAATTATTTTCATGAACAAATATAGATAGTGTCGGTATATGCCAACAAAATTACTCCATCATTAATCAGTACTAACTCAAACTAGTTCCATGGCACAATCCGTACTCCTCACGTTCTCTGAATAAATATTGAAATTCGCGATTTTCAAAGTAGCAGGATACGAACAGATCTGATGACGTCAATAGCCGCGCCATTCGACTGCCATCCCGAAACAGAAATGAACTGATAGATTCACCTCTCAAAATTAATGCGTTCCTCATTTATTACGACCTACGTTTTGACTATACCTGTATATCATGCTAATAGTTTCTGACAGAAATAACAATTACTCTTGTATGAACACGGCTGGCTAGAAACGTCACAAAGCTTTGACATGAGTCAAGCGTCTAGCGGTAATACATGAAGTAGAACGATAACAGCATCATATAATTACGTTGTGAGGTAACTTCGGCAACGAATGATGCTGTTACATCATGTTTTTGTAGGAGAACATCATTACAAAGGTAGTTTCAGCCGGATATTCAATAGGTGTGTACACCCTTAATACCGCAAGATTGAACAATATTCCAGTAATGTTAGAAAATCCTTCCTAATGCATATCAGTAGAATTTTCATTGAATATAATTCATGATGAAACCAAATTGAAAATCCATAACAATTTCAGTGGTACTTTTCAGCATTTCTTGGTGGGAAAATGAACATCCTTATACTTACATACAATCCTATGGTGATTTTTGTCACTTGCTTGTAACCAATGAACTTATTATGACCACGTCACAAGGAAAGTTCAATTCTCAACGCCATGTGAAACAATATACTTACTATTCAGTCAACAGTGTCTACTTAGTCTTAATCATAAATAACGTTCAATTTCGATAATGAACATTTATATCTTTGGCGATCAGCGACTATTTACGATTTCAAAGTTCAGTACCTACTAGTGGAAATAATTTTCAAAACAGTAAAAACTCGTTTTAGAGGCAAATAGATATGATTGCATATTTGAATGTAATTTTCAAATCTGAAGATGAAACTTTTTTATATCATTTCACGATATCGTCAAAAATGAAGGATGTTTCATCTTGAGCAGAATTCATATATTTTGACGCAAAAAATTGATGTCTGATTATTTCATTTCATGTAGATAGATGAAAATCGATAATGAATATGTGTTGACAAGTATTATGACGAAATGTTACATCAACAATAAAATCATGAATCATGTGAAGATGTAGCAAATAGCAGTGTTTCTTATTTAAAACAGGACTGAAATGAAAAACAACCATGGATAATCACACAAATAATTTATTGATTTTTGAATAGGATTGTTTTTGTTGACATACTTCTTACTCTAACTTCCGTTGAATCTTTCAATTTATTTGCCTCATGATGAAGTCTTACAGTGGAATATTTCTCCAAATTAGTTCGACTAGTTCCAAAAACAGTCAACGGTAAATTTCTCATTGTTGTGTGTAGGAGAAGTATAGAAATATCCTTATATTTCTTATCAAAAATATTAATTGAGTTCATCATTATTCTCAGTGATTTTTCAGCAGCTTCGCATATTTTGACTACAAATGAGGAAGCATTTATCAGTGCTACATATTTTACCACAAGACACTGTCGTAGCTGGGTATGGGTATAATCAATATAATCTAATCAATTCAATTTAAATACATTTTTATCCATTCCATTTGGGAAAATGCTTCAAAATCTCGAATGATACGACAATGGTAACTCACCTATGAAATGACGTGTTTTGATCGCCGGTTCAAATTGTCTTTAACACACCTCACAACGTCTCACCATTATATCAAATCACCAAAACAGGAAATAAACTGAGTTTCTGATGAATTCTGAGTACACAAAACTGAACACAAGTTGAATAATATCGATAAATCAAAACGTAAATAATGACAGATACCAAACAAAGCAATAATCGCCGTCGACTGTCAATATCAAATTGCGGTGTTGCAACGTTGAGCAAAAAGTATTCATGATACCCATGCTGGTCCTCGAGCCCCCAAGAAAGTAAAATTGCTAAGTCTCAGAATAATGTAGCAATATTCTATTAATCAGAACTGATTCATTATCGTCATGACCCAAATTCATTATTATATTTGTGCATTGAACTACATGAATTCATAAAGGACTTTAAATATTATGGACTATTCATCACTTTTTGATGATTGGATATGACAACACTGGCGACGATTGGGTACTAATATTATGATAATTCTGGGAATTCATGTTGGCATCAGAATATTTGTTTTGTGATCCTTCTAGTGGGTTTGTTGTTCGGAGGCGATGTCGGTTTATCATTGAAACAAAGATCTCGTCATTTCGTCTTCCTTCGTTGCTATAAGATCTAGAATTAAATGTCATGTGACTCATGCAGCTCTCATTAGAACATTCTTCAATTTGAATAGATCACAATACAGAAGTGACTTATTTGAATCGTTCGAATGCTTATCTGATATCTATTCTATCTTCTTCTTCGTGATTAGTGACGGCGTTCATAGAATTCAGAGTATAGAACATCGATATAACAGAATGGCTTATACAATTCTGGATATGAGAAAATCATGAGAATCAAATCAATGGATTGTTTTCAAACCAGAAACGTTTTTGGTGCATCAGTAATCTTGAGCATTCCAGCATTTCAATATCCATAGATATATTCCTTCTATATTTTCTCTCCATCCATTCATATTGTTTTTTTCTATTTCAGGCATTGTTTCTTTTATTGCTTCATCGAATACAGTTCTGGAACACACTTAGCAAAATCAAAGAATTGATGGAAGAGCAACTGTCGATTCGATTCGATTTCTGAACCCAATGTATGATCCATCTTCTTGCCATCCATCTTTCGTCCTTGTATCAGACTTCATTCTTTTTGGTACCTACTCACTACTGATATTCCGAATGTGGTAACTATCAACAACACCTTCCGTTCCCAGATGTTCAACAATCCATTATACTCAATATATCTTCGATACCATCATAAAGAGGGAGGTAGAACTCACAGTTTCACTCCACCAGCAAAATATCTCCAATGTCAAAGACATGGAATAGAGGACATGTTTCGAAGGTTCCTTGAGGAAAAAAGGTCAACTGAATCGTTTAGTTAATATTTTCCAGTACTAGTAATCGAATCTTCGAGAGGCATAGGTTCTCTGTTCGGATAGATAGTTTTGTTCGTCAATTCAGATTAGCACGTGATGCATTGCTAGAGATTCAG
The DNA here is from genome assembly GCA_963576655.1 of Gastrophysa polygoni. Lineage (NCBI taxonomy): Eukaryota > Metazoa > Arthropoda > Insecta > Coleoptera > Chrysomelidae > Gastrophysa > Gastrophysa polygoni. Next base: position 13,721,660 of record OY755083.1, on the reverse strand, counting down.
AAGAGTTTAGGAGGAGACTATAACTTTTTCAGAATGTTTCAATGGTAGCTAGTTCAAAATTGACTCTTCGTATCAATTCGTATTTATCATTATCACCTTCCTTTATATCCCCTTCCATTGTTGGAAATGATTTACATATATGATATGAGAATGAATCAAATTTGATAGTATCGGCTCAATCCATATAAATGACTGATCTCTGACTGAACAACCGGTCCTAAGTGGCTACTTATCGCCAATGGAACCAGAGAAACCTGGTTAAAGAAGCAACTGCATTCATCTGTTTTCAGGAAAATAGGATCTTTCAGCAAATCGAACTCAATTGTGGCAACAACATAGCTCAGCTGTCCCCATTCGTACTATTTTTTCCTTGCTTCAGTAACTACAAATAAATGAAACAAAGGTTTCATCGAATTGTGACGTATTGTATGAATACGAACAAAGAACCTTTGGAACATATGTCTCCTAATTCATGTCTTCGACACCAATTTCTTTCCAACTCCGTCTCATATTAGTAAGTAGGTAAGTAAATATTTATTGGCCTCGAATGAGGCAAGTCAAATTACAGTAAAGAGCCTATAACAGATGGAAATACATCAACAGTATAATGACAATGAGCAGCTTGAAATTATGTACAAAAAACAAACGTTCAGCTGAACAAACGCGAATAAACATACTTGATTTCACTTCCTACAATACCTTATCCAAGAGATGTGAATCTCTAGACCAAAGTGAAACCTAGATTGAATGAAGACATGATCAGTTCATGATAAACTGGAGGAACGAGAATTCATCAAGATTATAGAAACAATTGCTCATCAAAAAATGTTTCACATTTCTCTTGAAGTCCTTGTTGGAAGGTATATCTCCAATTTATACTGGTAGTGCATTGTAAAGAGTGACACAGTTGTAAAAAGGAGATTTTTTGGAAGTGGATGTTTTGTATTTTGGTGGGTCTGAGTTATTAGATCTTATGCCATATCCATGTTGGCTCCCCTGGATTGTGAAATTTGATAGATGTTTCTCAGTGGAAGTAACACATTTTGAGATATACATGGATGTTAAAGAAGGAGTATGTTTTTCCATGAGGGTATCACGGCAGCTTTGATTGTAGTTAAGATCAAATATTTTTCTAATGATTCGTTCCTGAGACATCGAAACTCTACTTACTCCGGAAGCTGAACCCCAGGCCATCATGTTGTAAGATAAATGGCTATACAAGGATGCAACATGAAGACTCATCAACCCGTTTCCATCCAAGTGAGGCTTCATTGAGAAGATTGCAAAGAGAGCTTCATTTAAATTTCCACAGATGTGGAACGATGTTCAGATTCAGCTCCAACATCATGAATTCGAAACAGTTTTCTCCAGATGAAAATTCATGTAAACTGTTTCAGTTCTGCTCAAGATCGAAGAATTCCTCTGGCACCATGTGTCTATCTTTTCTGATTTACTCCTAACTTCTTCTTGGATCTGCTCAGGAGATTTCCCGGATATTGTTATCGTGGTATCGTCAGCAAACATGATTACTCTTCCCTTCGAAATGAATTGAGGAAGATCATTGATATAGAGCAGGAATAGCAATGGCCCTGAAACGGAACCCTGAGGAACTCCAAGAGGTACGGGATGAATGTCAGATAGTTCATTCTGAATTTGAACGATTATATTTCTGTTTGAGATACAAGACCTCATCCAATCAGGAAGAGTATCCCTTATCCCAAGAGTGTATAATTTTTCAATTATGTTTCACTGTTCAAGCTATCGAATGCTTTCGAAAAATCAAACATCAGAGATATAACATAGTTACCTTTGTCGATATCTTGGTATACATATTCGAATAATTGATGGGTTGCTGTTCCAACCGATTTCTCTTTTCTGAAACCACATGGGCTCCCTGTTTTAATATTATATTTTTCGGCAATAACAGATATTGTATCACATAGTGATTTCTCAAGTAGTTTTGAGAATTCCGATATCAAAAATATTCGTCGATAGTAGTCTATATCCATAGTATTTCCATTTTTGTGTGAAGGGTGAACGAGAGCCATCTTTAGTGGATCTGGGAAGACTCCATTTTGTGAAGGAATATTGAATTGATAAGAAAGTGGAAAAACTATATCATAACTCATATGTTCCAGAAGTTTTGTGATAATTCATCAATACCACAGCAGTTTTTGTTCTTCCTTGAGTTGAGTAGTACTAAAATATCGTATTCCGTAATATGAGGGATGAAACAAGTACTGAACATGTTTTTTGAAAAATCCTGATTTGCCTAAGTCAAATCCTAAGTTGAATCCTAGCAACAATTATAGATGAAACAACCTTTTCCACTGGTGATTGATGGCTATCTCCTTGGATGAGTATTTGAAGTGAAAAATTTAAATGAACATTTCGAGGTTAGAATGGCTTCAACATCGTGTTCAAAATGTGAACAATGTATCGAAAACGCCGTTGAAACTACTGTTTGTGATGTTTTAAAGGCCCAATTCCATGAAAACTGCTCAGGTCTTTCGTCAACTGAACTACGGTGCCTACCACTGGGATCAAGAAACCTACTGTTCATGTGTGAAAACTGTCGTTCCGGCTTCCGACTGCTTCCCAAATTACTCGAACAACTTTGGGAACTGATCAGCAGGAAAGAGCAGATCAATAATAAACCATCAATCAATATGGAAATGGATGCGGAAACACTTTTTCATGAAGTCAACGAAAGAATAACTCGTAGTAGGAATATCATGATATATAAAATCACAGAATCTTATTTCAGAACCCTCGATGATCGTATCAAGTATGACAGATTAATTGTCCAGAAGATTTTATCTGAAGTGAATGTTGATACAGATGACGTCAGAGCGATAAGAGTAGGGCAAGCACAAGGCAATCATGTAAGACCTATGGAAGTTATTGTTTCAAATCCCTCAATTGTACAGGAGGTGCTCGAGAAGAAAAGATATCTTGCAAATAAAGGACATTATATTTCCGCTGATCGAACCATGATTCAGAGAGACTTGCTCAGAAGGGTCCGAGATGAGCTGAATACAAGAAAAGCAAATGAGAGGTTGATTCAACAATAAAAACACAAGAGGGGTACCAAAGATTATCAAAACGGACGGTGTGGCTCCAAAAAACCACAAGTAGGTGTGTCCTGCTATTATCAAAATGTTGGAGGACTGAAGTCATGCTTTATCCATTCCAAAAATTCTGTCCTACAATGTTCATATGATGTTATTATGAAAACAGAAACTTGGTTGTCTGAAGATATTGGCAATAATGAAATTCCAATTCCAGATTATACAATTTACATATGTGATAGATCGTGTCTCATGAGTGAGAAGAAAAGAGGTGGAGGTACTTTATTGATTATTCATAATAGACTGAGCTCAAGACTGAGTGCAGCCAATTCACAGATCGAACAGTGTTATGCTGAATTACAAAGTGATTCCGATAAATTTATTGTAGGTGCTATTTATATCCCGCTCAACTCGAATATCGATGAATATATTCAAGATGTCAGTGATGTCGAAGATATGAAGAGACAGTACCCTAACCATTCGTTTATTATCTCTGGTGACTACAATGTTCCAGAAGCCGTGTGGACAAATGGTTACTTAGGTGTTAGTGTGCAGAGTCCTTTGAATTCCCCAGCAATTATATTGTGCGAAACATTCAGCAACCACAACTTCTTTCAACAAAATAGGGTTCCAAATAGTCGTGGAGTGTACCTAGATCTCTCATTTTCGAACTTGAGTGATATTGATGTAAAACCTGCTATTGACTTGCTTCATCACGATCATAATGAAATGATAATAGTGAATGCACTGATGCGCTTTTGTTTAAACCAATCCACTTGACCTCCAAGTGATGTAGGAGTCGCGGGTTTTCCTGAAATGGCGCCATTATTATACAAAAAACTGCGTTTGGAATTCCATGGTGTCTTACAAATGTTTTGATTTCACTTATCAGAATATTTTCATCATGATTCCAACAAATATACATCAATTAGATACACAAAAGTCTATTTATGTTTCAATTTTGTTTTATTGCAAGTTTGGTAGAACTGCAGTTCTCACTGTTTGCAGTCTGCCACCCTGAACTTAGTCGAATAATAGTGCCCTCTTCAGGAGAACTAGTGACTACAGTATCCCGGTAAAGCGGTTTGGTTTAATTTTCTAACGTTGCATTGGATAGGAATGCGCGCACCTGTCTTATTTCATCATGATCACAAAAGTATACATCATAATGGAGTTACTTTTGACATTCAATTAGCTCATAAAATAGCATCTTCACCCTACGAGGAATCAATTCATGATTTCAAGAGAGCTGACTATAATGCCATCAACTCAGTTGATTGGGTAAACATTCTTTGCAAAAGTGATATTAATTTGGCTCTTGAACGGTTCTATGAAGTTCTTTATTCAGCACTGAATCTTCTCATACCTGTTTGATAAAATTGAAAAGTCAAACTTCCCCACTTGGTGTAGCAAGGAATTGAAAGAATATATTTTTGAGAAGGAGAAAATGCATAAACTGTACAAGCAAACTAATGACAATAGTGCATATCCGAAATTATCAGATCTTAGAAGTATGTGTACAACATTGACTGATCAATGCTATCATAGCTATTTACAGCATATAGAGTATGATTTATCACAGGATCCTGGGTCATTTTTGCGATCTACTAATTCTAAGAGAACATGTGATTTTCCTGACAACATGTACCTGAATGATAAAAAAAGCAAAAGTGGCTGTGAAACCGCTAATTCATTCGCAGAAGATTTATGTTCTGTATATACTCAGTCAATTGTTTTGTACCTAAATTTGATTATATTAGAACCATTAATGTACATAACTTCAGTTCATCACAGGGGGATGTATTCACTGCCTGTCTATTTTCTGAAAAAGTGCATTTGTACAGTGAGTATTCCTCTACAATTATTATTCAATATTGGAAATATAGCTTCGTCAGACCCATATTTGAAACAAGAGATTTGGAAAACATAAAAAATCATAAAGGTATATACTTACAGTCTTGCATACCTAAATTGTTTGATCCTCTTGTTACTAGTTTTTTTTTTTCATCTCAGGAGTGTAGAAATTCAATTATAGATCAGCAACATGGTTTCAGTGAAGGAAAATCAACGGTTACTAACTTACTTGTGTACCAAAGTGATATATTGGAAGCCTTTCGAATGGATTACCAAGTGCTTTCATTTACACTGACTTCTCAAAGGCTTTTGATAGAGTTCATCATGAGTTAATAATATCAAAATTGGCTGCATCAGGCATAACTGGTGACTCACTAAATTGGATTAGATAATCTCCAACAGACAGATTTCAATGGGTGATAATTGAAAATTATATTTCTAATGAAATTGAAGTCCACTCTGGTGTACCACAAGGAAGTCACTGTGGTCCCCTGCTATTCAATCTGTTTGTGAACGATATTACTGAAAGTATCAGTGATTCACACTTCTTACTCTTCGCTGATGATTTGAAAATGTACAGAATCATTAAAAATGAAGAAGACTGCCTTATGCTGCAAAATAATCTTAACAACATTGTACGATGGTGTAACCTGAATGGTATGGACCTCAACCTAAGCAAGTGTTTCTCTATTTACTTTAATGCCATTAATGCCAGTAATGAAATGGAGTTAACAAGGGTGGATGACATGAAGGATCTTGGTATTCTAATGGACAGTAAACTTACTCTCTCCCAACACATAATGAATATATAAATGATATCACGTGAACTATTAGGATATGCCCAGAGAACGACCAAAAGATTTGTCTTCAATGTCAATAAAAATCAATCATTGTACAATTGTTCGTCCGAATATAAAATATGCATCGATTATTTGGAATCCTCGTTATAACATTCATATTAATATGCTCGAAACAATACAGCATAATTTTTTTGAGATATTCGGCATATGAACTAAATATTCCCATAGTGAACTACCATGTGGACTACGCAAATTTATGCTCCAAGCTAGATATTGGAACACTTGAAAATAGGAGAATATGAGGGAACTTTTATTTTTTGTACAAGTTGCTATCAGGTGAAATTTCCTGCCCTGATCTCCTGCACAATATTGGTCTGAAAGTGAAGCCTTTCGGAACAAGATCAATTTCTACATTTCACGAACAATTCCATCAAAAGAATTATGGGCAAAACAGCCCGTTGACACGTGTAATAAGGAATGCAAATAATACAAATGTGGATTTTTTCAACCCATCCTTCAATTACTTAAGGAAATCATTGGTCAACAATATCCCATCTGGAAAAATATGTGGTGCTTTGTAGGCTTATGATGAAATATACTTCCTTTTTCACATATATTCATTTTCAGTACTAGAATTGCGCCGTATCGAATGAATATTAACAAAGAACTGTATATTATTGCCGTCTTATTGCTAATAATGAAGGATTGATCATCCTAAACATATGTCCCTCATTCCATGTCTTTGACACCAAAAGTATTTTGCTCGTGGCATTTGACTGTGAGTCACACCTTCATCTATATATTTATATTCTCAATTCTTTCAATTCCATGTTCATCCATTGGTTCATTCAGATGTGTTCATTTATTCTCAATGATTTTCAGACATGCTCTCTCCATTGTTAACTCATGCAGAAAATACTGCTGAGATTCATGAATCTAGGTATCATTGGAAGGAGTGAAATCATATCAGAAAATAATCTAGGGATATTCATTCACCAATAATGAATATGTACACGGGAATCGTGTAATGCATTTCTGCTTTCCGAATACTCCTATTATCGAGTATATCCGAGGATTCATTTAACATAAGTTACGTCTAGGAGCAGATTGTTCTGTCCTAGCTGTTCAAAATTTACTTCACTTCCAACTGAAAACAACTCCTCGAAATGGAAATCCGATTATCTCCATGGAACATCCATTCTTCTCACGCTTCCAGAGAGCTCAATGGTGTCTATGTGGATAGCATACTCAGACTTCAATCTTCACAGTAGTCTTCCATGGACAATTTCGTTTGGACTCCTGGTGATTCTACCTTAGAAAAAGTGCTCTGGCAATAAAAATGCCGATGATCACTCGTAGTGGTGTCAGATTGCAGATGGCAATAACAATAACAAAACATCCGGACCCTGAAATTTTTAGTGGAACTCGTAAAAACGCAGTCTCCTTAATGCTTCTTGCGAGAAGCACTTTACGACGCCAAGCAAATTTATGAATACCAAACAATATACGTGTGGTAAATGTAGGATTGCCGGAAATTTATCTCTTCGGATTTCTGTTTGCGGACATTCGCTGGATTTTTATGAATTGTGCTCTGACCCAATTTCAGATCTCTTGATGCTGTATCATGAATGATATTCGTATATGTATGTATAGAGTCGGCTCCAAAATTTCTCCAAGTTTCTCACTTCTTTTCCAGGTGAGAAGATTCAATAGGTATACAGAGTGTATCATCAACGTTACCATACATTCGAGAGGAAATTTTAGAATTATGAAAATATAAAAAGATTCATCTGCTGGTGGGAATCAGATATAAAGATGGAGGAATAGCCAATTTTTCATGTACAGGGTCTTCACAGATACGTTTAACCCCCTCTATTTCTTTTCAATTGTTCATTTTTATCTCAATTCAAATATCACACTGCTGAAATTTCTCCTTCGGATTTCATTCATGTGAACAGAAAAACAGTTAGATATCTCGAACAAACGTTATGCCATCTTATGGACATGGCCGTAGGAGTGCTGGTTCTTCAATGAGGTTTCCATTCGCTGATCAGGTTAACCGGAATTTTCATTCAACCACATATCACCAGAAGCAAAGCATCGGCTTAGTCCATATCACTGATTGATAGCATACTTTTGAACATCCGGCTCTTGAGAGCCTGTTGAGACATTCACCAAGATCACGACGGTTTTCTAGTGACGAAGATCTTATTGAAATGAAGCAATTCTGTGATTCTTGAGAAAATCTTTTCACTGTTCCCCTGAAACATACTTTTCACCCATATCTTCGGTTGAAAGCAGAGGATGAACAGAGAACTTCTGACTCATGCTCATCAAACTTGTTTTCCTAGCGATTGACAGTGTGACATTTTTAGGTATATTCCTTGATAGTGATTTTAGTTTCCGATATCATTGCACTCAGCTTATTGGTAATCTCAAGGAAAACTATTTTTCAGTGAGAATTTTCTGAAGGCGTGTGGGTAAGTATTACTCAGTAATCGATGATGATTATTACATATCAAGACAAAATATTGTTCATTTAGTAACAATACTGTAATGAACTACAATACAAGCTCTGGGTATCGATGGTGAAAAAATTACTGTCCCTGTAAAATATCACTATGTTTTCAAGATTCATCCTAGCATGAAAATATATGTATCTGAAGTTCTGAAAAATTTCAGACAGATAAATCATAAATATCGAATATAGTTTCTTCTTTCTATTATTCTCAGCATAAGATCCTATTCCTCATTCCTCACTCTGCCATTGATATTCAACAACGAAGTATAGAAACATTCATAACAGCGAAACAAAATAGGAAAGCGAGTGTGCATGACAGATCTTAGATATTTCAGACGATTCTTTTTTACTCTCATTCGAATGAACTCCACAATCTGCATTCGTAACATTTCGCGAAAATATAGTAGGAAGGATTGCAATAAAAGGTAGGTCATCGGAGATTACAACGACATGAATCGATTTCCACAGGGTAGATTTCAGAACAAATTCGGTCCATAATAAACTCAACAAGCAAATTTACATCTGATTCAAGAGAAGATATTCGTCATATGTTCGAAGTTATTTCAGGTAGATCAGCTTTCGAGCCCACACCACGAATAAATTACCCAATCCAACCATTAAATCATATTCTTTATATAAATCGTATCTGAACTAAGAATTGTGATAGATAATGACAGTGAACTCAGCTCCAAACTTAGCTAACTAGTTTTCGAGCTTTTTGTGGGATTCTCTCTCCTCGTTTCTGAAAAATTCAGTAGAAGTTATTGAAAATTATTTCAATATATTCGTAGTGAGGTCAGATTTTGTGATCTGCCCCAAAATGTCACTGCGCTTGATATTAAACCTTCAGATACCTAAGAGGGAAATTCTCTATTTGTCAGTGACACCTTGTTCTTGCTAAATTTGGGAATAAAAATATATTTAATAAGAATGAAACCTCTACTTATCATGGTGGAGCATTTGGCGGGCAAATATTCTGGTGGCTAGACGGTAATATAGCGGTTTCAAAGATTTTCGAGCTCATTTCTGGCTCACGTTCCTTATCTCATCATCAGAAAACGAACGATTTCACCATAGTCTCAATATCGGACTTCAAGTTCAAGGCCGCAGTGAAGTGAATCTCAAGGGCCAGGAATAAGAGGAAAAGGACAAGGACTCGAAGACATGATTCGCATCATTTTTTCAGGGAGTATCCATCATGTCCAAGCCATTGAGAAAGATAGAAATGAGTTCGTCTGAGTTCCACTTCAGAGTAGTTATGGTACTTTCATCTCAATATTTATCTTCTCAGCAGTACTCTACAACTTCTTCGTAAGTGGAGCAAACTATCGTACATCATCATAGTTATTTACCATAAATATTGGTGAGTGTCGAAACTCTTCCGTTTGTTATTGGGGATGCATATCATCCTGATTGAGATATCACAATCGATATAGGTGAGTCGAAATAAACGAAAACTTCAGAAAACAAAGGAAGTCAGTTTCAAAAAAAGGGAATTTTATAGACAATGTGAAATGGTGAGAGATACTGACTGGTCCAGAGTGATACCTTTGAATAATTTGGCATCTGAAATATGTTATGAAAGAAATGAATAATATAGAGATAAAAGAATTTCATAGTGAATGGAATGAGATCATTATTGAATGTGTACAAATGTACAACGTGCATGGAAATTCTCAGCTTATGATTTGGTTAACGAAATGAATCACAGACTTACTGACAGGAAAATGAATTCAGAAAGTTAGGTCCTGTATGGGAATGTCATGCAGTGAAGTCTCTCATGCATGTTCATGAGCCTTCTCACTTCGTGTCACCCAGAAGAGGCGAAAGTATATTATGACTCCGGTTAATTTCCACTGTAGTGCCTATCCTTGATTTCCGTGCTCTAAGCGAGACTTGTAACTTTTAACTGTGGAAAAAAAATGTTTTCCATTTCGTCATGGAATAGAGTCTGTCTTGTGAAAGGGAAATAAAGGAAGCGTTAGCATATACAAAGAGAGAGTCCTATTGTTTTTATCATTACGAATACAAGGAGAAAGAAAGCAGAAGGTAGAAAACTCACAGTCCAAATCATATTCCGTCAGTTGAAACGATCACTTCCATAGCGTTCAAACATACATCGTAGGCGTCGTTCCAGTTCGCGGTGTTTTGTTCCCAGCAATCACACGTGTTATCAATGATAGGAAGAGTGGATTTCTGTCGAAACGATTGTGAGAACGGAGCAACTTGGTCATCTTGTCGTGAAACTAACACAAATTGAACACAAAATATACAGGTACTTCTACAAGGTACTTCTAGATAACCTTCTTCATAACCAAGATACGGGGTTTATCAATAATATTCCCTATTTCTTCAATTGATCATTTCTTATGAGCCACCTCATGCATTTGGATCGTTTGTTCTCTGTCCACAGTGGTGTCGATTGACAAAATAAAAAAAGGCTCATTCCAGGTCTGACCTTGGAGGAATCAATAAGTAGGTTTCGAGTCGAATCAACACCTTGCACATCAACATTTTGATTTTTTTGCTGTAAATTTGGAAAAAGCAGAGAAAATCAAGTGAGATCAAATTCATTTGGTTTTTCCGCATACAATTTCCTTTACTCATCAACTTGAGTCGAATCCATACGTTTTCAAGATGAGGTGACACAGAATTAGAAGGAAAAATCCTTTCCAAAATGGTACTTTTCCAACCTCAATCCATGAAATCAATATTCATTTCTTATTCTCCTAATTGCTGGGTTCATCTTGAGTTCGTATTTGGGACAAATTATATTATCGATTGCAATTGACGAAAAGAGCAAACCTTCAGTCCAAACAAAACTAACGTTGCAACAAATTGAATCAAGTTGAATAGAGAGAACTAGACACAGAAATATGGTGAAGATACTAGCTTGAGTCTTTGTTGCATTGCATTCATGATTTCGACCTATCTCTGGTGAGGTGGTATGAAGTGTATTATCTTCCGCAGAGCTAATGAATTGACTAGGTGGTCACATCCAACACAGATCTTTGATGTAGATCAAAACAAGAGATATATTGCGAGTATAATCCTTATCGAATACCAGTACTGATTGTCATTGTATCACTTGGGAATCTCACCTATCTTTTACCACATATAGTAATCTGTCGACGCGGAAACTAGATAGTGAATGGCATGGTTGGGGAGGTAATGTACCATATCATGACGTTCTGCTATATTATATATGAGTTTCATGAGACGCTGTTTCAGCGCTCGAGTTTCTTGGAATGAGAAGAGCAAAGTGAGTGCTACATATAATATATCATATTCTCCATATACGCTTACTAGTGATGATGAATCTTTTCTGAATGTAATATAAAGGAATATGGTCGACGCATGCTAATACTGATGAGATGATGAAACTTGTCAATACATCAATTTCTGTGAGTGGATAATCTCAAATGATCATGGAAGATGCATCAGTCATTGTGAGCATGGAATTTGAATTCCGTTATTCCATAGTATTGGGAAGGTGACGATGCGAACATGACATCTGGTAGGCATTTTTGAACCAACTTCTGGAGTGCAAATAATATGCTGATGTATGATGCAAACAAACAAATTCAAGTTGAATTCGGCGCCTCAAGCAACTGATTTGCAATTTTGTACTTGTCTTGGATGAAATTCCAAGAATTCATTGTGAATTCAGATATTTGCTCAGAATCATGAACATAATTGAATAAATCACATGTGAAAATGAACGTAAGCGAACCATTTCACAAGTCGTCCATTTTGTTAGAAAAACAGTGCCCTCATCGGTTGATCGGCAATCCAATAGTGTTGTTGACCAAGTGATATAAGTGTGAAAACAGATGACGGCAGTGCATGACGGCATACATAATATATTTCAAGTGTAGCTGACTTATCACTTCATCACTTCACTGATTCCATCGAACCCTCTATACCATTTCCATTTTCATGCAAGTATCCATACAATTTGAAGTTTCAGACCACATGAGCGATTGATTGATCAATCTATTGCGGGGGATGGTATTATGTCGATACTGTGCGAACTCTATTCATGAGCCTTGTACACATTCAGATCAGTAACGGACAACTGGAATTGGTCTGGGAATAACAGTTTCGTATAGAATCGCTCTGAAATATATACCTGCTGATGAATAAAATAAAACGAGAGTGCCTCTAAAAACGACAACTCCATTTGAGAATTTCCCCTGGCGATATCGGGAAATATATTTTAACTCCTTCGGTAGAGTGGTAGAAAGAGGACGAGAAAAGTGCGGGGTTGCCATAATGCGGACGAGTATCGTTTTGATGAGAATAAGGTTCGCAAAGTGAGGTCAATTCTCAGCCCACAATACAAACCTTTTAAATCATCCACGGATCATTCATTCATACTCTGGCCAATGTGGGATGTGGATATGGACTCATCATCAATTTTGCCCATTGGAAGGATGAGAGATTCAACGGTTGGTCCATATGTGAAGAGCATAAACCTTGGGTCCGATAGTTCATGGAAGATTTTTCGAAGGTAGATTCAGTCCATAGACGTTTTTAACCTGGTTCATGGCTGTTCATCCCTGGCAGAAGTATACCTGATATAGCTTCTACAGCAAATGAAAGTATAGATAGCATGTGCCAATCCAGCACGCTGAGGGGCCTCATTTGAAATACAAAATGACACTCATGTCATGAACTCCACACAAATAGGTGTCAAACCGGACTATAGCCTTACAGATACCAAGATACCAATGAAGTGCAAAAGCGCATACTGATAATTATGCTACACCTCAATGCAAGAAATTTCTGTAAGAAGCATTTTTGCGACATGGGTATTTTAACTGTCTATAACCTCTATATCCTTCAGTGCCGTACGTATTCGAAGAAAAACATCCATAATATTCGAACAATTGCTGAAAGAAACCCCCACTGTTCCAGATCTGCAGATACAATTCATGTTTCACCTCACTAATCAACCCAAATGAAGGATGGTCCTGAAATCATAGCCATCAGACTGTAAAATCACTCACCTCGTACTATGATTCGAAGAAGCTGCTTCAAACAGTTCAAGTCAAAATTACAGTTCTATTGAAAGACAACCCATTTTACTTCTCAAAAGAGTTCTTTCAATGTACTCAATGTTATGTTATGTCAGTAATGTACCTGCTGATCTATATAATATCATTTCGCTATGTCTCGTTCCATTTCATTCAATTTTATGATTTCCCAATTCCATATGATATTTTTTGATTCTGACAATGCCTATATTGATGTAATATTTCAGTCAACAAAAATGAAGATATTTGTATTTGTGTTTGTATCAAAGTGGTTTAAATTTCACTCTGAGCTATAGGTCCCGACCTCTCCAATCTCTCCTACATTTCAACCTTTGGAAAGTTAGTTCCAATGTTGAATTCCAACAGATACAAAAATATAAAAATTTCACGAAACGATAACTGAAGGTCCACCACTTCAAATAGATACACCATCCAAGATTTATCTCCATTTGGTTATCAGATATGCTTCCTCCCAATGACAATATCGATAATTATAATACAAATAATGATAATAATGAGCTTATTTACATAATTATGAATTATTCATTTATTATGACTGAATACTTATATCTATTATATTTATTATTCAATTATGATGTAATTGAGAATATTTCTTCAATGCCCATTCACCATCTCCGGAAGAAATGAATGAAAATGAGCGAGACTTCACCTACATGGACTCTATGGACGCACTGTACCACTTTGGCTGCAGCGGCAACTTTCTTTCCTCCACAAGTTTGTGTCAGGATGAAAGCAGCATGAAGTTCTTTCAGATTCCTCAAGATTCACGAAGAGTGAAGACTGAAAATTGTTACTCAGAGTATCAGTAACAATTTTCGTTTTTGAAATTTTCTGTAAGCAGTTCTGAGTAATACTCTCTATTTGAGCAAGTTCCAATTGAATCAGAGATGTGATCGAAGGAAGACGTTTATATTTTGTGCATGAATTTTCATTCGATAATCCTGGCAACGCACGAATTCGGTATGAATAGGAATTTGAAATTTTGAAAAGCTAGGTAACTTACTCGTCAAGAATACAAGGAACCAAAAGAACATCAAATATACAACTAACGTAGTAGACAGATACATTACAAACATATCAAAACATTGAAAAATCCAACATATATAATATTATTATTGTGGATAACATTTTTAGTGGTCTGAATCACTGAGATCCTCCAACGTTGGAAAACAGATACCATGACGAATTTGACAAATGACCCAATTAACAAATGACAACTGACTTCGTGTGATCACAGAACATTTAATGAAAGCTTCTTATCATTTTGCCCTCCAAGGTGAAATCCAGAATTAACATCGAAACTCTTTTCATTATTCGATTGGGAGAATACACCCCTGGCATGTACGATTTTAGAGCACCCTGTATATTCAGTTTCGTTATATCAAGAGTGTACTGGGAATTTACTCTCGAATCTTTCTTGCCCTATTTGGACAATCGTGAAGCCATTAGAAAAACACGCTGTTGAATCTCTAATGTACATGATGACGCTCGATTGTCGTACAGGTCTCTCTTTTTCCGGTTTTAATTGAAACAGTTCGCAATTACGAGTGCATGACTGGTGAACTGAGTATGCCGCACCGTGTGCCGCAGTCAGTAAGCCAAATGAAAAATCGACCGATTCAGCAGTGGCTGAACATCTGTGTTCTTTCCCAATCATTACATTTTATAACGATGTCGAAGTCATTGTCACTAATCTTCTAGTAGTAATCACTTTGTGAGGTTGAAAACAATTCACTCATCCAACAGACCATGTGCCCTAGACAAAATGTATCTACAACTCCGAACAACAAACCCAATGTGTTCAATGATCGAAGATCTAGAACTCTGCGTATTCATACATCCATGACGTATATTACCTCATTTTCGATAATGGCACTGACTACTGATGAATGGAATGATACATTGGGTAATTTGAAATCGACAGGGAATTCAATTCAATTTAATGAATTGGGATGGTATTTCCAGATCTCCATTCAAATTTCGAATAAAACGTATCCATAAGAATATCTTTTTTGAACTTACACGAATTCGAATCCTTTCGTTTATGAATATATCCATTCAGATAGTGAATCTGTATCAGAACTAACCATCTGGAAACGACTGAACTTTTATTAAAAAAAAGTTCCACATGATTCACTCTTTCCACCCGTAAAACAAAAATCGAGCTGTCACTGATTTCTTGTTGGAGCTATTTCCTCGGAAGTCCTGAAGGAATGAAACTACATTAAACGTCCCATTTCGCGTCGGGACTTGACGAATTAGGATATTTTATTTCATTTGGTAGAATTAGTCATTCAGTAGACTAGACGGTACATGGTACTACTGAAGCGCTCTTATAAATTGCCTTTTATCGTATTCTTGGGCAGTAATTAGGTATTCATGCGTCGCTCCAAAGTTCCAACATTGAAATAGTGCTCCTTGCTCATTTTGAACTCTAGAATCATTGTATTTTATTTCAATGAACGTTCGATGATGAATCGCGATATCGGCGTTTACTTCCATCAAGCCCTTGGCATCTACTCAATGTTACAATATTAACAATATGCTTTAAACCAACTTTTCATAATGAAGTACAACGAGCATGAATCTACTTCACATATGATGCTAGTTCTCCACAGGGTGAATCAATTGATTTTGAATATAAAAAAAGATAATCAAATGAGAACATACAGGTTTATGATTCTTCCGACTCACCTGGTATACTAGGTGATTCTGGGTGTTCTGATTCGAAAGAATATAGAACTAGGATACCGATAATTGTGAGCCTCAATGATATAATGATATATCTGAATTTTTGGATGAGCTTACGGGATGCTGGGGTCTAGCTTTGGACCACATATTCAATTGTGCACTGGAATATCTTATGATTCAGAAACCGTTGAAGATAGGCTTATGAACATATCATATACATATGATTATTTGTATGTATGTATGTATGTTGTATGTATGTTTCAGGAAACCGCTGTAGAAATTGCAGCTTGTGTGTCAGTGAGATCGCAATTTATAATTCTGTCATATGCCATATTATTTTTGCCATCGGATATAGATCCAAAATCGTTTATATGTCGAAAACAGTGAGATGTAGCAAATTTACTTTGAATCTTTTGCAGAACCCAAAAATTTGATAATATATACCTATCGTTTTCCATTGAGAATTTTAAAGTTTCTGTTTGTAACACTAGATATGGCAACAGTGCACAAGTGGAAATATTTTCGAAAGCTGAATCCCATCATCCCATGAGAGAACCCATAACCTCGAAAATATATTTCTCTCCGTATTCCAATTTGATATACCCTGTATTAGCAATATCACCGATTTTGAAAAATACGATGATTTTCCTTCACATGAATTTCCTGTTTGTACAATTCGTATGGAGCCATTCATTATGCTATTTCAATACATAGTTAGTATTTAATGATTAATATTTCATCAATCATATAGATTTTAATTTTCTCCAATAATTAGGTCGAAATCACTTGACAAATAATTTCCTCATTCGATTCCAATTATTGATGTTCCATTGAAGTTGTGTTTTTGTCTAGTCGGTACACTAATTGAATATAAAAACACAGTCATTATTATGCAGTACTGAACAAATTTCATTTAACACATTGAACTTTGAAGTTCAAATGATCCTAACAAATACTTTGGATTAGAATGTGGACTATCCACCCAGAATAATATTCAAAATAATAATCATTGAATAGTAGTAGTAGTCATAATCTTCACCTCCCATATATCCTGATAAGTTCGCAAGAAACTATAAGATATTTTGAATGAAAGGACTGAGTTTCTACAGGGAAGAATATATCCTTGAAATTTTAGTCACGATCATAGGTCTAGCGTTCGATAATATTTTGCCAGATATAGTATTACTAAGAGAATATTTGAAATTCTGAATAGAACACCTTATATATTATCAGCTATTCAGATTCTACAAAAAATGCTGAGCATATTTGATATAGCATATTCTATAGCTATCTCATACTGTTTGTGACATATGAATTGATTCTTGATTTTGGACGCCAAAAACATTGTCATCATAAATTTTCCTGCTCAGTACTTACAGAAAGCTGCAATTTCCACAGCGGCTCCGTAAAACATAGGTATCTCCTAAATTCTGACGCATATTGACACATCATTGTACAGGGCGTGGAAAACAGAGCGTCAAACCCCTATACGAATAATTTGATCACAAGAATATTGGTTATTACGGTCATCATTACAAGATATTTCAGGTGATGA
The DNA here is from genome assembly GCA_963576655.1 of Gastrophysa polygoni. Taxonomy (NCBI): domain Eukaryota; kingdom Metazoa; phylum Arthropoda; class Insecta; order Coleoptera; family Chrysomelidae; genus Gastrophysa; species Gastrophysa polygoni. Next base: position 13,704,108 of record OY755083.1, on the reverse strand, counting down.
ATGATTAACATTCATTCATCACCTATCAGCAAGTTCATGTACAAAAGGACAAATACAACAAATATTACAAAATATTATCGAGGACATTTAGGAAACTCATGATAGATTCCTGGAATTCCAATTACAATTTCATAAATGTAGTTTCATAATAGATGTTGTTAAACTGATGTATGTTCTTCGATAGAAGATCAATCCAACAGCCACCTTCATGTTTCACACAATATATTACTTTGCATCAGTACCAATTTTTCATTGTGTACAATCATTGTGTACGACAGATTCGAGTCATATGGTCTCCCATACAACCAAATTCGAACAAATTCAATTATTATTATTGAATACCGTTGAAGATAGGCATAGAGAAATATTGTGTAGTTTGGGAGGAAATTAGGTCTTCAATTCATAGATGATAGAGAAAACAGGGTGCATTTCTAAGGAATTGACTTCTTTGTACCGGATTCTGACGCACCTTTTCCAGAATATGATATCATTCCAATACGCGTCGAAATCTATAAGTAACCGATGTTTCAGGGTGCCACTATTCAAATTTCAGGTATTTGTCAGTACTGGTCAGAATATGCTCAGAATTATTTTTATAATCCGAAAATCTAATAGCATGGGTATTTCATCTGAAATTCCGAGAGTGCTCTTAGTAACACTAAATCTGGCAACAGTGCATAGGTGAAAGTATTTCCAAAATTTCAAAAATATATCTCTTCTCGTTCTCTACTGCGCCATCCAGTTTGGCGTACCCTGTATACATAGATATACATTATTCCAATCAATCACATCTCAGATAATGTGTAACGATCACTCCAACACCCCCAGAGCATGCAACTCGATGTGTCGAAATAGATTCACCAATATTCATTCATTGTTCAGGGTTCATCTTTAGGAATTCAGAGTTACTGAATTTGGAATGTCGAACTTGCGGGTAGCAAGAAATTCATATAAAATATGTGGATACTTTTGCACTGATATGTACGTGGGTAGGTGTCTCTCATTCATCTTTTTCTCATCAATCAATTGAACGGCAGAGTTATGGAATTCTTCGACTAGTGAAGTCTTTGCTGATGCTTACGACCTCCAATCCTTCAGGAAGAATTTCGATAACTTCCTTTTCTCCCAACATTCTACTGCTGGCTAACACGATGTTACCGGAACATTATAGGATTTCCTTTCGTGTTGTCGGAAAATGAAGAAAAATAGGTTTCTGGGAATCTCTCTGTCCGTTTCTGAAGATCAGAATTGAAATTTCAATAATTATTCCAATATGTTTGTATAGCAATGAAAGATTCATGATCTGTCTCTGAATATCACAGCGCTTGAAATATAACCTTCAGATACCTAAAAGAGAAACTCTTCATTTGTCAGTCCCACTTTCAAAGCCTTGAAGATTGTCACTGTCACTGCATCCAGATGAATGTGGAGTTATTTCCTACAGTCCAAAAATGAATATTCCGATCATTGATATGGATACAATAGAAAAAAAAATACATTTACTGATATTTACTTCAAACGATGGTAATCAAGCAATGAATATACAAGGATTTTTCATGATTCATTATTCTCTTGTTTGGAATGGAATCATTACACCATTATTTATAATGATGTCCGCTCATTCATCATCTATCACGACTGTCATGATTAGATCAAAGATAAACATTGTTCATTCACATTTGAGATCTGTCAGAAAATACGCATTCTCAGGTGGTGGTCATTTACAGCTGCAAAAAATTGTTCAATGTCTGCACAAGAAATGAGGGAGCAAGTAATGCACTCATATATGTATATATATATATATATATATATATATCACCTGGAAGCACGCCTGTTTTCATATCTCTGCAGTATTCATATTCCATCCCAGCTGCTGCAGAATTCATGAATTGATAATTTCGATCTATTTGAAATCCAATCTTAGATAACTTTCACAATTTCGAATGGATTATGGACGTTCTCTGTCAATTGTTGATCATTTCCATCTAGATGTCAATATCGCAAGAGTTGCATATTTCCCATCGCAATGATTTTTTTTTACATTTCATTTGATCTGATGAGGATTTCGATAGGAATCAACAAGACATATTAATGAATTGGGAGGCTTCAAAATCATGTATGGAAACCATTGTGTCGTTAACTTTTTTCACACAATTCATCACCAACCTCACTTTATACGTCGATGAGATATTTGTCACATGCATGATATTGTTAGTTTCGCTCATAAACGTATTTATCACTCTCAATCACACACATACCTCCACACATAATCTTGAATAGAGTAGAGTAGAGTAATGTAGAGTAGACCACATTAAATAGGTACAATGATACATTCATGGCAAGTCATATATACTATAGGTACTATATCATACACTCGAAATGAGCAAAGACGTCTCTAGATGAAAGAAGTCAATTTCACGAGTGAATGATGATTATATCAGTTGAATACTGAATGATTTCAAAACTTTTTCAGAATGTTACTTTCTGTATAGCTTGAGATTCATCAGCATCGTTTTCATAATCATCTCACCAATATACAAGTTGCCTATTTGAAAAAGTGATCCAAGGCTGAATTTTGAATAATCATTGTCTGGCTTTTCGTCAAGGAGGATATATCAATATCACTGAGTGCGTGTATGAAACACAATTTTACGTATTTTTCATTCATACATCCGACTAGAGTTCAATCAATACATGTGAATATCATGCTCGAAAAACATTATTGAAATCAGGATGCAGCCATGAGGAATGCGTGAACTTGTTGGCGATATACATACTTTCCACAAATTCATTATATTTTATTTATTATATGCATTACGTAGTTGATCCATGTGATCATTCAATATCGGTTTCACAATAGTGGAGAATGATTCAATGGCGATGAGCCTCAATCAATCAATCAATCAGTTCCGAAGTCATTTCATGTGGTGAACTTGGTGAAGTTACTCCATGATAAGCATTTTGCTATCAACTCCAAAAAGTATTAAATATACATATCATTCCGTTGATGGAATAATGTTCTGATCGTTCTAGTATCTACCAGTTGTTATGTGAACATTTCATGAATTTCATGTAGATAAACAACTGCAATATGTTTGGTCTTGGTGAGTGATCAACAGGGACACAATAATCACAATCCTGACCAGATAACAGGTTGATGACATCTACAATATTAGTACGATTATCGTATATTCTATGAGCCTTGCATGACTTCTGTATCAATGAAAATATCCGAACATTCCAGTTTCGAAGAAAAAATAATATATCAACTCCGTCGGATCCTGAAATATCACCAACAGCTCCTTATTCTCAAGAACAGGTCATAGCTCGTTATGACTTTGAGAAAAAATCTTCTCCTCCTCTTCCAGATGATATATCACAATTAACTGTTAATTTCAGTGTGGTTATCGCCATAAAAAAATATTAATTCATTCTCCCTCTGAGATATGATCAATGAGGAATGATCAGAGAACTATATAAGAGGTTCTCAATGAGTACTCCTTCATTATTGCATCTTTGAATATTTGCACTTAAGACGTTTCAATCATACCGATCCAGAGTGCTATTTGGATAGACATTATCGTTACTTGAATATGCTTCGAATAGATCTGAAATGTTATTCAAGAATGATTCCATTCAAATTGAACGAACGAATATATCACCAGCAAAATGTGTGCCTTACAAAATGCCGTTACAATTTTGAATTGAATCAGAGAGATTTCACCACAACGGATTTCAACCTCTTGATGCACTTGAGGAATGAGGTTTGACGAATTGAGAGGATTTCTAATAGTTCATTATCTACGTTCTAGAATGAAATGAAAAACAAATCTGGATGAATTGGTACCATATATTTCTCCATCGAAACCATAAGAACTGCTACGAGAATGTGATTTGTATATTTCCATCAATAAAATCGTTTTTGTCCGCCTATGAGACAAGAACAGATTTTTCCAGAACTAGTTCCACAATAAAGTTGACCTTGATGATTTCTATATTCGCTGTCATTCAACCAACCTCGTTTTATCTCACTATCATGGAGATTCGCATGGTGAGCATGAAGAGCGGGCCACCCTGTGAGGTGATTCACAAATTAATTATTTTGTGAGTGAATTTTCAACTCGATCGTTACTTGCATAGAAGGAACACACCAAATCCACGAATATCAAACTAAGCACAACATGTAACTGTCTATGTTGACTTTCTGATAGACAAGTGAGTGAAAATTTTCCACAAACAGATTGGCAGTCAGCTTTTGTATCAGTAAAATCTTCATGCTGAAAAAACAAGAAAGGAGAGAGTCTGTCAGAAAACATCACATCACCAAGTTTATATATGAGAGAGGTTTCACGCATGTCCATGCGTGACACCATCTGATCTTCGACGTTTTTCTAGTGTACCTTTCGGAAATAAAGACCTATAATTATATATATATATATATATACATTCTCTCAGTTCTTGTACATGATAACAAAACAATCTATCAATTCGTCAACTCTCAAACTCGACAATCTTCCAGTATAATCACATAACCACATAACACAACTTCATTTCAAATGAGCGCTTACTACATGGGTGCTAAACTTCACAATATGCTCCCAAACAATATGAAGAACTGATATTCGGGAATATCCAGAATGAAAATAAAAGGAATTTTGATTACTTTTCGCCCCAATGATAATTGAGGAAATTTTTGTCCCAACCGTTTTCTATAGCTTTTATGCCTCTTCATATGTCTATTTGTGTTAGCTATGTTCTTAGTTGGTTTTTTGGCTGGTTGAGATTTTCTTGTTCTTTCGTAGAAACTCAGAATGTTTCTTGTTCCCGACATTAACTATTCTATTTTAATTGTACAATAATAAGGCAAATAAGTGTGATAGTGAAATCCAATGATAACTTTGATGATTCTAATTGTACAATGATTAGGCAAATATCATGAGTTTCGATGATTATTTTGAAAATGTATGATGCTCTACTGAGGAAACGTAGACACTGGAGATCGTACGTAGAAATGATTGGATCGATAAAAGCATTCAACAGTGATGGAATGAACAAGAGCAATTATATTCGAATTTCATTTTTGTTTTTGGTGAATGAAAAGGAGCTCAAGGAGTATCATGATAGCAGAGCAATTTCCGAGATATACCTTCGGAATTGTGAACAGGGTTTCCGATTGATTCAGGAAATCGGGTATATAGGCTGTAAATGAAAATGTGCGAACAAATTGAGAGAGTGATTCTTCGTCAAGAAGAAAGATGGTCTCTTTCGCAGAAAAAATGACTTGAAAAAATGAGGAGCTGCTTTCCTTTGCGGTATTCGAAATATTTTCGAGAAAAATCAACCCACTCATTCTTTCGCACTCATTTATTCACACCCTGTTCATCCACAGTGTGGCTACAAGGAGGAACAGCATCCATTTTCGAGAACATCCTAGGTGATATTAGGAATAATTCACAGAAAGTATGAATTTTTGCTGACAATACTTCTTCCACTCATGTGAACAAGGTGCACAATTGAATATCTATAATATCTCCTTCAGGTTTTCCAGACAACACTTTCGGAATTGTATGTTTCCTTCATCTCCATCCGTACACACTATACTTTATATTGAATAATGAGGATCATTTTGGATCATATTTGACTTACATCTCATTTCCTCCCCCACGAATGATATATTAGCTATATTAGCTACAACATCACAAGAAGCAGCCAACATCTTCGCCGAAATGTTCGCAGAAAATTCTTCATCGGATCCACGAGGCCAAGAACCTCCCAAAATCGCTTCAATCGATAACTTGCAGATATCAATATGCCAGAAATTGTCTTTCTCTAATGCACAATGAGGCACAATCTACTCAGCCTCAATGTCAAGAAGGCTTTGAGGCCAGATGGAATACCACCTATTGTTCTCGAGGAAATGTGCACCAGAACTAACATCAGTTTTTCGCAGGCTGTTCACCTTTTCATACAATTATGATGCGATTCCTTCTAACTGGTAGATAGCTAAAGGCCAACCGATTCCAGGAAGGGGCAAGAAAACCCTCCCTAGCAACTACAGACCGATTGTATACTATTTGTGATCTCTGAAAAAGCAATCAACATCGAACTTCATGAATATATGGAGGATGGCACACCAACAGTTGATGGCAAGTTCTCTGAGGCTATTTTGCTACGGTTTGCCATACACAATCGTTGAGGGACTGGGGAAAAGGAGGGTGTAGATGAGAATGAGAGGAATAAGACTCAACCTCTCAATAACTCTCCGTGAGCTTTTTGAACTAGCATGAAAGGAACATGTAGCACACTAGAAATGATATATATTATTGTCCTACAGGATCTTCGAACCTACGTATATTTGTTCACCACGATGAACTATTGAAACTGAAGGGACAATATATAGCTTTGCGGGCCATAAGGAAGAGAAGAAAAATCAGAATCAGATCTGAGAATCATTTTCAACTGGTTATCCATGAAAACCTAACAATGACTCCAAGTTGTCAGTTCTACAGGAATTAGTTGATTGCAATCAAAACCTTATGAGCCGAAGTACGGGAGTAAGAAATATGAACTCAGAACTTAGCTAAGAACATGCAATATGCTACTATTGACTGTCATCTCTGTTGAAAATTAGAAATAATCAGAAATATTAGCGGATAAGAACAAATCAAGATCAGGAATTTTGTATTCAATATGTAATACCAGGCTGGAGTGGAGTTGTGTGAGCTCATCTGAGAATATTGAATGTATAACGGACAGAAATCAGAAATAGTATTCAACAGAGAAAATAAACTCGCATCAATGGATTCCTAACTGAATTGGAATATACTGAAAGTTTGAAATTATTTTTCTGCCACATAGTATTGAAAAGCTCTCATCAGCACAAAAGTGAAACCAAATATTCACAACATAGATTCGCCACCCGATGAACGACATGAACGAACCTCGTTGAAAAAATCCATTCAACAACGATGCCATACGTATCTATCACTCCAACGAACAAAACTGACTGATTCCTGAACCCCAACACTATCAAACTTCTCATAAATATGATGAAAGTAGTGTTTCAGGCAATAGATTGGTGGAATCATAAGTAAGGTAGATGGGTATTATCATGATTATTCGAATTTGGTTACTCATTGTTCAATAACTGAATCTCATTCATGATTCAATGTAACTTGTGTGACCAAACATCATTGGAAATTATTGTCGGTAGGTGGATTCCTGAGACGGAAGTTACTTCAGCTATGTTCTACGTGCATGAAATTGATGTTCAATGTTTCTAAACTTCGGAAGATGAAATTGTGGAATACCTATTGTGGTAGGGATAGTGAGTCATATACGGAAGAAGTATCATGCCATTCGGTCAGAATTAAGGAATGCCTGATATTGTTCATTTCATTTGGTTTCTATCCATCTTCCATGACTCGATCAGTATGGATATAAACGAGCAGCAGGAATATGGATTGAAAGGCACACTTCAACCGAGACATTTGTGTGGTTTGCACCCACCGTGTGCTAGTAGTGACGCCTCTGTGGAACATGTTGTGGGAAATGATTTTCTGCGTCTCTCGTATCTCGTGGGAAAATTCCAGCAAGAACGTTATGTACCTATCGAAAAAAATTGCCTCACTGGAGACCGAGAAATAATTTATTGCGCCCTGGTTGACCCTTTCCTGATTTTAGGGATGAAATATGTCTGGTGTGAAGAGGCGGAGATTGCGGGTCAGATTCCGTGATCTACAGGGTTATTCGAACTCAACGGTTAACACTCGTGAAAGTTGGTGGAGGTGGATTAAATGGAAGCGAACTTGGAAAATTTCGAGATCAAATCCATCAGTTCATTGTTATCGTTAACGAATGATGAATTTCCTACTCCTCCAATAGAATCAGCAAAAATCTATAGTTTTTCTATTTCTTGTGGAGAAGCCATGATTGGACTTTGCCTGACTCATTTATATGAGTAGTATATTCAGAATCCTCAACAGATACAATTCATCTTTTCTCCTAAATATTACTGCAAGAAACGTTGTTCAATTTTTATGCATTGATGGTGAATTGTCAAATAAAAATAGTGTGGATAAACCATCCGACGAGTCAAAATTTCAGATTCTTCTAGTAATGAGATGAATAGATATATAGATGTGATACATGAAATATGACATAGTCCGCTTCAAAGAATATCTTTGTGACTGCATGGTGAGACATAGAATGCGACGTCGCATTGGAAATCAGTAGTCAGGTATTGTGTTAGGTATTTCATTTCATGAATGTGATGTGGATTTCGAAAGATTATTATGATAGATTGTGTACAGATCAGAAGTTTTGTATACAAAGTTATCGATAGGATGAGGTATCAATCATGGAAAGCAAATTGAACTTCCACCTATGGAATAATCAAAACATATTCATGAATTCAACAATCAACATGGGAATCTGAAAAAAAATGACAACATTCGTCTCCAGTGGAAAAATACATGATTCTGCACAGGAGATCTCAGTCTTCGTCGATTATGGAAATAGTATTAAATATCATCAACTATCGAGCATCAAGCGGTCAAATATAAATTATAAAATTTACAAGTGTGAAACATTCCATGAATTCAGAATATATACTCTGCACTGTTCACAGTGGTTCCTCCTCCATACATACTAATTGATTTTCTTTTTTTTCTCAAAAGAGAGCTTATGCATATCATGAGTTACAATAGAGAACATGTAATCCAGTGAGCGATACATTTTCCAAAGTCTGCATTCAGAGATAGTAAAAATCAGTCAGGTTATATTTTGTATGACCCTCCTATGAAAATCAATATGATATCATTATCAGACCTTGCGTGAAACAGGAATATCAAGTCGATATTCTGTTAATTTCATTCACTCACAATTTCAATATCTGAAATAACACAAGAACTCTCAATGCTGCTGGAAAATGATGGTTATCATTTTGTTATCGTTCTGTCGTTTGTTATGGATGTCATTTCTTTCCATAACTGTTCGTGTTGTCAGAGTTTAGTTATTAAGATAATTCGTGTATATGATAATCCACCAACAAGGAATGATTTAAAGCGCTGCATTGGACAATTCAGTGTAATATTTTTTTCACATTTCAGTATTGAGAGTCTGAAATATCAATGTTTTCACACTGGATGAACAGAAATGAATGAAACTGATTGGATTTTTCTTGGAATCCCAAAAAAACATTGATGATGGCTGAAACAAGGTCGAAAAAAAAAATCAAAAAACTCAGTTCAATGTATGGTTGAATTCAGAATGGAAAGAGTTTTCAGAATCTGAGAGAAAATATTAGTACTGTATTTGAAAAAATGAAGTTGATGATGGTTCTACGAATACAAAACGTCGCGTGTAGAAATCAATATAACCTCACTTTCAATCTCATCGAAAGTGGCAATGGAGAAAAATTTCCAGTTGTTCTGTATCTCCGACAATAGCGTAGGAAAAAATTGAATAGATTTTCCAAAAATTCACTTTTTTCGATATGACTGGAAAACTAAGTAATTTTGGAAATTGTTCATCTCATCCTCTAAATGCGCAACTTTCCTCCCATTCAACCGAATTCGTATATCTCCTACCGTTTCCGAGATCCCCATGCTCTGTGCAAACTTATCTTGGTCACACTGTATAATTCCTGATGAAGTTTGTAAAAGGGCCACATCACATCGGAGGGCATTCGACTTCCGTTCATATTTCTTGTCTCCAGCAAAGAATATACAAAATACAGGGGTAGGTGCATACCATGTTTTCGTAGCACACATCCAACAATTCTATCATATTTATTGTGCGTCACTCGAATGAATCGAAGGAAATAATGATGATTAGGATAATTCAGCTATGATTTCTATCCATAACACTCTAGTTTTGCATTGTTCTCCGCATTTGGGTAGTGCTCGAAACTTTGATAATCCGCAGCAGACTGTCGTCTCGACAGTTAGATTTCGAAAGTTGGTCGACCGCTACTCTGTCAACTATCTCAGTCCTGATGTCCCATCAATACTATATGTCACATTCGTGACGATATCGTGCGGTTTTTTTTGATGATAGAATATAATGAATCATCTCCCCAACGATTATTTCCACTTATTACACTTCGCGCAAATCGCTATTCGTTAGAAACGGACCAACATAACGTGATAAATTCTCTTGTTTTTCTCATCATCGCTGTGATCATCGAGCAACAAACCCACTAGAAGGATGACAAAGCAGTCGCAGATTCATCATAACATCAGTACCCAATCGTCGCCAGTGTTGTCATATCGCAACATCAAAAAGAAATGAGAAGACCATCATATTATATTCCATTAGGACTTTTTATAGTTCAATATACAGTGCTTTGGGTTATGATATGATTTTGAATCTGTTCTGATGAATGGAGAACTACTTCATCATTCCGTGACCTTGCAATGTTGATTTCTTGGGAGCTCGTTGACCAGCATGGTATCAATAATACTTTTTGGTTAACGTGGCGATACCGCAATTTGGTGATGACACATTGACAGTCGACGGCGATCAATGCTTTGTTTGATATCGGCCAATTTTCACGTCTCGATTAATTGGTATCATTCAACTAGTGAATATTGTATACTTATTATCAATCAGAAACTTGGTTCATTTTTGAGGTGTGTGAAAGTCAGTTTTAACCTGGTAATGAAGACATGTCATTTCCTAGGTAAGTTACCTTTGTTGTACCATTCGAGATTCCGAATCATTTTCCCAAATGGAATGGATAGAAATAAATGAACGTTGCTTTTTTCTGGTGTGGTCGTGAGTTTGATAATGACAAGCAAGTTTTCTTTTCGAGAGGAAAAAAAACAATGTAGGTACCACCTAGGCTGCCAGGTGGTCGAGATGGTCGAGCGACATCATCATGAGGTCGTGGGTTCAATGAATCATGAAGTTCTACATAGAACTATTTCAAATGCCACAGTTGTTTGGATATCACTTGTGTAATATGTAGATCCCCGTCTCCTTCACAAGCATAAGCCTTCCGGGGCTTCTGAGGGTTGCTTCGGCAACTAAGGAGATGAGTAACAAAAAGAATAACCAATGAAGTCGTGAGTAATCCTTCAATTTGTTTTCATCTAACTGTATTGCTCGGGCCATGGATTTTATCTAGTCTGTTGAAGGATGTAACAGACACGTAACTATGCATTTCCAGACATTCCATCAGTTCAGATTCGAATGGATTCTTCTCTCGGAGTTATACTCAGTAATTTGACTCGAAGTGGACGTTCCGATCGGTTGGGAATCATACGGAAAATAATCAGTGCTATAATCAATTGAAGGTTTCCCATTTCCAATGATCTGAAGCCTTCTATTTGTCACATCCCGTATGCAACATGTTTCCAGGTAGCACAATGGATACGGTCGCGGTGTAATATCCAGATTATGTAATTGAATGACGGACACAGGTGGTTATACTGGACCGGTGACCATCTCCAGGGTGCGTATGCCATGTTATCCATCAGACATTTCCTTCGGTTGATTAAATTTGGCCAACATGCACAATGATCTATGGACACGTGCGCTCGTTCTGTTTGCCGGTGACAGTTCATCTATGGCCGCCCCGGAATTAATAATGGATTACATAACAGGCGATTAATAACGTCGGTGCACCTATGAATGTACGCAGCATCAGGGAATGCCTCGAACATTACATACACCTATTCATTCTATTCAGCGTATAAGAGCAGATTTTTCGAAACAAGAATCTATAACGATGCATTTCAGCAACAAGGAAATATAATCCCATTGATGGTTATGATCACTGAATATGAAGAACTACTGTTTTCTCGAATGAAAATATCAGATTTTCCAATGGGACAGAAATTACTCCTCTCTCTTTTGGCACTTTGGTAGTCTCATTAATGTAAGATTTTTCGTGTTTTAATGAGTTTCATTGATACACGATTCAAGGATATTTTCATTCTGAGTTCCTCAAATATTTGTATGCCTGATGCATATGATGAATGATAGATAATCGACAGTTCAAACATTGCTGTGATTTTCGCTACCAGAGATCTGAATTGGACGCAGCAGATTATTGAAATGTCATATGAATATCTACCAGGTCAATAGTCAGTTGGTTTTCTTTCCAATTCCATATAAGTTTCTGAGGAGAAACGAATATATACTTATAATAATATGAATAATCTTTTATCTTCATTTGATTCAATTCTTATACAAACAAAGCGCATGGCTAGATTGAGCCATGAAGGCTTAATCTTTCTACTATACTTCTACCACTGACTAGTCTGCACATCAAATAGTACGAAATGAGGATTATTGTCGAAGATCCGTAAACATAAACATTCATATGAGTACCCATCATTCATTATTGGTGTTCAATATATCGAACAGTAATTTTTTGAGAAAGTGAATCACAACTGATTTCGAAGATGGACTCAGTGACTCGTGAAGTTTCAATTTTGAAGGAGATAGTGAAGCCACACACGAATTTATCGCCAGAAAGGTCACATAATTTTAGGCTAATCGATTACCCTTCTCCTGTGGCTTTGCTAGCTTCAGCCGAACTCAGCGATGTCTTAATTCGAATAACTATTTCTTTGGTGATTCCAAATCAATCTCCAAATAATTCCGATAATTTTTTTTTCGAAAGACATAATATCCCTTGAGTTCCCTTGAGTTTTTTTACGGTTCTCTACCTAGAAACGAAGAAGAAGAAGAAGAAGAAGAATATGCTCTATTGTCCAAAGATACAATCTTGTTGACAAAGTAAGGGCCTAAACTAACAGAAGAAATGGGACATTAAGTTGACACCGACATTGTACTATATGTACTATATGTACTATATACTAACGTGCAGCGAACATGAAGGGTACTCATTATTTCGATGATCCGATATTTTTATTCATTCCAAAACCTCCCAAATTTCCCAATTATCAGTTATTTGCAGCCATTTCAAATATCCAACTTTCCACCTATCCAATTTTCTCTACGTCTCGCAACGGATGCGTAGTTGTGTAAGTGCTTATAGTGCTGGCAGATTTGTTCAGCTTTGAATCTCCTATAATCATCAAGTGCTTTGTTCCTTCCTCTCATCTTGATCTCCACGTTAGTCATCCAAGGCGATTGAGTCTAATTTATACGCATGCCGGAGCCATATCGTAGCATGATTGTTGAATAATTGCTCAATATTTGAAGATAGCAACGAAACGTTTCTCTTGAATAGTCCGCATCGAAAGAATTTCGATCAAAATGGACGCATCAATACTGAATCGGTATCATTTATGAATTTATGATTCAGTGGATAGCGAAACCCTTATCATTCACGATTTGCGTCAAATCATATATGCATCAAAAACTGGTGATATTGAATTCTTGAAGTTCAGCAAATCGGCATTATCATCTCGAGATACCTATACGATGATTCGAACATCAGAAGATATAAGATGCGATAATATATCAGCTAGTATGTTGACACACTCTGGAATGCTTCTGTGAGGAGGTCACCAAAGACCATCAAAAGCAATAGTTGATTCATTCAATTTCAGACCTAGCCATGAATGTTCAATATTGTTGTTATTCCATGAATCTGGTATTTCAGTAGAAGTGTATTCATTTCTCACATGTTCATGCCAAAACCTCTTTCTCGTCCAGCTACCCTAACCCTACGATCAATCCTGTATCCACTCAATGAAACTTATGCGTAACTTATTATATTTTTCAATACGAGAATTGCATCGAAATCATAACATCAGATCTGAGAATTCACACCAACTAGTAAACAGTGATCTATCCAGATTACCTATGTAAAAACTATCCTTATAAGCTATAATCACTCTTAAAAAGCGCAATCTTGTTATGGTGACAACCACATAATATGAATAGCCTCCAGTAATGAGTTCCCAATACGCAGGAAATTAATTTTCATTCCTTACATCTTCCAGTTCTAATGGAGAAGCACTGTACTATTATATTGTCAACATTACTTTCAATCTGTTCAAAATCGGCTAGCGTATACCAAGTCTGTTTACGTTTGATATGCGACCCATTCAGTCCCTGAGGTTCAGATTTCCAATTCAGTTTTATCTAGAAGAAGCACTGCAAAGTTGCCCCGAAGCGAACACGATAGTACAGCGAGTATGGAGTTCATTTTTGTCTATTTCTCATGATATAACGATACCAAGAAGAGCAGAAAAAAGTCGTCAATTCATGTGAATATTCCGAGTGGAGTCCTCATCCATCAAATTTGACTTAAAAACTTCAAAAATCCATTAAAATCGACTTTCCACTTTGGTCTTTCCTTTTTGTCAACTGGATCATTTGAGATCCTTCCGAATTTCCAAATAACCTACAGAGAATACAGTAATGAAATTTCTCTGAATTTTTTAATTTTCATATTAATTCTGTTTATCCTCGAATTGTAGTAGATTCAAGTGATTTGCAAAACACGGATTCCATCAGTCGTGCCGTAGAATATTTTTCGACACTCCAAAATATCTCATAATTCATTTCCTTTTCTCGGCACCAATTCATATATTACTCGCAATATATGCATTCTCGTATGAAACTTTTGATTTTCCAGTAGAATATGAAATGTTGCCTCCTGGGCGTACTCGAAATGTCTTGTGGAATTTCTATTTATGTTTCAGATGATTCAACCAATTAATCCATATTCTCGTTACTCGATCAAATCATGACATTCATAGAATTAATATAAAGTTAGTTGAAACGATGTAATGAAGACTAGAGTAGTCACTGAAGGTGGTTTTTTTTTTGGCCAAACGCTAGCGGCGTTTCCACTATAATGGCATAATAGCTATGAAACTTCTCAGAGAGTGGAGGTATTCCAGCGGATAACTGTATAATGAGTTGGTGTTTTGAAATTGTGATCACTTAGTTCTCAACTGAGAAGAAGCTTATGACTCTTTCATCTGAATCAATGTTTGAATACATTCAATTGCACAATTATCCATGATGCGATCCTTATTTGATTTATGTGTCGCCATCTAACGGTTCACAAATGAGTGATTCATAGGTATGATGAATGAAATGTTGAAATGGCAAAATGAATCAGACGGCAATGAAGCACAGTAATCGTACTCTCACCATGGTTTCCTACATCAGTTCCTTTGATTCTCCAGCATTATTTCAAGTAATCAGGAGAAAAGAAAATTTGGATCGTCAGAGGACTTTGCATATCGTTGATTGGTACTTTTTGGTCGAGTCTGGTGGAGCGTTAGTAACTGTATAGTTTGTCGTAGATTCTGGAAAAACATTCCTTATGGATTTTTCAGCTTTTGATGGGATTTTCTCTCCTCGTTTCTAAAAAATAGAAAATCCAATCAAAAGCTGAAAAATGAATGTACCACCTCCTCGAAGAACTTACAGACAGTATTCCTTATGGAATTTCTATTGTTATTATGCAATAAAGAAGGAACCCACTCCTTCTTTCGTGACCATACCTACGTTTTCATATTCTTCAACCATGGACTCGCTTTTGGAATTCACTTGCTCTCCTGTGTACCTTCATCCTCGAAACTCGCAAGGCGATTTTCACCTGTTTAAGTTCTTTCCTGAGGAAACAGGAAATGAGACTGTTCAAGATAGCTGGAAACAACTTAAACTTGCGAATGTATATTTGTTAAAGGTATACTTGTGAAATGTGGAATACTTCATGTACATACATATATATGTAGCGAATTTTCATTGGATTTCAATACGAATTCAGTATATGAGATGATGATTTGCGGAAAAAGTGATTTTCTGAGAATCTTTCCATTTCTGAAATGATCAAAACTAATCCGTGGAAATAGTTAATTCTTGAAAAGGATGTTCGATATGGAACTCATGATAAAGTCACTGATATATTCCTTTCAGTAAGATCTAACGATATGGTGATCAAGTGGACCTTGTTACCATCTCTTAGTACAACAGATATCTATCGTTATCGAAATGGGAACCGATAATTCAAAAATCCTTCTACCATTTACAAGAACGTCCATTTCAGTCAAGCAACTTCGTGTTATTTCGATGAATCCTGATTATAGTAACTCTTCAAGTCATTGATTTTGAATTATTGCAATTTCCATAGTAAGCAAGTGAATAACAATGTAGGAAAAGCTGGTGCAGCTACTCTGTCTATTTGCCTATCTAATTTTTTCAACCAGAGCTCTAACGTACAGCTGACTTGATAAAAGCATTCTATTCGTTACCTATAGGAAAAATGACAACAAGGTTAATTCAGAAGTTGTAATTTCGGGTAATCCTCAATCAATGATGAAACCTCATCATCAAAATCTCAAAACATCAACTATGTGTACAGAAATCTGTCAAAATGTGTCCATCTCCTGAAGAGCTCCATAACTTAGATGCCATTATAGCGGAAAATGCCGTTAGTGTGTTGAAGTATTTTTGGCGAAACAAAACACAATCAGTAACAGCACCAGTCTTCTGTACATCGTTATATAAATATTCCAAATTCTGACATATTTTCATCGCTATATGTCGAATTATTTTTGTGGATATTCTATCTGAAATAGAATTACTTGATATAAGATTAAAAGAACGATTGAGAAATGTATGTATTTTCATAGCTGTTTTTTTTTAAATTCCTTCATCATTCTTCCTCTCAGTGCGTTCATCAATTTTTTTCGTTAATATTCATCCACACAAATACACTCCTAGCTTTCGAGTCGTTTTTGGAAGCAATGAGGTTATTAAATTATCATCATCATCATTAGTAAAATTATCATTATTATTATCATTATTTCAATTATCACCATCATAGAACATAGGAGGTTGGAAAAAAGTAGTATATATATACTATATAACTTGACTTGTAGAAACGTATCGCAGTCCCACGTACCAAGCTCACTGTGAATTGCTATCAACGTGCAAGAAGACATATTACACCATTATGGCGTGCAACATAACACCTCGTTAGTGTTACTTCAGTAACTTCTCGAGATGCGGCAGTGACGTGAGTAGAACAACATTCAGAAAGGACAGCAAAGAGGGAATTACAGGAGACTAAATTACACGGTGCTAAAATTTGATTCGAAGTAGCGAACTAGATACTTCTTATTGAGTTCACTGACTTTTCTCTTCACTTTCCAATCTGTATCAGGTCAACTAAACCATGTGAGAATATGTTTAAAAAAATAATTATCTATCGTTATATTGCTTTTCCCCTCTTATCAATTCTACAGTTTTTGATTTTCCAATCACAACACAGCTGAAATGAGTGATATATTATTTTCTGTTTATGGAAAAACTATCGGGATCGTTCGTTTGTAGGTATATATGCGGGTGGGTCGACAGTGTGTTGTCGAAAGATATCGTCTGATCTATTCTAGAGAGAAGAACGAAAATTTCATACGGAAGTGAGTTCCATTCGAGAATTATTTTCCGTCGTAAGGATATGGGAAGTAGTTTTTTTCAAGAAACATAAATATATTCATCCGGGATGAATCCGTGATAATTTTGCTCATTGAAATTTTCTCGCGGTCGAAAATTCATCAATTGTCATCATGAATTGCGAAACCTTCACCTTCAGAAATTTCAGGAAACTTTTTGGGAGATCGATGCTGAGATCTGATCTGATACTGAGAGATCGTGCTCCACCACATCGTCAAATGGAAATTTTGTCGAAATTAAAAGGATGATTATAATGACATTTCATCTTTGTTGGAATTGAAACTCGCCAATATGGTTTCTCCAAAATGGAACACCCTGTATTTCTTCATCTAGCTGAATTGGCGTGTGGGATAGCTCAATTTTTTTCTGTATGCGTCTCATATACAAATACCGTACTTTTCGAGAGATCTCAAATCTCCTAATCAAAGTGAAAATTAACTCGATTTCAATCAAGATTGCTTTGGAAATGAACATTGCATTATCATACTGACATTTTGGAGTTCGATAATGCATGATTCATTGTAAGTATTGTACCGTTGATTGAATAATTATTGTAATTAATATGATCCATATCGTATGTGCGTTGAGCAAAGAACAGGGAAATGCAAGAATATATCCGCACATGGAAGTGGAAAGAATTCCACAGAGGAGTGGGAATGTGATATGTGATAGAAACGAGTGAGTGGTCCATCATAACGTGGATTTAGTTCATTTCGATTTCCATTGGTGATCAGAACAAGATCACCAGGTTTTATAGAAAAAGGTGTTGAGTTTGTATAATACCGATCTTAACGATGACTTCGATGAGCTATTTGGAGCCTGTACCTGACTTGTTGTTCATATGAATCTACATCATATTGAGTATAACAGTAGAGCATGTCAGTGTTTCTGAAAAAATAGCCTTTTTTGCGACGGGCAATTTATATCCGTCAATATCGGTTGAAGCGAATTTGATTTTACAGAATCGACGATCGTATGGCAATCTCTACTTAAACGGTGCGGCCTTAGTGAGGTAGTTTGCCAGGTCTACATGTTTCGGAAAGAAACAATTGGACAATCTGTATCGATGCCTCATTGAAAGCAGAGGCGGCACTCAAAAAAGTTCTCCAGGGTTAAATTGGGTACGACCCCAAGAAGTTTATCACCCTGTAGGTATCCAAAAATGCTCAATAGCCCTAAATATTGATAGTATATGAAGTGTACCAAATTTCAATCGATTATTCCAAGAACTGTAGGAAAAAATTCAAAAAAAAAATCTGAAACTTCATCACCCTGTAAATCGGAAACGAAGCTCTCACGCATATTTGTTTTCTTGAGATTTCATACAAAAAACTGAAACACCCTGTATATCATTCATTTATATATCGATATTCATATTCATAAAAAATCAGATGATAGTAAATACACTCAATTATTCCAGTATGATGAAAAAACTTGAAAAGATGGCTTCAGAGGAGAAGCGCTGCAGCTCATTAGAACATACTACACGAATCGAACACAGTACGTTCGAATAGAGCATGGTGTCCCTCAGGGTACTGGGCTGGTGCCGATTCTATTCAACTCGTACTACCCATCGAATCTGAGAAGGGAAAATGATGAGTGTTGCAGTCAATTTATGAGAAGAATTGGAGGAAACTCTAGAAAGCGACTTTCAGCTGATACTGAATTGGTTTGATGCGAATATCCTCACGGTGAATACCGACAAATCTAATTAGAAGACACCACAATCAGCTATCGAAATTCAACTCACTGACAGATGAACAGAAACCGAAATGATATACCTCGACATAATGATAGGCATTTCAGGTGAGATCGGCGAATGAATTACTCGATCAAAGATTAAAGAAGTGATCATCGAAGTTCAAACTCCTAAAAAAATTCTCAACCCTGCCGCGGCTTGAAAACCTTCATCACTCACTCATTCAGTCGCAATGAGATCATGTTTTGATGAAATGGAAAAGTAAAAATGAAACTCACCTGAAAAATTTCGCAGAAATGGCTACTTAAAATCATATTCGATGGTCCAAAATGAACAACTACACCACGAATCTGACATGTTAGATTATGAGAGAAATGTATTGTCGAACTCTACTGGTACACCAGTTCAGAAATGAATGAGACATTCGATATGGAACATATCATAGATAGTACACGAGGAACAGAAACAAGATGACGAAAAAGGAAATCCACTGAGAAGTCAATAGGTTCTGGAAGTCACTGCTGGACAGCGCTGAAAACTTATAATCTCCTTCCACACGACATACGATGCATAAACATTTTCCACAATTTCAAAACTACAGTAGAAACATGCATGACTGCATGTTTTTACCTCGTAAAACTATTCATCAAACGATGGAAAACTCACCCCATGCATCCGCCCCCTAAACCCCAGCTA
Source organism: Gastrophysa polygoni (assembly GCA_963576655.1). Classification (NCBI taxonomy): domain Eukaryota; kingdom Metazoa; phylum Arthropoda; class Insecta; order Coleoptera; family Chrysomelidae; genus Gastrophysa; species Gastrophysa polygoni. The sequence continues at coordinate 13,684,316 of OY755083.1, read as the reverse complement.
CCTCACTGAAAATACATTGAATAGCAAACCCCTACTTTCGATACATCATTGGAAAGCTGACAAAAATGGTTCTCAATGGAAGAAATGATAATAAGATATGATGAATGATGATAAGAAATTATCGTCAAGTGAAGGCTCATCGGACGTACAATTCTGGACATCCACTGCGCATCCATGTTTGCACGTACAAAAGATATCTATCCGAAGTCCATGAACGTTCGGACTCGAACTGGACAATCAATGGACGTCCGATAGACTTCTGTACCATATGGGATTTTGGTAGGTTTTGAAATAAAAATTGACGAACTCATGAATTTTGTTTTCCTGATATAAAATTATTTTCAACATACCAAAAATATGTAGATTGGAACAACTGGTTCCAATTGAGAAACGATCAAGAACCATCATCATCATGTTCGAGGGGTCTGAACCTTCCAAACTCAGACCTCAGTCGGGCCCAAGCGGCACGTCTATATTTTTTGGGACTCGTTACTAACGCAGCTCTGATAATTATCATCGAATTGTTTTGCAATAGTGAATCGAGCTACGAGATAAGCATTCGTTATTCGAAATTAGGAATTGTAAATTTCCGTCTCGACTGGGGTTTGAACTTCGAACCCACAATATCTTTATTATCCATGATTTATGAAAACTCTGCACTATTTATTACTATTATTCAATGCACTATTATTTAAACCACTCAAGTCACCAAACTACTTTATGTTCTGGGGAAAATTATAGTTGCAAATATTTCAACCGTTGGAAATATCAACTCCTTGAGCTAGTCCCAACCTATCTATGAAAATTGGATGGATAGCAGAATCGATACTATCCACAATCACTGCATAATTGTCAACATCATTCACTTTTATTACTTTACAAGTGCACAACCGTCCACTATATATTATAATCAGGCGGCAATGGACGGAAATACCTGTTTTTCTAATCTTCGCCTCGGTCCCGTTTCCGTTGCATGTATTGCAAGGACTGATTAAAATCTGGAGACACGCTCAGATTTATCCTTCCTGGGTTTAATAATAAGGCTTGCCTGACGTTTAATACCATCGATCTCCTGAACTAATGCAGCCCAGACAAAGCTGTAGAAGTTCACGGTCGGAATTAAAGTTTGCTAGATAAATTGAAAATCAGGTGTCGCACGATCGAGAATGTATCGAGGCTCCGTTTCTCAAACAATTTTATGCACTGGGAGGTTTTATCCGGCAGATAAACTTTGTCGGAGCTTGTAAATCCCTGCAGGCTTCCCTGCAATTTACCGCAGTAGGTTGGTATGAAGTTGTTGGCTGATACCGAACTGTTCAAGTCATTCAAATATTCGTTCAAGAACTATGCACCCCAAAGTGGGGAATCGTTTGGAAGCTACAGGATGGAGATGTTCATCAGAAGAATACAAAGTTTCACCACACCACCTTACAGTGAGCATCATGAGTGCCCCCTATCTAACTCGTTAGGACTCTTTTCAGGAAAATCGCCGAAACACTTTTGATATCTACAATGTAAATTCTCGAAAGAAAAGTCTCTGCAATTTTTCTAACAAGAGAGTGAGATAGGGAGAGAAGTACCCTAATTCTGCGACACTTCCCATCAGATCCGTCATCCAAACGTATGATTCAACTCTATTGGAAAATACATCTGACACTCTGACAATTTTCTTTATCATTATTATCATCATCATTATCATAATTATTATCATTATCATCTTGATTATTATCGATTATTATTATGATTATTATCATTATTATTATTATCAGTAACATACCGGCACGGTGAAATAAACGAGACAGATTCCAGGAAGACAATCTACTCATGACAATCCAACTAGCTTACTCTTTATATTTCTAACATCATTCTTTGTAAACCATTTTGAGAGAATGAACGTAAAATTGTTATACTGAATGATATTCTTGCTCTCAAAGAAGGCAGTTTTCCGAGTTGTGGAAGTTTGTTGAAATGTTGAGAAGTGACCTTGTTACACCTCGTGGAAGTCTTCTCTGGCATCTCTCTCTTCTATAGTAATAGCATCAATATCAGGATGATTCGATGAAATAGTAGACTTGTCCTGGAAATTGAATTTCGGCGAGGTCGAAAGCTGAATGAAAAATAAATGTTTTGCTGTAGTTCAGAAATGTTATCCGATGTTTCCGAATCAAAAGTTCATGAGTTTTCCTGACATAGATGAGTTTCTGTTGATGAGATTCGAGTGGCGGATGGAATCTGCGGATTCTGGGAACTTTATTTGAAGTTATTATTGTGATACCAGACTTGATCATCGGACATGAGGACAACGGCAGAAACAATTAGTTCAAAATGAAAAAAAAACACAATTCCGGAATGATGAAAAATCGACATACATTAAGCGATCACCATATTTTATCCTGCAACGTCTATGTCACAGATCAACATGCTCCGAAACTGATATCTTTACCATCGAGAGTAAATAGCGCTTACTTCTAAGAATTCAAATTCCATGCCAAACCTGGCTGGTGTGTTTTGGCAGTAGAAGACTGAACTTCCTCTACGTACACTGCAAAATGAAAACGTTCTATGTCAGTCATGAATGCACCACATACTTATAATGTCGTAGGAATCGAAAAAAAAAAACAAAATACCTGAGAAACAACTATGATCACTATATATAGATGTACACGTCTAAAAATTGCACTTCGAAAGGTTGGAAAAATTGTTGATATATTGTTGAACTGATTTCAGAGGAAATATTCTTGTTGGCGACATGAGCATAAATTTTCATGAAGTTCCTCCAGAATTAACAGAACTAGCCTGTTTTTTAAATTCATTCGGACTTCATACAACCATATTCAATCATACTCCAAGGTCTTTCACATGTTTTCAATGACAATATATTGACCACTATAGCTGAAAACAGCTAAGGTTCAGTTGACGCTGATTGTGGTGCACACATCATGATACTCTATGATAAGGAAATAACTACAAATACAACATGGACAAGAACTATAACAGCGAAAGCCATTCAGAAATTATTAAATGAGATTGACTGGTCCAATTTCTCAAATCCGTCGAATCAATCTTCGTTTTCTGATGACTTCCTATAGTAAATCAGTACGTTTTCGCTTCAGTGTTTGCATTGCAGATTATGGTGCACCTATCTTGATACTCTATGATAACGAAATCATTACGAATACAACATGGAGAATAACTACTTCAAGAACTATTATAGAAGCATTTCCTACTGAAAATATTCAAACCAAATGTGAAAGGGACACTTGTGAATTGGTATAAACGATGATTAATTGAGAAGTTTGTGAGATACATTTTTATGTCTCGCAACGATTTGTGAGACTGTACAACAATTACGAAGAGTACTCGTGATCGTACTCGTAGGAGTTAGAGAGAAGAGATTACAGTAGAGTAATGCAACAATATCTCAACACCAACGAAATTCTCATGGAAAGTTTATAAGAAGATCTGACATTATGGAGCGAGATGTCGAGAGAAATTGCAGCAAAATTCTTTCGTCTGACCATGGTGTCGAGCCTTCACAGCTTTTGATGATTATTTCGCTACTATCGCAGATGGAATAATGAACACATCTTTGGAAGACATATCGACAACCAGTACCTCATTCTCCATGTTACCAGTTACCGGAATGGAGATGGTTGAAGCAGTTGAAAAACTGCAGAACTCATATTGTACTGACGTCTGTGGATTCAACAGCACGATTTTCGAAGAAACTCTTATTTTCGAAGAAACTCTTGGAATTTTGATTAGACTTCACTATCGCTCCTTATTGCTCACGACAGCGACCTATTCCGCTCTTCTTCATTCACATGTCAATTATGGTACTCTACTAAGGGGTTACTCTTATCATTCTCACAGAATTTTGAGATATCAAAAACGGGCAGTCAGAATTGAGCTCGCGCTGATCACTGCCAACCATTATTAAAACGACTCATGAGTTTGAAGATAATATCATTACTTGTTTCAGCTTCCACAGGTACCGAAAAAGATAACTATTATATTCTGAATGTCGATGAATCATTTCTTTTTTGATAAAATGAGAGAAATGATAATTCATGAATTCTATGGCCAATGAACATTCACCTGTTCATTATTCACTATTACCAATGCTCATATTATCGATAATTATTCCATTTTCCTACATACGATAGAGTTTTTTCGAGCCATATTTATACATATTCCGATGTATTTCTCTTTCTCTTCGATGTTGGTAACCCTGACGACGATAAAAAATTTTTTTTCAGTTCCTTCCCATGGAAAAAGTTTGGAAATAGGGTCTTACAGTTCTATACGACGTCCAATAGCCATCAAGTCATCAATACGATCAGTTCTCCCGACATCAATGCGAAGGTGATGAAGGAATGACTATAAAAATTGAATGAGCTGATTCGGAGTATAAAATGATAATTCTTGGCTTGTGAGGGCATACCGGGGTGGAGTGAGATGAATAAGTGAACATACACTCACGAAATGGAGCAACAACGCCACTATTTGTACTGCGTGGCCTTGAAAACTCATAATTCCCAACGAAACTCTGAGCACTGACAGATAATTCCAATATTACGACAAGTCAAAAATGTCCTAGATAAATAACGAAGGAAATCCAAGAAATTTCAAGGAAGAGTGGCTGTCATAAATTGTTACTCACACATCGGCAGCACTGTATTCATCACCACGTTCAAAAATGACACATCATTGGAATTTTCGTTTTATCACCTTCTGGAATACATATTTCATGATATCATCCTGTCACTGTTGGCAAATCAGAGATGATATACAAATAATGATTGATCCCATGTGTTAATGTTCGTTTGTTTGAATTTTGATTCAAGATGTTACTATTTTCTAGGCTGATTCACAATGCAAGACGTTTCCAGTGAACTAGACAACGGATCACTTTGAAAATATGATGGAGGCCATAAACGGTCAGTACCACCCAACCACTACCTAATTGATTCAGAATATCAACTTCCAGTCACTTTTTCAAAAGCTAACGAAATATCCGTCTTTTGAAACCACCCTGTATTGAACTGACAGATTGAGTTTGGATGTTGGTTAGGAAATCGATAGAGATTCTGAAAATTATGTACAGGGTCTCAAAGTTGCAACTGCTCACTAAGAGAAGCGGCAACACCGCATTGTTGGAAATATCCGAATTTGATCTGCATCAAATTCTCAAAGTGATCCGTTATCTGGTCCACCAGAAACATCTAATGTGCCATCCACCGTGACTCAGCCTGTATGGAAGTTTGGCCAAATATGTGCTCACTCGATGGGTGAGCTTATTAATCTTGTTGGAACATAGAGTGCATGAAAGCAGATAGTTTCAAGAATATCACAATGCTGCATAACCGTTCATACCAGGAGTGCGTTAAAATCAAAATGTATTCCTTCACTTGTGATGATGATTCTTATATTTTTCCATTGAAATGATATCATAAACTCGTCATCAGTTTTTAGTTCGAAGTGTATACCAATTTCACCAAACCACACGTTTGAACTTGACTTGACGGACACATCCCGCCTTGTTTACTATCGTTGAGACCGAGAACACGAAAACAACATAGATACGGGGGTCATCTTATACCAGGGGACGTCGGACGGGTTTGATTGCGATTGTTGATGTTGCGGTTGTTCTTGTTCGGATTCAACTAAAATATTGTTCTGATATTGTTCTAATTCAACAGGTCAAATTGAATAACATCACATCTGTTCCACTGAAGTTGCAACAAGAAATACCTCAGGGAAGTATTCCAGGCCCTTTGATGTATACCATCTACACCAGTAACTTCTGCTCGAGATTGATACACTGCAAATATCATTTTTACGCGGACGACACACAGCTGTACTACTCATTCAGACTTTGTGATATAGTTGAAGCCAACGGTTTGATCAATTCAGATTTGAATGAACTTCTTGATTTAACAAATGAACACTTACTGAAAATCAATTCGAAAAAATCTGTCGCTCTTCTTTTTGGGTCAGACAATCAGAGAAGCGTCGCGCTCAATACCTTGCATATACAAATTGGTAATAACACTATCGAGTTCGAAAATAATTGTAAGAATCTCGGGCTTTTCATGGATTCTAAGCTACGGTTCAGATATCATATTACCCAAAAACTTAAAAATGCTTACACATCCTTGAAGCTCATTTACGGGCATAGAAAATTTCTAAACTCTGAATTAAAAACCCAACTTTGTGATAGTTTGGTTCTTCCTCACTTCAATCACTGTGATGTTGTATATGGTCCGTGTACCGATAGCATCGACAATAGAAGAAACCAGAGAACACAAAATTCATGTTTGAGGCTGATATTCGGTGTTATACGACCACAGCGTATTTCCCATAAATTGATGGACACTGGTTGGCTTAGCATGTTCAATCGTCGCAAACATCACATGGCATGCTTTTTCTACAAAATTTTGGAAAGTGAAGTACCGAACTACTTATATCGTAGAATTACATTCAGAACGGATGTACATAACCTGAATTTGAGGCGTATGAATATGTTCATGATTCCCAAGCACAAGAAGCAACTATTTAAACGGTCTTTTTCTTATAATGTTACACTATTTGGCGACATTTTGGATGTTCCAAATTTCTCCTTATCATACGAAGCATTCAAGAGTTGGTACAAACGATTTCTCTTCTCTCGACAATGACCATTATTACACATTACTATTCTGGTATATATTGAATATTTCTAGATTACAATTATTTATTCATAAAATTTGTCAATATTATATATATATATATATATATATATATATATATATATATATATTGTATTTTCTTTTTGTTTGCTACTCCTGGTGCAGTTTTCTTTTTTTAGCTTAGGTTATTCTCTGTATTTTTGAGGAAACTGTGGAAGAATCGGCCCCTTGGCCTAACAGTTCTCCTATTATTTACCTACTTGTGCCTCTTGTAACTTGTATTGGTGAATAATAAATGTATTATTATTATTATTATTATTATTATGTAGCCTAATGATATATAAGCATGTCTGGAAGGAGAGCAGGATTAATCTAATGATGGGCATATACGTGGAGAAATATCTATGTATTCTTCAATATAATGATGACTTAAATGTATAATAAATCCGCAATCTTCTATATGAAGAATATTCATATGGAAATCCTCAGCATGGATTATGAAATGCAACCAATCAAATGAAAAATTGTATCTCGTGTGAAAATATTTCATTCGAAAGTGCAAAGCTAGAGTAATGTGATAGAGTGAAATGATGTACATGATTATCTACATTTGAAGTATTTACTAGAATTCAATTGATGAATTTGATTCGTGTTTCTCAATCTCGATAATGTCGGCATTAGTTGTGCTCGAATGAAATAAGCATACTTCTGGAAAATCATTGTTTTTTCGATTATTTCAAGGTGTGCAAGAAAAGTCGCCGACGTAAAAGTTACTCCTGGATGATCATCACCTTGTATTTTATCTATTAATGGCTTTTCACTCCAAGTTCCTGGAGAAAATAAACTGACAGTTTTACACTGAAGAAACGGACTCGACAAAATAAAGGCTGATTATTGAGTATGGTTTTTCGCTCTAAACTATATAATCTTCATAATACCCCCTATACCAATTTTGATTTCAGGATTGAAGCTACCATGTGTTTTCATTCACGTTGTCTAGTCCTTATCGTTTTCAATTCTATTCGAAATGAACAACTTCACCATGTGCTGATAATCAATTTGTCAACCGGAATCATCTTTTGGATAACTGGAATATAATATGTGACCTAGTGATGATGTAGGTAATCCAAATAATTTCCATTCTTGACACCTTCAGAAATAGAATATGACTGAATAGGTGTTGGAATATTGTAGGATACAAGTATCGTGTTGAACTACAGGAGTAGAATAACGGAATGATGTCAATTCAATTGGAAGGTTTTTCCGCAATTGGAAGGGCCTCTAAAAAATGATAATTCTTCACCTAGTCTACTTTTGCAACCTTCCGCGCTTAGGCTATCCACTGTGTAATGTGTGATACCTACTGTCAGCCGACTGAGGTTTAGACAGGGAGAGGAAAAGGTAGCAGGCGGCATCCGCAGAGTGCCGAAATTGGGATAGTACATTTCCTAAACTGTGGTTCAACTTTGATAAAGGAAATACTTCTACCTCATTATATGTAACCAAATTCCGCAACAATATCCCCGACACCTCGAAAGATGGAGAGGAGAAGGCAGACTCCATACCCTCAGATCGAAATAAATGTTCGTTCAGTTCAAAAACATGAAATCAGGAATGTACTATGACCATACTCATAGTTTGATACGGGAGACTGAAATACCTAGTCGGTTTTGACATTGCCGAATGTACCTCAGTTCCCGAGTTCCATTTCAAATCTCCCGCAAAGCACAAGATGGAGGTAAACTTGCTTGCCCTCTTGTTAATATGATAAATTGGACATGTAACTCGTAGAACATCCTCCGTTCGCATGAGTCTTCGATCAAGGATGATTCTCTCGGAATATTGATGCGTTTCGAGAGAAAATTGCAAAAATAAACATCGCAAAGATATGAATTCATAACTATGCTGAAACTTTGATCATGGTTCATGGATACAAATGTAAACTTCTACTGAAGAACTGTGCGCTAAAGACTTCTTTTTCGTTACTTCATTGAAATTATTATTGAATAATTCTATACTCAATTCGCTGATGTCCTCATTCATCATTCATCAAAAAGGAACTGAAATGTACATCAAGAATCGTGAATATAGGGCCATGCAAAGTTATAGAAGATATTGCAAAAATATCCCAAAACAAACATGTGCTAGTCATTGCCATCTTTAGATCTCAGGCTGGAGACAAAACTGAATTTTTCTCTGCTTTACGGTCATATCCGGAACAAACAGGAACTGTATCAGTTGACCATCACAACTTAGTTGGGGGTGTGGATTCGAACATTTCAAAAGAATATAATAATGAGGATGTCAGTAACTATTCAGATATAATGGGTGAGTATAATTTTGTGTCTATCATGAATGCAGTAACAAATTTCCAGGGTGAATTGACTAGCTGCATTGATCACATATTTTTGAAGTCCAAGCACGATTAACAGAATAACTACATATCTTCAACCTATAGCACCGGTATCAATAATCACAAATCCATACTTGGGGGTACCAAAATTGAACATGAAGAAAAATCCTACGTCAAACAAAATATACAAATATTTCATTAATTTCAATGACCTAAGGAAGGACATGGAATCCAACAATTGGCACCCTTTCTGAAATCTATTCTGAATTCCTATCTTATCACCCAACAAGCAATAATCAGCGTCTTATTCGACGAAATACAAGTGAAGTAAAAATAAAAAAAATATCAACATCCATGCAATGACTGGATCACAGAAGCTGTTATGAGCTCAACAAAAACGAAACAAGAATCACAAACACAGTATAAATTGGACCGAAACAACCCCATAATAAAACAAGAATTTACCTACCATATTCCGAAATGGAAAAGAAAAAAAATCGAAAAATACAGAAAATCTATGGCGTATAGTTAAACAAGTAAGCAGGCAGACCGATGAATACACAACCGAAGAAAAAAAAAGGAGAAATCATAAGTGAACCATTAACGACATCCAACTACTTCAATGAGCACTATTCACCTGTGGGTGAAAATCGTGCAAAGACGATAAAAAAACCCTCATCACCTAGACCCACAGTACAGTTGCTTCAGAAATCATTTCACCAGGTTCCTGTTGAAAGAGAAGGAATTGAATTAATTATTGAGTATTCGAGAACGGGTGAGTCCCCTGGAGAGGACACAATTGAAACGGATACGATGAAAATGATTGCAAACGAAATAGCACCCCTACTCGAACATTTAATCAACGTTATATTTAATAAAGGAATTTGTCCTTCTGATTTCAAAGAAGCAATAGTGATTCCAATCTACAGAAAAAGTGATAGGAGAGATGTAGTTAACTATAGACCCATTTCTCCTATCAACATATTTGCAAGAATATTCGAGAAATCACTGAAAAGCAGAATCAATGATTTCTTCGAAAAAAAAAACACAGGAATGTCAACGAACGATATCACATCTGAATTAAGTAGAGAAATAAATCACTGCATTGATTCTAGTAAGCCAACAATTTGTGTCTTTCTAGATCTCGTCAAGGCCTTCGATACTGTGAGGAGTAGCACTCGAACTCTTCAAAAGTTATCTCAAAGATCGTAAGCAATCGGTGAGAACAGGGGAAACTATTAGTCATGAAAATAAAGTATCATATGGAATGCCACAAGGAACTGTTCTTGGACCAATACTGTTCTCTATTTATATCAATAACTTACTCACCCAGAAACCGTCTGGAGAAATTTACAGCTTCGCCGACGATACAGCCATTCTCTACTCATCTGATTCATGGAATAACCAGAAAAGAGAAATTGAAAAAGATTTGGAAAACATATTCAACTGGCTTAGCCACAAACTATTAACAGTCAATTTCGAGAAAACTCACTTCGTCCCTTTTGCCAGCTATGAAAATCACTTGCCAGATTTCAAAACTCTTGAGCTGGAAGTAAATCAAAATAATGTCAAAATAAATGCAAATAATGAAATACAATACCTTGGAATAACTATCGACTCACATCTGAGGTGGAATTATCACACTGAGCAGGAAAGCAGAACAATCAGAATTATTTTGTATCAATTCAAGTGTTTAGTCGAGATACTTACTCTCAAGCAATTGAGAATTTTATATCATGCTCTGGTCGAATCACGCCTGCAATATTATATACTTAGCTGGGGTGCATGTTCATACACCTACTTGCGGAAGCCAGATGTCCTTCAGATATTCGATATTTCAACATTTATATATTCTATATTTTCACATTCCTTACTTTTATATTCGATACTCTTATATTCACCGCAATTCTTGATTTATCTTGCTATAATATGCTTTTGTGATTCTCTACTTTTGCAGAAATTTCTGATGTATATGATTACAATAACTACATACCACTGGTACTGTTTCATCAAACACCAATAATTCATTATATTGTAGTATTTTTATACCCATATACAACCGTTCATGGTTTCTTTGGGTTATCACTTATTGCGATGAAATATTCACTCAATGTAATTTATCGTTCATATGTATTCTTCTGCAATAAATTATTATTATTATTATTATTATTATTAAGAATGGACTTGAAAAAGAACGCATGAAATGCTGAACGTGCAGCTCAAAAATGACAACGGTAATAGATCACAGGCCTCGGAATGATACTCGAAGAGATTTTGAACCAAATTATAATCATTCACGGAAGTGAAATCTTCTTTCTTGGCCCAGTTAGTACAACTATGTGGGTAAAACTGGAGATATTGCCAAACATATCAAGGATTGTGAAATATCAAGGGCAAGACAAAGCGAATCATTATGAATATTTTCCAATCATCAGAGAACTCGGGCAATTCCGCATGGACTAGAATTCCAGCAGTGCATAATTTACATCTTGAAATAATGCTATTTTCCCGAGAATTCCCTCTCAGGTTGGATCCCGATGAAGCGACACTAATTCCTCATCTTTAGTGGGGACTCATTTCTTATTCTCCCAGCTGAATGCTATATTCAAATATCTTCTATTGTCTTTAATGTGATTCAGCTAATATCGCAGCTTTATTTCCCAGCTAATATAAATTTGAAATAACTCTCCTTGGTGAATTATGATTTCAATTCCTCGACTCCAGCCGATGGTGTACCGGAAATGATGTAACCGGCAAGACGACGGAAACGAGATAGCGTTCCCAACTAGGAAGAATATTTCGGTGATAAATGTTGTGGAGATTGGAAAAAGATCACTGATTATCTTGATGCATGTAGTGTATCCAGGGCGTAGTCGCTTACCTGGTAGTTAGTGGTTTCTCTCTCATTATTTTTTCATGCTCGTCTCAGAAATCATGCTTTCTGGTCGATTCTCATGCTACAAAATGATTCTTTGTAGTTTCATTCGATTTCTGGCTGATCCAGTGGAACTTAATTCAAGTTATTCTTGCTCACAATCTTCATTTCTGATGAAATGTTCCAGAGATGAATTTCTGATCTTCTGCTGCATGATATTTGAAGTATTGTGAATGTGAGAAAGAATTGAATTCTTGTCGATCACTACCCATAAAACTTGAGGAATTGCACGAGTTCATGAGGAGCTATTGGAGGTCAAGATGGTAATTCAAACACTGATCGAATACAAGGAATACCAATGATAATTTAATATTTCTGTGCACACGTTCGAGGAGTTTTATTGATTTTCATGGAATACACTACCTACCGATTATTGCGATTTGAGAATTGATATGTTGAATTCGAGGTTCAGATAATCCCTCACAAGATCTTGCTAGGTTGGATATGATATTTCCATTGCGTCAATAGACATTTTCATAGGAGATGCAATTGTACATTTTGGTATTTTGTGGTAGTCCTGACAATGGGATGTGTCTCTAGGACAGATAAAACACGATGAAGTTGATTATACTCAATTCGCTGATTATACAATTGATACACGGACGAAAAGATCATCCGGTCTGTAATGCTTATTCTTCATTAGTGATGAACTCTCAGAAAAAAATCCACTCAAGAACGAGGAATCTTCATATGATTCATAGCTTCTGACTCCTGGATATCCAGCTTGAAACAGTCAATAGTGAAGCACAATATCTCGTCTCAAACTTCGCTTCATCAAGCACCCATCCATCAATGAAAACTTCACCTCCAAACATCAAACACAAAGACGAATTCCAATGCCTTCCTCATCTCCCATCGTTCCACAGCTGGCTTACACGATATTCATCGAACATCATAGGTTTTCCTTTCGTATTGTCAAGAAATATGAGAGAACGTGAATCGGCGATGACCATTCTTCTAAGCACGATGATGTACCAGCACATTATTCTCGACAAGTCAAGGAATACCTTGATATCCGATACCCTGATCGTTCTATAAGATGAAGTGGTCTCCGTTCATGACCACCGAGATCTCCATATCTCACAGTCCTCGATTATTACGTTCGAAACAATTGGTTCACCATAGAGGTCGAAACTAGGGAGGAAATGAAAGAGAATAGAAACAGCTGGAGATGGGATTGAAATGATGGTCAAACTGTCAGGCAAGCCACCAGAGGTGCATTGTATCGATGTATAAAATGCATAGAAGTTGTTGGAATACATTTCCCATCAACGTTGGAACAGTAGATTCAGAGTTGTGATTTATTCCATTATTGGTTGGATCCATTTCATTCTTCTTGATAATATGAATGTGAATTTTCAATAGTTGAAAGAACCGATGCTTGCAGCAGTGTAGCAAAGTCATTCTGATAGAACATCCATCCTATTGTTTTCTCTTCCCATTACTCTCACCTGTCAACTCTTCCTCAACAAGAATGGAATTTGCAAGTATTCAGTTTGCATATATCCAGTTGAATAATGAGGAGCTATGTGCCATATCAAAATTGAAAATCCATTCAGAATATTTTGTTTGATCTTCTTTGAAGAGCCCGTCCAAGTGTGCCGTACAAATTGAAGAGCAGTTCCTATAAAATTTCGTCTGCTTTTACTGAATCTGACCGACTTTGTCTCAGAGAATACAATTAGCAACTTTTTTGACAGAACATTGAAAAATCAATTCTTTCATTCTGGCTATGGAAATCTTCTTCCATATCATTATATCTTGGATAGTTCCGGGAAAGACACGTCGCTGCCAAATTCCAGCAGATTACGATGAAAAATTTCCGGAATATCCGTCGTCAAAATTATACGACGGATTCACCTAATACCCTGTATCTCCGTTATGGAGGTCCGGAAACAATTCTCATATAGTCACACCGACTCACCTTGATCCACTCTGGCATTTTTCTCATGAATCACCATAATCAACACTGATTTTCACAGTTTTCAAAAATACGTTGGAGTTATTTGTTTGTGAAGTGAATGAAGATAGATTCTCATTCTCTAATGAGTTTGGTGATGGATGAGAGTGAGAATAATAATGAGTAAGATACAATAAATGTACATGAAAAAGTAAGAAAGTAGCTGAATTGTATCAGATGTATGAAGAAGGTGATTGTTAACTTTGATTCCCATCACAAGGGTCCCTTGCAAGTTTCATTATACTTGTAATTTGGGAAAATCATTGACTGATTCCGGGTAGAGTATGAATGTCTATCTGCAGGGCGTACGAGGATAAGAAATAAAACGTCATAGATGTAGACATAAGTAACTGTGGATATTATGTTATTTGCGAAATGATGCTCAGATGATTCTCTATAACTCAAGTCAAAAATAGTTCGGATGGCTCGTTTTTGTACAACAAATGTGGAGGATGCCTCAACGGCAGTGCCCCAAAGTTCTATACCATACTGCAGCAGACTATAGTATACTGTATCTTCATATTGGTGTTAGTTCTGATTGTTCTATATCTCTGGTCAATTCCCCATTCAATTCTCTTATATGTTCAACCTAGTCGAAGTTATCATCTATGTCGAGGCCAAAGAATTTCAAGGTGTGAGAGGTATTTATTATTTATCATGAATATATATAACTCTTTATTAGCACTTAATTTGCTCTTTACAAGAAGAATAGTGTACAGATATAATAAAAATGAAACAAAATAAAATAAAATACGCTATCAGAAGGCACACATTAAAAATACTATAGGTAGTGAGAGTTCCTAATAGTTGAAGGTTAAAACTACTACAACAGATTAAAAACTACTTACTACAAGATATTAAAATTGGTTGAATACATAGTCTCTACATTGTCTTTTGAATAGGCTCAAAGATAATGTGTTTTTGAATGTCTCTTGTGTTAGGGCTGAAGGTTGCTGTATATCCGAGTGATGAATGAATACGCTTGTATCATCAGCAAATAGTGAGAATGAAACGCATGAGCAATCACAAGTGATGTCATTGATAAAGATGAGGAACAATGTGGGTCCAAGTATGGAGCCCTGTGGGACACCTTCCATCAAATTCGTCGTTTCTGAGTAGAAGTTGGTGAGATTGTTATTTTTATCGGCTTCCACTTCCACTTGCATTTTTCTATGACTACGTTTCAATAGCTAATAGCGTCATGTATTTGTTTTGTACGAAAATATTAAATACTAAATATTAAATACGTGCAGGAAGTCTCAATCTTGTTAAAAACTCATCATTCGAATGAATGAATGGATGAATGAATGAATGAAAGGAAGAATGAAGTGAAAAAATAGACAAGTCGTCAGTTATCGTTTGGGAAGATTATGTGTTTTCGTTCAATTTCCATAGCGATATTCGACATTCGACTGTACGTTGTCAGTTCAAAATTGAATTCATGTCAGAAGTTGCTTCGAATTTCCAATCTGATAGTTCCACGAATTGATTCAACAACCTTAACTTCAGTCTTTTGAGTTTTCAGAAAAAACATTGAGAAATATCATCATGCGGGTTCCTTAACCTTCTCAGAATTCAGAGATTCGTCGAACTATATTCGACTATTGTTGTTCAATATCCGATTCATCAGGGAACCCTGCCTCATCTGGATATTTAAAGAAATAACGAGTTGAATCCGTATATACGATGAATCCATTTGTGAGTATTTCAATATTCTAACAATAAATGGCATGAAATATGCATCAATTTTTCAATGATTGACATTTCCGTCCAGTTGAAGAATCGTTAACCTATGTATGGGTATACCCATTCCCATGCCAATAAGAAATGAAATATCGACCATATCCTGATTTTTCCATTCGTTAGATTCATTAGCTGCCATTATAATGACCGAAAAAGATTATTCTTGCACTCATTCTGAGTCGCAGATGATTTATTGCGGTATCATAATGGGAACGATACAAGAAGTAGAGTTAAATATAAATGTTTCACTATCCGCAATGATCCAATGAATAATTTTAACTATAATCTCTCATGCTCATCAAGATGATTATGATTCAGAATCAATATACGAAAAAATTATATGGAGTCCAAATTGTGTCAATGTTCTAATAAAATAGGATTGCAAATTAATCAGCGATATCTTCATTAGCCACATGATCATAATCAACTACTATTCATACATATATAAAAAATAAACATAGTATGGATGAGCGCGTATGCACATGTATTAATTAAAATGACACCAAACGGAATGATGTTATTTTTTGTAGGTAGGGTAGAAGTGGAACATTGCATTTCTTCGAATAGTTCCTCAATTTGTCATTATATGCCTATCCACCATTATTTCGGACCTGAGACAAAATCAATGAGAAATGGTTCAAAAAATGGTTAAAAAAACATGCACAATGCACCCAGGTCTGGAGAGGGTTGATGATAAAATTTGACAATCATGAGAATGTCTTCGCATGTTTGGAAAACTGATCTCATGATACTGCTTAGTAACAATAAATGGTGGAGGGTGGCATGATTACACTATCACACTAATACCTCCCGACAGCAAATGGTCCAGTATGCTTGTAGACTCGAAGAAAGCATTACTTACTTAGAAGAAGACAATTCGTGCAGACTTTGCGGGAAAAACCAGAAACATCAGGGGAGAATGGATAAACATACTCAGATCATACATAATTCAGAAATTCCCAAAGAAACGAAGGATTGTTGATCTGCTATTTGAAAGATGAATCCTTGATACAAGAAGATCTGATCAGGCTAATAACACCACATCAGGATATCATGAAGTGATAACCGTTGTATATCAGTGTGAAGATGACTGTGAGAAAATCTAACAGTCATTTCATATTCTCGAAGTCACGAAAATACTTTCTCTGTTTTGTACTACAATAATAGCCACATCAACACACTATTTTCCGTGCATTTATGTGCTCTATAGTTATGTATAAACGAGTTTTTGATTTGTCGATTTTATAGACACCAGTGTGTAAAAGCAAAACGGAATGGATCCATCATTTTGGTTACTGTACATATTCATGTTTATCCCGAAACTTGTCAAATTTGAAATATAAATTGATATTCTTCAATGTCGAAATGCGTTTCTACATCAAACCACAGCATAAAATCCTCATGCTGTGCTTCAACCCCCTTCGAATAAAGGTATAACCACCAATTTTCTGAAAGTGAAGTATAGGCTTGTGATATATCATTCAGAAAGTCTCTTCATTTTCTGTTCAGAAATTATATTTCTTTCAATTTCATTGCAACAGTTGAGATAGAATGAAATAAAATCATGTGGTTACCAAAATACGTAACATTATACTCAAAAATTGTTTCAAAATACCAACCCAAAACTTATTTCCCGTTCAGGTCTTGATAACAAGGAAGTAGACAAAAACCATAGCAATGTGTATCCATCAAAAATACTCGAAAGAGTTGCCGTGGCAACGTTATTAGATTCAAAACGCCTTAGCGAATCGTTTTTTTTAAACACATAAGTTGTTATTTGAGTTGTTAGTATTATGATTTCAGTATGGAATTCGATAACGATGAATGATAAATGGTAAGATCATCAGAAATGCATTGATCAACCACATGATTTTATTTCATTCTCGTCTCAATTGTTGCAATGAACTTGAGAACGATAACATTTCTGAATAGGAAATGAGGAGACCTTTCAAACTATATAACATAAGCCCATATACTTCCCATTTGGAAAATTGGGTATCGCACTGTCATTATAAGGGAGTTGAAGGTATTGAACTGAAGAATTGCATTCAGACGTTGAAGAATGTCTTTTTATAATTTGAATTCAACGTGTTTCGGGATTCTTCATGGATATGTACAGTAACCGAAATAATGAATTCATTCCGTTTGGCTTTCACATGTATATACATGAATTTCAATTCAGTCAAGGAATGATCATCATTCGCCATGGCTTATTTGGGGATGATATATAGTATAATGATATATAGTGTTATTTCTATATTATTATTTTTGTTTTATTTTATTTAATTTGTGAACTGGTTGAGAGTTCAAGAGTAGCTTTAGCTAATCTTCGCCTATTCAGTGCAAATGTATGTACATTTGTTGAATAAAGTCGATTTATTATCATTATCATTATTATAGAACACTTCATTCCGTCTACTCCTCTAGAGCCCCTATATCATCCAAGACAGAGACGAAAAAATCCTGGAATGGGGGACTGAAAATCTAGAGCTCAATGCAACAATCGGTCCTGGAGTTCCGTTCACATATTTGGAGTTCAGCTCTCACACATACGCTGTAGCTCTCCAAAAGAGAGTTATGTCGGTGATACTACACTCAGGGATTTCATTCACCTCTCTAGAACATCGCAGAAAGGTGTACGATCTCTCTCTTTTTCATGAATATTTCCACGGTCCATAAATAGTTCAACAGAAGAACTAGACGAGTTCAGGCTGGTTACCCATACATGGTCAGGCTAAAAACATGACGAGATTCTCATTACCAAGCATCATTCATCAATAGAACGGAAAGGTTATGGAATTCTTTGCCTAGTGAAGTCTCTCCTGGTGCTCACGACCTCAAAACTTTCGATAAAATTCACATTACCTTCGTTATCTCCTAACATTCCACTATTCGAATCATCATTGAACCAACATTCGAATTCTAAATGTATTCGATGATTCTGCTGATCATATAAATATGTCAAAAAATTCATGACTAACTGTAGTTGCCACACGGAAATTGTTGTTTCCGAATCAATTTCAATTATGAGAGAACATCGAAATATTCTGAGCATTTATATTTCAATGATAAGAAGAGATCACAGATTGCGAAAAGAAAAATGAGAAACAGGATGTTTCATTTGAAGAAAATGGATTCGTATTATCACTCACGCTTCATGTGGTCAACCTCAGTCCAGATGGAGGATGTGAAAGGGCCACATCCTGGCATTCAGTTCCCATATACATTTTTTTTCCAGCAGAAAATAACGAGAGTATTGTGATAAGCCTTTTCGATTGATTTCCTTGTAAAACTTTCGTTTGAAGCCGATGATTGACTTCCATGCAGTAATTGATTCTTGACTCTATGACAGAAATATCTATTCAAAAACTTTGTCGCGAGATCCACGTGATTTATTGAGTGGGTTGTGATGATGAAGGGGTGCAATAAATCCACGAGTTCATTCAGCTAAAGTATATTTTATTCAAGATCTATTATCACTCCTTGAGTGTCCTTCTTGTATGGTTACTCTTTCGGGTCGATTGATTTTGTATTGGTGTAATGTTTTTTTTCCCAATCTGCAAGCTGCGATTTATAGTTTCAATTCATTCGATTGTGAGAATTTGCAGGTGAGTGCAATGGAACAAAATCTGATTCACATTTTATTGTTGATAATATATTCAAATGGGACACCCTATATATTTCTCACAGATTCTGAAAGAGCTTGTTATTTTGAATTCATACATACTGAGTTCAGTGTGAAAAAAATGTGAAAATTCAGCAGCACTTTAATCAACCTCCCTCGAGTTTTTTGCATTAGAACTGAAAACTATTCAGATGGACTAATTCTAACTTCATCGGTAAAAATGTGACATAGCGAATAAATCAATTCGAACTGGCACTTTTATACATATGACAATTTACTCTGAGCTGTACACAATATGAGTGATATAAATGAATGGTAACAATCTGGAGATAACTTGCCGATTACCAAATCCATAGCGAAAAGTCGAATCTGGCTGTACCAATCTGATCCAACTGAATCATGCTCATACTTCTTGTCATTAGAATGAGCTCGAACATGTTTTCTATCAACTATTCAATTTCGAGTGGAGTCGTTGATATTTATATTTTATCGTCCACCATCAAATCTGCAGAAGATGGAACTCAAACATTGACATAATGATGGTCCCATCTCGATATAAAATTTTTAATGAACCTCTTTCAATTAAATATATCAGTGAGAGCATAAAAATATACTGCGTTGAATCCATTTTCTTTGTAAACATCCATAGATGACTTTCGAAATATATATTTATTCGCATCATGCAAATGCGGTACCTGGGTCGTATAATATTTCCTGATTTACATTTTCTCATTCATGGGGGATTTTGCTTTACAGGATTTGCATAATATTGGTTCGATATGAGCCTTCATTGGCGGGTCATGATATACATATGCACATGAAGGAAAGTTAAGGTCAGAAGAAATGTTCTCATATTGCTCCATTAGTCTGTCGAACAATCATTTATCTGTCTATAATACAGTTATCAATATTTTGCAACATTATTTCACCATTGAACGTGTTGAACGTTCAGCATGTGAAGGTATCGGTTAGTTATGAAATGACGACTTGACATTCAGAAACGACATGATTTTGGAAACAATTTCAAATCATATGCACTGAAATCCAGCCCATTCCCATTCATACCTACAGATGGGAGTTCCATTCCATTGTGAATCGAAAAGAATTGTATTGAAACAATATGTATGATATATTAGATTTGAATTCTTATGGTATAAACCTACGAGTTGAACTTGCTTATGATATTCTGTATAGCAATTGATTCGTTTATCGAGAAATTGAAAATTGTTCTCCAAAGAACAATCCTTCTATCCCAGTCACAAATAGATTTCAACATGAATTATATTCGAAAACAATTTATTTTTGACTAGAAATGTTGTATTCTAAATGGAATTTCACTCTGAAAATTTTCCGTCACAATATACAATAGTTGATATTCGAGTCTCATTTGAGATCATGCCTGTTATTTTTATACTTGAATCTTAATGGAACCCTAATGTTGAATGTTGAATTTTCATTCGACTTTATTTTCAAGCAGAACAATTTTTTTTTGGATTTGACAGCTCTTGATTACCAAGATCATTTTGCTGTCAATTGGTTCCATATCCTGTTCATTATCCTGTTCATCATATTCACTGAATTATATTACTAAATTACTATAATATCACTTCGGGATTAGATGATATTCTGAGTTGCAACTCGGAATTCTGAATATAATATTCCGAGTTACAACTCAGAAAGTGGAATTCAGTTGAATTTGAGTTTCAACTCATATTTTCATTCCAATATACCTACCTCACAAACTAGTGGTATGTCTCGAAAATTCATCATCTAACAGGTCTGATACACTTCAGTTTGTGGCCACGATTGTAGGTCAGTGAATGTACCAAAGTATCCGATAATTCACTCAAAATCAATCGAAGGCATTGTTGCTTGAAAAATTAATACAACCTCTCATCATAATAGAATGAGCGTCAAAGATAAATAACTTTCTGTTGTCATGATTGAGAATATATAATCCATCACTGCCAAGCTGAGTGTGCTATCAACAAATTTGATTGATGAAGTGATGAATAAGCTATGCTGGATAATAGAGCTCCGAGAACCACGAATAAACCTCACAGCAATTGGATTGATAAACATCCTTATGATCATATTCTCCATTGAAACGATCTATAGATATAACTACCGAATGGCCCAACAAATGTTGTGATCAGTACTCGAATTATTCGATATGCTTACTGATGGATTGTGGAAAAAACCTGTAACTGAAAGACTTCAAGGTGAAGAATGAATTTTGGCAGAATAGCGACACACACATTTTTGAAAGATGGATTTGAACTCGCAGCAGCCTACTTTGAATGAGGAAAATAGTGTATCAGTAAAAAAAAAGTTTAATCCAAAAGCAGACAAGATGACGCTACCAATACCAATAGCATACTTTGCAAATAGTGACTACGTTAGTCTACTCACTATACCAGCCACGGCAGTGAATACACTAATTTGCTGCTGCGCAAAATGAAAAATTATTTTCGGAGATGATGATTTCGAATTATTGTTTATATTGTGAGAAAATAAAACTTCTCAATGGACATCAATCGAGATTCCAACATACTGCGAAATAAGGTTTTCTATTCAATTCTCTCAGAGTTGTGGAGCCGAACCAGATTCAAAAATATCACATTTTTATGAATATTAACTGTCATTCTCAAAACTTGAGCTCTCAATTTGATTCGATCTGAATATTTCCATGAAATTCATATGAAAGTGAGGTTCGATATGAGGGCAATTGAATTTTCGAAATTTCGAGTAGCTGTCTCAAAGTTGCTTTATAAAAATACTTGTATAAACAATTCTTTCACTCTGAGCCCAATCGACTTCGACATTTCGAGAATGAATATATGAATAGCAACATCTTCTAGAAATGTCTGTTCATGAACAATATGACATTAGATATACAGAAGTTTCTCTTCAATATTATATCTTCTCGATATCACATGATGGTTGTCATTGAGCCCGATGGTTTTGTTCAATGTTTGAGGAACAAAAACCATCATCTTACCTCTTCTCGCATACTCTCTTTTCCCCTCGAATTGTACATTCTGGTACTGTAGATTTCATTCCACTGGTCGGGAATTTCCGAGGGAATTCTTTTTTGTTTGACATTCATGCATAATTCTCGTTTTCTTTCCGTTTATGAGTGTCTGTTTCATGAAGCTGAACGCGTTCTGAATAACCAGTTTTATCTAACAGCCTTGAGTATTCAACTAACAGTTATGTATGAAGATTTTGACTTATACATTTATATACAATATGTATACAGGCTGACTGGCAAAAAACGCCCCAAGCCATGGCGCCGCTATTCATTATCCGATTTTGAAAAACAAAAAAGCAAATGAAATTATATATCAGATACTGCAAGGTGGCACGAACATTTTTTACTTTTAATTTCAACTCTAACAACGGCGATTGTCAACTTTTTTTTTTCAAATGGAAACATATATTTTTCAATTTTTTTTCTGATAGAAATTTTTTTTCTGAATACAATCATGTATAACAAGTTGATTTTCGCACAAAATTAGTTGACAAAAATCAATTCTCCGCCGACAAGAAATGGGTCTTTTCTTGACATTGTCTATAGAGTCATTGAAGTGGCAGTAGTTGTTATACATGATTGTATACAGAGAAAAAATCTGTATCAGAAAAAAAATTGAAAAATATATGATTCTATTTGAAAATTAAAGTCGACAATCGCCGTCGTTAGAGTTGATATTCAAAAAAAATGTTGGTGCCACCTTGTAGTATCTGATATATCATTTCATTTCCTTCTTTGTTTTTCAAAATCGGATAATAAATAGCGGCGCTATGGCTTGGGGCGTTTTTTGTCAGTCAGCCTGTATATGGAAGGGATTTCATCCCATGAAATTGGATTCGAAAATGTCGATTCTGTATGTATCTTTATTATAACATTGTGATCCGTGTTACAAGATGGAAATGAAAATGAATGAATATTTGGAGATCCTGAACGCCAATCAAGAACGTGCAGGTCGATACTACAACATTGGTAAACAAACAACCTGATGTTATTCAACAAGACACCGTTAAATGGGTTCCTGGTGAAATTCTCAGAGAAGATAGCTGCCCCAATAGTTATATTCTGCAGTCTGATAATGGTGGTGCTTATAGAAGGAATCGAATTCCATTAACGACCTTCTACTTCATAAGCTGAGCCCTCTTCAATAACTTCAGATACTGATACCAGGACTATTGACTCCAACAATTATTCAACTTCGTCAACTCAAACAGCAAATGCTAACTCAGATCAGGACTTCAATCGACCAATGGTTCTACTGATTCGGAATGTGTTGAAAGATCATCGGAGAGTCGAATATTGAGGAAACCAGTGAGATACAAGAACTTTGTTTAGTTCCACCAAGATTTCGTTTGAGGGGGACATGTTACAAGATGTTTAACTCTGTATATGAGTTCTGAATATTATCTAGTGAAATAATACCATTGAATATTGAATATCTGTTCATATAATAATTCGCTCATGAGATATGAATCGAATGGTGTTGATGAACTTGAATAATTTGGATATCAATTGTATTTATCAATCCCAAACAATGCACACCTGACACTGAGCATTTTAATTCGTTTTTGTAATTCTAAGTGCCCTTTAGTTAGAAAATTACTGATTGATAGCTACTCACCAAGTTTTATTTAATATTTTTTTTCTATTCTCATTTATACCTGTCTGAGACAAAATTGGATTTGCTTAATGTTACTATGATTACTTTGTCACAAATAGTATATTGATGCAATAATAAAATTTGAACTATATACATACAGGTCCTTGGACCTAGGTGTACACACTAGTATGTACTTTTAGGAAAATAATAATCTGTATGAAGTGTAAATGTACTTTGTGAGAAATGAATCATTCGTCTGAGATCAACAGATAGAAATATTTTTTGGATTATTCTCGAACACGCGTTTTCACCTAAAAAAATGTGATCTGACTGCAAAAGATCTTATGTTGATAAGTCGGCTGTACTGGAACCACACCGTTTTACACTTATCCTGAAGTTATGCCAATACATTCAGATAGAGGCACACGAACGATATCGTCTCTGCTGTACTTTATAAAGAACTTCTTCATCGACCTCGAGAGAATTCAACTTATTAAGAAACTGACAGACAGACTCTCCGAACAAAAACTCCTCAACAAAAGCTCTACTACCAAATTATTCAATGAGTATGAAGACACGATTATAGATATAGATATATTTTCGATTATCACTACTGATCACTCAAAAACCATTAGATATACGGAAATATTCATATTGAATTGCTGTGAATGGTGGTAGTAAGATCACTGCTTCGATTTCTTGCTGGCAATTGGATTTGGATTCAATATGCTCCTCACAATGCATAACTACACAGAACTTCCCAAAAATGCACAATGGTTGGATTCCACTTGTATGGAGTGTATATCCTAGAGTCCTTCACTCACTTCTGAGAGCTGTTTTGGCAACTGAGGAGATGAGTAGATGTCATCGAAATGATTCAGAGCATATCCTGAGTTGACCAGAAGATGATAATTCTGAAACTATTTTTTACTATTTCAAAATCGTTCTCAAAATATGAGTTCAACCTTATATGCAACTATGTGACTTGCTGTTTCAAATGAGTTGTTGATCTCCTTTCCAACGGTTTACCATAAGTTCTCTCCAATCTTGTGAAAAATCTGAAATTTCAACTCTGGTCTTCTATAACGTTGAAATCAAACTGCTTGTTGATATTTCGTTCATTCTGTATACTTATACTGCTCATACGAATGGAAGGAATGAAAAAATGGTGAAACTCTGAAAGAGAGTGGAGACATAACTATATGTTGGTTTCTTGTTCCATGGAATCAATGATTTGATTCAAGAAGTTCCATGTTTCAGAGAGCTGAGTTCCGTAATGAATATATTGTGATGAGATCGTGAAGTGGTAGTGTAAGTACTATTTTCAAGTATTCTGAGCTCTCATGCATGAATGGCATATTTCAATAGAGAGGAGAGTACCACAAAATATTGAATAAAAGAAATATGATTTGAACGAGATTTCCTGAAGACGTTGCCTTGAAATTGATGTCTGGAATATACATGCGGATATATGAAATCTCCTCCACTTTTGATTCCCAACAGAGTAAAGCTATCGTTCACAAGGATCATTATTGAATAACTTCTTGATTCATATTCATTTCAGCTGTCAAGTAGTTTACCGCATTCACCTCCGATATATAGCCATTATAGAATCATTTTCAAAGGAGTCTTCTCGTTTTCCGATAATTCATCATTTATTCACATTCACTGTTTTTTGCTTCCCTCACTGCTGTCGAGAATATTGGAACAGCCATCGACTTGCGTAAGTGGATTCCAAGAATACTTTATTATTCATATAGGTTCCTATATATTTGTATGGATGAGTGTTATCTCTCATCGATTCACCACATTGCTTCCGTTCTACTTCTGTGGATATTCTCTACATTAAAGATACTCTGACGTGAATCAGCAATCACGTGAAAATTACACTCAGTAGAATGGACGACAAGGGAGGTATCAATCTTATGGAACGAATAACGAGATCTTGTCCAGTTGATTACAATTCATCCAGCGTATACACCTGTAAAAATAGTATATCACATTGTAAGTAATAGAAGGTGCTTGAATTGGCTCCTGTAACGAATGTTTCATACTATTCTCTCTGTTTCGGCTGTATCATACGGTTCCGTGAATAATGAATACAAATTTTCATAAAATAATTCGAAAATTATTTAGAAAAATTCTAAAGAAATGATTAGACTAGCAGATATGACTCGTTCTTGACAGTTCAATTTATCACATGCAGGCATACCAATTTTCGAGGAACGCATCACGAAATCAACTAGAAATCGTGTTTCAATGAACCTCATCAATGGTGCCGGAACAGAAAAACTTATTTCACTAACCACTTCTGATATTCGCTAATCCAATGTTATCTTGATGTTGCCTGAATGCTTTGACGAATATCGTCAAAATATTGGTGCATCGAAGAGAGTAGATTTCATCAAATAAAAATCGTTTTCCAATGAACCCCATCAATGCACGAAAAATCGTGCATCAATGAGAGCATCAAAGTGCCGGAACAGAAAAACGTACTTCACTAACCACTCCTGATATTCGCTAGTCCAATGTTATCTTCATGTTGCCTGAATGCTTTGACGACTATTGTCATAATGTTGGTGTATCGAAGAGAGTGGATTTTATTCATATTCACTCCAGCCAGTGTCTCCATATATATTCTCAGAAAGTTGATGTTACCTCCTGCGGAATATTTTTAATACCCTAGTTTTTTATTCTCCAATAGAAATTTGTTGAAAAATACAGTTCTGGACTCATAGAGATGCATGGTTTTCAGGTTAGTATTTGAAGTAGTTTCTGATGTAACTCACCGGTAGAGCTTGATTTCATTTGAAACTGGTTCGTTTGGAAGACACAAAAAAATAGCCCCAGAGTACTATATGAGAGAGCTCAAATTGAAGTTTTGGGAACATTTGCTGTAGAGCCCACTTGATCCTTATGATCAGTAGGAGTTCAGACGGGACTGTCTCCAGAAGGATGATTATGACAGTAGAACAGAAGATTGTAAAACCATATCTAATCGAGTGAATGCCATCTCCAATTTTCTGTTGGATATCTGTTCCAGCAATTGATGTTAATTTTTCTGAATGACAATGTTGAAGGACATACACAACTCCCACAAAAACCTAATGTTCGGGCTGTTTTTCTTGGAAATTAAATTATTTGTCCTTTATTCATTGAAGGAAACTTGGCTGGCAATCTGTACCTTGAAATGCTCGAAAAAACTTTCGATCTCATCTCATGAGCTAGAAACTCGAATTGATGCAGACGGTAATTCACTCCTGCAGGAGAATTTGTTACATTTTCAGCAGGACGGTGCTCTACCCCATTTTTTTTTGTTCTCGTCCGATAGTGGTTGAGAAGGAGATTTCCGAATAAATGGATCGGCAGAAGAGGAGCATTTGAGTGGCCACCGAGGTCACCACAGTTACTTCCTGCTGAAATCGACGAACTCGAAGGACGAATTACAGCAGCACGGCGGTCCATTCCTGCCGAAGTTTTCCGAAATGTTGGTAGTTTGAAAATATACTCTATTTCACTGTCTATAGCAGAATGGGGGTTGAAATATGGCCATCTCATCTTCTAACCATTTCTATCAGGAGGAGACTCAATCTAATCTCCCAACCGTTTGTGTTGAAAGGACTCAATAAAATAATTCTTGTTCAAATACCAACCTGAAGAGCATCCATCTTAGTTCAGGCATGTCCTAATCACTTCAATTTCTCGTATATCAATCAATTCAATGATCTGAAAAGTCCAATCGATTCGAAAAAAAAAAGTGGAAGAAAACCTTCCTTAACAGCAATAGTCCAGTTGCATTACTATCTGTATTGGAAGTATTGGACAGGGCAATCAACATTGAACTCATCAAATGAAAGAATAAATGAATTGAAAGAGGTAGGCAACGAAAATGGAATAGATGCTGCTTTTAACGAATCTTTCACTGATTTTACAAGTTTGATCTTCACCACCACCCACTTAACTTTTCAAACACTAATTCCAAGATATCCTATTCCAAAACATCTCATTGAAAATTGCATCTACCGACCTAATCACTATCATTCTCAGATATTTTATTTTCGAGAAAGCTGATGAATATCTGTGAATGAAAGGTATCCATTCATTTTCACCTACTCGATGCGTTGATAACATCAAATTGTAGCGTTTCCATCAAGTTGAAGTTCGATATGCTCTAACTTCTTTAACTTCGATTTTGAGGTACTAGATCAGTGAGCTTCAGATGGAAGCTGGCTCATCGAATATGACATCAATCACCTTGAAAATATATATAAAGAGAAATTGGTCGATCTCGATTCATGAAATAGTCAACAGAAAATATGTCACTAGGAATGTCTTGGAGAAAACCGAGCTCTAATATTTCCCACCGCATGGAAGCATTGAGAATTTGAGGAGGGCTCTTTCATGATTGTACTTTTTCTCGAAAGAGTCTATAGCTACCTACCCTAAGATTCGTCATTAGATGTTTGAATGACTGACTTAGCGATATCAGGGAAGCAGTGCGCAGACTGTTGAACATTCAGAAACATTGTACAATTTATAAATTTTCTCACACTAAGTGAAAATATTCTTCTGATATAATATAAACAGAGCTGCAGAAAATCCTTCCTGAGAAAGAATATGCGATCACCTAGAAAATGTTGTATATATTCGTGATGAAGGATTTCATCATCGTATGACATTTGTTGACGATTTTCGCCAACATCGTTCGAGTGGAGTGAATTCGTTATCACCTGAGGCTGTCTTTTCTTCACTCAAAGACCGGTAGAGTCATGATCAGTATAAAAAGAGCTCCTCGGAAATATCATCGAATACCCATTTCAAAATATGTAGGTGTGGTTGCACTCTTTGAACACCCTGTACGAAGTAAAATGATATCGAAATTTACTTACGAGGGGTGTATATCGCACATTTCGATATCTCAATGGGCAGTTATCGAAGGCCGCGGTACTTTTTCGACAACCTGTATAAGTGTAAGTGTCATCTACAAACATTTTCGAAGCAAAATAATGATAACTTCCGATTGATGGCTTTTCCGTGTGCGTTTCCAATCTGATCGAAAGCATGCTGTTATCTTTCATGCTAAGATATCCCTGTCTCGTGATCAGAAACGCTTATGATTACGCGAATTCCATACAAATTCCTTCTGATGGAACTCATCGCCATATTTCAATGAAACGTTTCCTTTTCGAACGGCCCGTTTATGGGCCCACTTATTGCTGCATAGAATTTTCCGAGGTTTTCCGTCCCGCCCGTGTCGAGAAAATCAGTTATTTATATTCAAAAGACGTCCAAGTTCTAAGTACTTTGGCCAACTTTTTATCGAACATCGTAATTTGCCGGCTTAATTAGAATTTGTATAGCTGTATACCTTGGTGGTAAAGTTGGGGAAATCTAATTTTTCAAAACAGCGAGATGTTTGAAATGCTAATTCATTAATGTCATCCATACTTTCACCGTATCTGTACTCAGAGAATGGATGGTCAGAGAGGGAAAAGCCGAAAATACGAATATATAAATGATATACGATATAATGACGGTCAAATGACGAAGACGTTTGGTTCATGATGGTCAGATGATAATATTGTGTAATGAGCGACGGTTGCATATTGGTAAATTACGTAAAGAGAATTGTAAATTCCATATTACGTACGAGTTATACACGATATGCCTTGTAGCGGCGAGGTATACAGAAGGCATACAAAGTATACAGGAAAAAGCAGAATAAGAATTCTGATTACTCGGGAAGAAGCATCATTTTCGATTATCATGGACATTATTAGAAGAAATTGACGAATTGAATTCATCAACATTCCACTGAACGAACAAAACATTCCATTCAGGAGAATGTTCAGGGGTGAAAGTAAAATGCATTAAGGAAAACAAAATGAGTCTCATGAGATTCGAAATCACGATCATTGGATTGCTATATCGACACCTGACCCCTCGAAGAAACCAAGCAATTTTGGTTGAATTAAAAATGAATTGGTAGAATCTGAAGTGCGTAACAATTGATTTACACATTATTGGAATCATTACCTATATATTGACCCTATATATTATTTTCATATAAACAGGGTGTAAATTGATTTTTTTTTTATCTGTGGACAACACGAAAGGGAAACCTATGATGTTCGAGGAACATCGTGTTAGCCAGCGGTGAAATTTTGGGAGAGTAGGAAGGTGTTTGAATTTTTCTTGCAAGTTTAGAGGTTGTAAGCATCAGGAAAGACTTCACTAGGCAAAGAATTCCATAACTTTGCCGTTCTATTGAGGAATGATGCTTGGTATAGCGATGTTCGACAGGTATCGAGCCTGACAGTGTAGGAGTGACCAGCTTGAGCTCGTCTGGTTTGTCTACTAGGAATCGCGCGTGGTGGCATAATAGATGATATTTCCGTTAAGCACCGACCATGAAATAAAAATAATAAAAATATAAATAAATATAAATAATGAAAAAGGCATAGATCGCCGACCTTTCTACGATGATCTAGAGAGGTCAATGATTTGGTGAGTGTTGTATCATCGACTAGGCGAATAGCTCTCTTCTGAATTGAATCTGAGAGCTTTAGCGTATGTTTGGGGGCTGAGCTCCAAACATGTGAACAGTACTCCAGGACA
Organism: Gastrophysa polygoni; assembly: GCA_963576655.1. Taxonomy (NCBI): domain Eukaryota; kingdom Metazoa; phylum Arthropoda; class Insecta; order Coleoptera; family Chrysomelidae; genus Gastrophysa; species Gastrophysa polygoni. The sequence goes on along the minus strand of OY755083.1, from coordinate 13,653,780 downwards.
GGTCGAATTTGTGCTTTGTAGATCATAAGCAGCTGCTGGGATGTGAAGTATCTCTTCGCACGGAATAGGTGATAAATCAATTTTAAGGGGTGATTTCTTGTCATATTCCAATAAGAAAGTGTGTCCTGACTTGCTGCGTTTCCGAGGTGTCAAAGAGTTACTATAAAATGTTTTTTCCAATGATAACTCAAAAGTCTTTACGCCGATTTTATATATACGCCACAGTTGAGCCATCAATTACAAATAAAGCACAAACGATGTTTAATCAGAATCAGATGGAAGAGTTTTGGGTAATTCATGAAGAACCGATTTTTCCTCGAACTTTGGACACCCCTCCACTCGAAATCGGAGCGAGTTATAGGACACACGTAAATATGAACTTCATTTTTTGAGATATGAATATGATGAATAGGAATCACCACTTTCAATCAATGACATCATTTGAGTCACGCCCTGTATAATACAATTGGAATACAGATAATAGGTATGTACACACAAAGATTTCATCGATATCATGGTAGGAATGTAGTATGTATAGTTGATGGTTACTCAGCCAATCAATCTCATTGTCAGATCACTGTCATACTGTCTGTAACTTTTTCGAGGACGTAGTACATTGAATTTCCAGCTTTCTGTGGGATTTTCACTCTTCGTTTTTGAAGAATGGAGTAGAAGTTATGGAAAATTATTTCATTACCTACATATGTAGCAAGGACAGATTTTGTGATCTGCCCCGAAATGTCACTGCGCTTGGAATCAAACCTTCAGATACCTAAATGTGAGATTGTCTTTTTGTCAGTGACACCTTGTATCTCAGAAATTTTGAAATATAAATATATTTAATTTTCTCTGTGGACTTTTCGGGAACGAATCTGCTCCCGTTCTCAACACAATGAGTACACTTTTCTTCGCAAGATTTTCTCAATGTTGGTTGGTTTCGACTCTGAAAAGTGGCAATCTGGTAGACAGAGGGATTCTGGTTATGAGGTGTTTTTTTTTTCATCTATTGATATTTAATTTTCCATTTCCATATTCAGTTTTCAGAAGTGGGTGCCATATATCAACTGAACAAGAAGAAATATTATTGTCTCCGTTCAGGAGAATGCAAGCAGCTCTTTGATTTTCGTTTTTGGTTTTTGTCTTCTTTTTCTATGATCTCGATACTACTTCAATCGGCCATAATATATGTTGTCCATTTTAAGTAAGGATAAATTCAGCTAATTTTGATTTGTCAGTTTACATCTTCTCTTTATATTGTTCTTATGCTATTTCATCCTTACTGATAGAGGCCTGCTAGTTCCACTATCATGTTTCAAAATCATTTAATATAGGCAAACCACGACATACCTACCAATCACACGAGTATCGACACAAGGGATGGATACTTGGAAACAATGTATCTACGTCGAGATCTCCATGTATGGGTACCTTCATACCAACTTACACTAGTGGTCGTGAAAAAAACATTCAACAGTTGATATGAATATTCGACTCTTTCATATACATGGTGAGTTATGAGATGAAATTGTACGTTGAGGTAATGGAAAGCTTCATGCAACCGACCCCTTAAGAGTTGCAGGTCACACAATACATAAGAGTGAGTACGCATACGAGATTGTGCTTTCATATGTTTCTCTCTATAAAGGTTATAGATATACTCTATTGAATTTCTTTGTGTTCTCACAGAGTTGTGAAATTGTATGCAGTTCCTGAGATATCAAGGAATATGTGATTCCCAGAAATACGATAAATAACCTCTGGGTATTTGCCAGATATCCATAAATTATGTCCGAATCTGGAATTTTCAGCTTTTGATCCCCAATACAGAATCATTTCTTATTTGGATAATCGTATTCAGCCAGTTCAACTATTTTTTTTCGATTATGTCCGAGAAGCGTTCAGAAATCTGTGTGAACAACTGAGCTACATTATATTGAACAACCTTGAATTCCTCAAAAAAAAAGGAATATATACCCGAAAAACCACAATAATATTTAGAGAAGTCTAAACACGTATTTCGGCAACTGAGTTGCCATCCTTAGTAGGCCTGAGAAGTGAAAATGATCAACGGCTCATCAGTATATTTCAAGATATTCTCCAGAATGACCATCGACAGTATTTGTCCGTATTTATGTCAGCCTGTTTATACATGTAATAAATATATCATGATTCATTGAACCGTTGCAATTCAGCAAACCGTGACAATTGAATGATAGTCAAGTCAGTAAATCGAATAATCGAGTGTATGGAATAGGACCCAGGTCTTGTTTCATTAAGTGGTTCTTATTGAGATGAATGGAAATACTTCCCAAACTATTCAATTCTCGATTGTTTGTTACATGTTTGAGAATTTTCGAACAATCTGAAGTTATTGGATGACTATTCTCAAGAAATTGTTCGGCAATACTCGATCTGATGAAATGAAATGAGTAATATGCTCTTCGAATCTAGTTCCTACGTTACGACGAGTTGGGCCAATATATTTCATGTCACATTCATCGCAATATATTTCCTATACCCCATCAGATTTTCCATCAACATTGACTTTAGGGTTACCCGATGAACTATGAATAGTATTTTCTATCGTGAAAGTTATATTCGGCCCTGGCGTTTTGAATTCTATGCTTTCGTTTGAGCCCCCACCTCTTTTTTGAATCGAATTGATGAACTTCTCATTTCATGCAATCTCTTCGTTTTTATTGGTCGGAATAATTTTCTCTGATAGTATTCAACTGATTTGGATCATTGGTTGAATGATTAAACATCGTTGGATATCTGCCAAAAAATATTATCATTTTATCAACCATGATACAACAGTTAGAGCTGACTATAGTGAGCGTGACTACTTGGGACCAGATGCTTAGTTTCCTCCATGAATATGTTCCATATACACATCACATCCCTGCTGATGTGATAATAATTAGGTGTGAAATTATTGAGAGTTCTGTTTGGGTCTAATGATTCGATCGTCGGGATCATAGACTTATTATCCTTAATAAGTCTATGGTCGGGATTCATCAAGTCGTGACCTGATTGTTACTAATATAAGCATTTCTCGTTTCCTCATGTCTCCTCACAACCTCAAATTCAGTTGAAAATCTTGGAAACGTTCGGCAACAGTTTCGAATCTATCGCTGTTTTTTATGATGCCGGCGTCTAATGAAGATTAAGTATTCCTTCAGAGTTCAACAATATGAAAGCTTTCCAGAGATTAATTGCTTGGATGCTGTTTCGTTGTTCCCGATTTCTTCACCACTCTCGGCTGACAGGTGCTAATGTGCTGCTGAAATCGGAATGTTTTTCATCTGATGAGTTGCCATACTTTGAGTTCAGAACGCGGTGAAGCGTATAATTTTGTGATAATTCAAGCGTCCGAGATTTTTTACGTAAATCCGAGCATTGTGTGATGAATGATACAGAAGAGTAACATCATCTCGCCATCATCGTCATACCAAGATACATTTTCTCGATATCGATATTTTCAGAATATCTTCTTGATGAAAGAATAATCCAAGTTATAGCATAAAAATTTCGAGTTTCAACAGGACACCCATATGAAAAGCTGTTGAATATTGAAGTATTCACTACAAAAACATATCTGACAAACTTTCCGATATTCTCTGAATGGCTACATTGATGATATGAGAAGGAAAAGGAACAAGAAACGATTGGCAATATAAAAAAAACGATAGGAGATGTGTGATTCCCAATATCTATTTGAACTTGAAACTGCACTGTCAATAACAATAGTCAAACTGTTCTTATTGTTATTTTTTAACATGTTTCCATTGTTTTCATCGATTCATTCTTGATACCTTGGATTGGAACGGTTACTATAAACACAATCATGATGCCGTAGGGCAATATAAGTGGGCATTATGACTATTTATTCATCACAATTATTCATTATCGGATATGAATGAGGAAAACAAAGAGGCAGAGGGTATCGAAAAGAGTTCATTGTATTTTCTGCTTTCTCCAAATGGAGTAACGTTATGAACCTCGATGACATTCAACAATCTTTCAGAAAACTGAACGTACAATTCTGTGATTTCAAATTCATTAGCCATAGTGATTCAGTTGTTCCAATGGTGACATTGGTGACGCGCTACGCTTGTACGTCTGATTTACAGAATGAAAAACTGCAAACAGATGAGTTCTTGCAAGTGAATGATTGTGGTTCATTACTCCAATAATTTCGATGCCAATTGCGATAGCGAGTTATTCAGTGGGGTTCATCACCTAATCCTTCATTGAAACATATTCCGAATTTGGGATCAGTCGACATTGGTAATGGACATAGGATATCGTCAGGGGAATAATTCTCATATTTAACCTGTCCTGAAGTACTGGTCAGCTCTCGAACTACGGCGAAGCTCTCAGATTCTCCACAGAAGAGAGCTATCCGTCTTTTTTTTTTTTTTTTTTATCTGTGGACAACACGAAAGGAAAACCTATGATGTTCGAGGAACATCGTGTTAGCCAGCGGTAGAATTTTGGGAAAGAAGGAAGGTGTTGGAATTTTTCTTGAATGTTTGGAGGTTGTAAGCATCAGGAAAGACTTCACTAGGCAAAGAATTCCACAACTTTGCCGCTCTATCGATGAATGATGCTTGGTATAGCGATGTTCGACAGGTCTCGAGCCTGACAGTGTAGGGGTGACCAGCTTGAGCTCGTCTGGTTTGTCTACTAGGAATCGCGCGTGGTGGCATAATAGATGATATTTCCGTTGAGCACCGACCGTGAAAGTACCTATAAAAAAGGCAGAGATCGCCGACCCTTCTACGATGATCTAGAGAGGTCAATGACTTGGTGAGTGTTGTGTCATCGACCAGGCGAACAGCTCTCTTCTGAATTGAATCTAAGAGCTTAAGCGTATGTTTGGGGGCTGAGCTCCAAACATGTGAGCAGTACTCCAGGACAGGTCGAATTTGTGCTTTGTAGATCATGAGCAGTTGCTGGGATGTGAAGTATCTCTTCGCACGGAAAAGAAAACCGACTTTTTGTGAAGCAGTCTTCGCAATGGACCTCACATGATCGTCCCATGAGAGAGCACTGTTGGTGGTGACACCCAGCAAGGATATTGACGACCTCATAGGAACAGTGGTACCCGACATCATCAAATTGGGCATTGTGTGATCAGCCTTCTTGGTGAACATACAAGCTTGAGTTTTAGTTGCATTGAACTGTACTAGATTCTCAGATCCCCATTTCAGAATTCTTGTCAGATCCTCATTTAAAGCATCAACCTGTCTTCGCCTTGCATCTCTGGCCTCATTGGATGATATAGGGGCTCTAGAGGAAAAGGCGGAATGAAGTGTACTATCATCCGCAAAGCTATGAACTGGGCTAGAGGTCACATTCAACAAATCATTGATGTGGAGCAAAAACAAAGTTGGTGCCAAGACAGAGCCTTGTGGAACACCAGCATTGATCGTCATTGTATCAGACGAGACCCCGTCTACCACCACGTAGAGTGATCTATCTGCAAGAAAACTCGATAGTAAAAGACACAGTTGGGGCGGCAAACCATATGACGGAAGTTTCGCTAGGAGGCCTTGGTGCCAAACTCGGTCAAATGCTTTGGAGATATCCAAGGCTACAGCCAGAGACTCCCCATGTTTCTCTATTGACACCTGCCACTTATGTGTCACATAGGCAAGCAGATCTCCAGTTGACCTCTGGTGACGAAAGCCATATTGCCGGTCGTTCACGATTCTTGAGCTCTCTAGATATCGGATGAGCTCGATGTTGATTGCTTTTTCCATTACTTTAGAGATCACAGATAGTAGTGCAATCGGTCTATAGTTGTTAGGGAGTGTTTTCTTGCCCTTCTTTGGAATCGGTTGGACCCTAGCTTTCTTCCAGTTAGAAGGAAATACGCCGAGTTCGTACGAAAGGGTGAACAACCTGCAAAGAACTGGTGTTAGTTCCGGGGCACATTTCTTGAGAACAATATGCGGTATTCCGTCAGGCCCCATAGCCTTCTTGACGTTGAGGCTAAGCAGAATGTGTCTGATTGTGCGTTGCCGGAAGACAATTTCTGGCATACGGTTATCGATGGTAGCGACTTTCGGAAGTTCCTGGCCTCGTGGATCCAAGGTAGAATTGTCTGCAAACATTTTGGCGAAGGTGTTGGCTTTTTCATGAGGTGTTATAGCCAATGTATTATCATCCTTTGTGAGGGGAGGAAATGAGCTAGAAGTGAAATTTCTCCCGATTGCCTTACCAAACGTCCAAAATGAACGGGAACCATTTGGACACTCTATGAGCTTCGATCTTATTTTCGTGTTGTATGCCTCTTTAGATTCATCTATCGTTCGATTGCATGTATTCCTAGCTTCAACATATTCAGCTCTAGTTTGAGGGCTTGGGTTTCTGCGCCAACGACGGTATGCTGCTTGCTTCAGTGCGACAGCCCTAGAACAGGTTCTATTGAACCATGGTTCACCAGTGGTTCGTGATTTGGTGCTATGTGGTATGTAAGTTTCCATTCCCAGCATGATGATTTCCGAGATTTCTTCAGCACATTGCGTAGGATCTCCCGATTCAAAACACATTCTCCTCCAAGGAAACTCAGAAAAAAACATGCGAAGGCCATCCCAGTCGGCTGAATTGTAATGCCAAACAGTGCGTGGGGGTGTTGGACTGGTTCGCGGAGTGATGTAAGGACATATCGTGGAGATGAGTGTGTGGTCTGAGTTTCCTAGTGGTGCACGGACTTTCACTTCATACGGTTCCGGATTGTTAGTGAGGAACAGGTCGAGCGTATTGGCATAATGATTGCTGATGTCAGGGATCCGAGTGGGTTCGTTTATCAGTTGCTCAAGACCATAGGTGATAGCGAAAGCCTCAGCCAGACGTCCTGCGTCATCTGTTTTGTTCGAGAATTTGAGCCAGGTGGAGTTGTGGACATTGAAATCCCCCATGATGATGATTTCAGCTGCTGGGTGATTCTGTTGGATGAAATCAAGTTTCAGAGAAAGGAATTCGAAGAGGTCACCAGGAGTTGGTTCGTTTGGTGATAGATAAAGGCAGCAGATGAACTTTGTCTGTTTGTGGTTATCGATCTTGAACCACATTACATCGACTAGACGGTGATAGAATATTCATAAATTCACTGATCTCTCTAGAACATTTTAGGAAGATGGGCGATCTCTCCATCTTTCAAATATATCTCTACGGTCGGTGCTCGATGGAAATCTCGTCTATTATGTCACCAGGAGCAAATCCTAGTATACAAACAAGACGAGCTCTGGCTGGTCACCCCTACACTCTCAGGCTGGAGATCTGTCGAACATCGCTATACCAAGCATCATCCATCAATAGAACGGCAAGTTGTGGAATTCGTTGCCTAGTGAAGTCTCTCCTGACTCTCATAACCTCTCCCAACATTCCACCGCTGTTTCCATTAGTGATTTATGGAATTTGTTCTCTTTGTTTTGAATATTGACGTGAATTTCTTTTGACTCGGAATTTCAGAAAAAGATTCAATTTTATTTTACTTTGCTTTTGAGATGCTTTCATAAAATATGATCCAACGGGTTGAGGTCTGGTGATCTAGCTGGCCACTCAATTGGTCCTCGTCGCCTTATCCAATGATTGGTATATCGTTCATCCAGAAAGTTTCTAACCGCTACTGCATAGTGGGGTGGTGATCCATCTTGTTGAAAATGGAGGTTGTCTGCCGAATAATCTCCATCGTTTTCGATAATATCCGTTATCATGGGATTGATGGCATTCTCAAGAAGATGTTAATACATTTGTCCATCCAAATTATCATCTATGAAAAGTGGTCCAATAATACCAAGTATCAACTTGATACTTGATTGAGAAATCTTCGCAATTGATAGTCCCAGCCTGGCTACTTACTTTGTTTTGACTAATTTGTTTTCGTTTTTCGTGGGGTGACTGGGTTCCCTGACCGGATGGGATGTTGCCATTGTCTATCCGTCTACTCATTGAGTCTTAAGATAGTTAATAAATTGAATTTGAATAAGAACAGGTGAGATATTGACTAATTACATTGAACCTGTCAACAACACTTATTTCAATTACCACTCATTCGATTTTGAAAAAATTATACACGTTTGGATAGAGAATAAAGAGAGCTTTCAGATGATGTATCACTCGACCCACGTTCCCTATGATGATTCGCAAGGGGGTAGCCGCCCCCGTCCGGGGGATGAAGTTGCTCGACTTAATCCATTACTAACATGTGTCCTCCTAGAAATTAAAATCGACCTGTTTGAGCGTTTCCGAAAATAATTTGTCATTTCCCAGTGAATCCGGGTGGAAAGTTTTCGTTGGGACACCCGGTATATACTTATATATACTTATACAACGGTGTTCGTGATATTTCTTCAACAGTCAGCAGGTATGATCCATGTTTTGTGATGTATCGCACTTCATCAAATCAACAGAATCTCATAACATCATATGGACGAATAGTAATTTATACGAAGCAGAAAATTGTAACACCAAATCATCCTCACTGCGGTATTAACTAATTGGAAAAAATGATCCCACTTCCATTTGAAATTGAATTTCTTCTTGTTTATCAATTTTTCCCTGATGATAATCATTGAACATGTATTGGTTATTCTCAACTCTTTCGAAACGAAACGAATCTACCAAACTCACCATTCGAAATGTAAATTGTGAATTGTAATATTTTGCTGGACATTTCTGCTTCAATGTTGACCAAATCAAAGGTGATGAAGGCTGAGAAATATGTGAAATGGAGAACTATACCGAAGTGAATAAAATATGTGAAGTGGAAAACTATACTGAAGTGAATAAAAAGAGAACAGTAAAATCTTACAAAGGAACAATATCGGAAGGAATGGAGAACGCTTCATATGAATTTGTGTGGTGTTGTCTCAACCATTAGTGATTTCAACACAACGCTTGGTGCTGTTGAGTATCAAAAGTCTGCTCAGGTGTTGAAATGGAGATATCAGAGATTTTCCGATTTACCACTGTGATGCCTGGCTACAGACTTGACATCTTCCAGTGTACATTCGATGTACATTACGAGATGATGTGAAAGTTAACACAGGGCGAATTTAATACTGTGTATTGATATGTATCATGACGTGGTTTTCATTCAATATTTTATCTCAATTTCACGAAAATTGCCCATCTGAATTACTCGTGACTTCGATTGTTATTACATTGCTTTTATTATTGTAGTGGTGTCTCATGTCTTCAGTTGCCAAAGCCACCTTCAGAGGCACTCGGAGGGCTCGTGCAAGTGAAGGAAAAGGGGAACTACAGTTCATTCAAGTAGAATCTGAACCACAATATCATTTGGGTTATTTTTGAATAGAAATTCATGATATTCATTGTACAGAGCATTGATTGAAACAAATCCAATGAACCCGTGATCTCATGATTGATAACCATGTAACTAGACCACGCTAGAATTTGGTTATATCTGAAATGTTGCAAGCAGAATCGAAGTCAGCGTATGAAAAATTATATAAACAATTTCATGGATTGTGTGACACCATGAAGGAAAGTTCATTCAACGATAGGGATGAAGGAAGCGATGCAAGACAATGTGTATCTTATTTGTGAACCAACATATAAAGAGTAGAACTTGACGAGTAGACACGATATTCGAAATCGTAGCTCGACGCTGAAAATTGTCAGGCTGGGTGAGGAACTCCAACTGAAACATTTGTTCCACTGACACTTTCTGTCTCCCAACGGGACGCCACATATTTCGTATCATTATCAGATTTTTCTCATCATGATTCTTAATGGATTCCATGCAATCCTCTACCCGGAATGAACATATTAATCAAACAAAAATGACATTCACAGCCATCTCTCTCAATGAGCAAGATATTCGCACTAATTTAACAAGATACCGATCTCATTGAGCGAAATGATAACTTTCTCATCAAGTATGATGATCTTGCTCATCAAGAAGAATGATCTCGTAGATCAAGCAAGATGAAAAAAAATCATACTGGCCCTCCAGGACATCCGTGAATGGTTGTTCCACAGTTTTGCAGAGTTAATTCGAGAACAATTTTCGAGTTCACTTCGTCTGCTGTTATGTAGCGTGATATTGTTTCAAATCTCCCATTATCGGATCTCGTCATATTTTTTTGTCGAAATATTTAACTTACACTCTTCTTCCAGGACCAATTTTTTGACGTGTCTCCGCTTATAATTTGTCTTGAGTTGTTATTTGTTGCAGCTTTTCATGAAGAATCACAAAACTATATCTATATTCAACCAACACATTATTGAGGAAGTTCATCTATTCGCTCAACTACATCAAAGTTGGAGTAGTTATTTGTTGTAGTTGAAGTTTTTTCAGAGAAGGCGCAGATGCTAATTATAATCATTCTCAAATTCGTTGATGAAACGGAATCTTCATTGTCTCACAGTTCTGTGCAACTTCAAATTCTCTTCAACTCATATAATTTCCCGTACGTTGCTTTAATAGATATTGTTGAGGTACGAGACAGAAGGCCCATAATATGGAAACTCCTAATAAATGAACGCATTAGTAAAATTACAGGCAACCTGCGTTCCATAACATTTAATCAGCAAATCCCTAGTGCTATGTGGAACAAATTTGAATTACCTGGAGACCATGTATTTGCCATACAATGAAGAAAATCTCCACCTGCGATGATAATTTATTCGAGGAAATATGGCATACATCGGAAATGCGGGTGGAGAATGAGACAGAAAGATGACCGATGTCTCTTTTGACCTGACGTACCCGTGGATGAGATTAGGTAGGAAACCAATCTGGCAAATTAACGTGTCTGTAAATACATTTTTCTGAGATCGACCAATAGGTTCACCCCCTTTCTGGCAATGTCCACCAGCAATAAACTAGACTGGAAGAGAGTATCAGATACAGTACTATAGACAGATCGTTTTTTTCACCTCTCTCACCATTGGGATCTCGCGAATAAGAGAGAACTACAGGATTGGTCCAATTAGAGGAAAGTTTCAGCATCAATATCCGATAACTTTTCTTCAATTCGACCAGAAAAGAGGACAGTACTGTAATTTATTGCGAACGTCCTTGAGTTGTGAGCATCAAAAAATACTTCACCAGGAAGAGAACTGCACAACTTATTATTATTGATGCTTCCTAGAGCGGAGTTTAACAGATCTAGCCTCACCTTGTTTGTCTACCTGAAATCGTTTGTTTTGGGATGATAGAAGAGAATTCAGATTTTTTGAAGAGGCCAATGAATTTATGAGTGTAGTATCTTTGACTGAAAGGATAGTTTTTCTTCCTGAATAAAATCTGAGAGCTATAGTGCATATTCGCTCGTTCAAGATCATGAGGATCTGTTAGTGCCTCTTTACACGGAGCATGAAGTAAAGTTCTTGTGAAGCAGTATAATCAAAGCCATGGAATGGACAGGAGGTCACATCTATTATATCGTTAATGTGGGGCAGAAAAAATGTTGGTGCCAAGACAAATCCTCATCGAAAGTAAATGATGATGACGTTCAGGGAGCACTCAAACAGAGGTTAACGATTTATATCAAGAGGTAAATCCGGATCTGCAATCATCAAACCATCATACTGTGTGGAAAACCACGGCACGGTCCGAAATACAAGAACCACAGACTGGAAACACACTAGCTTGAGTAATTCTAGAGATATAGCAACATAACAATGAATTATGAGAGAACATGTGAGTTGGATGATTTTCCGGGCTCGCAGATTCTCTGGTTTCAAGATATATTCTTTCTTTCGGAGTGGCAGATCAAATCAATTGCGAAAAAGTGATATAATATTTATCCCGTTCGAAATTGCAGGCTCACTGGTGATATTTTGTCACTCACTGTAGTCGCATTATACGGTTATTTTCCATCTCGCTTTTGAGTCAAGTTCTACGATGAATATGGTCGAATATTCAGCTTTGATTATACACAACATCTAATCTTCAAATCTCCTGGGAAACGACACTAATAAGGAAAGTTTTACTGAATTCATAAATGAATTTCCGAGGTCGGTTTGACTGCTCGTCGAATGTCCAGGCAAAACGAGAGAATCAACTGGGAAAAAGCTGTTTCGAGCTTTTTCTGTCTGCCTTTTAGAAAATCAACGGAACGAGCATATCAATTCATGAATCAATTCGAAAGTTCCCACCAGTGTTACAAATTCCCTACAGATGAGCCAGAGAATTGATAGCTATGAATCAATTTGAGTTTTGAAAGCAAGAAATTTCCCAGCTGTTTGATACCAATGTTTCATTACCAATCGCTACAGATACTTGAGGTCCTCGAGTATGTACAAGTGAGGAGATCATAGTTGTTCCATTCTTCGATGAAAAACCTTGTGAAATCCCGCAAACAATTTCCGAATTACTGTGGGTACGTTTTCTTGTTTATTGCAACAATTCAGATGATGAATAAAGAATAAGATGAAACCATGTGGTTCTCGAAATAGGCTATATCACAATCAGAAACTGAAATGTGATGCAAAACGTAATACAATGTACTATGAAGGACTATGAGTGTCAATGAAATAGGTGTTCCAAATGTTCACCGCTAACGTCTTATCCTAATAATAAATGAAACTGTCTTCTAACATTATTCAACATATCAGGCGTGATCGACCTATTCGCAAGCGTTATTCATTCTCTTCGTCATTTGAATCGAAAGGCTCAGTTTTGTACAGAATGTTCTTCACATAGGTATACTCATGAAAAGAAATCTAATGATGTGAGAGGTGGCCGCGCTGGCCATTCTATCGAATATTGCATCAAGAAATGAGTTTTGAGTATATTGTGATGAAAGTTTTGAGTATATTGTATTAGCGTATTTTGGTAACCACATGAGTCCATTCCATTCTTTCTGAATTGTTAAAATGAACTTTGAAACGATAACATTTTTGGATAGAGAATGAAGAGACCTTTCATACAATGTATCAGAAGCCGATACTTCCCATTTGGAAAATTGGGGGAGTGTACTTGACATTCGAAGGGGGTTTGAGAAAGTGATCTTATTCTGACGTTGAAGAATGTCGATTTAGAATTTCAATTTTTCGTGTTTCGAGATTTTTTCTCAATACGTACAGTAACCGAAATAATTCATTTATTCCTTTTGGCTTCAACACACTGCATGTGACACTTCGATTTGAAAATTGGCAATATTGTGCTCGGAAGATTTGCATGAATAAGTGATATTTACGTAGCGATACTCTGTTTTATACACTTCAGAATGGAATTTTGAGACGATTCCATACACTGAAATGGGCATAGGAAGTTTAGTTCTTGTACAGAATTGTATCAGTACATCACATGGCGTTGCAGAAATATCCAGGAAATACCGTCTCCAGAAAGGACTACCTCTCTCAGAAATCATTTTACGATCCATGTTCTTTAAAAATTTTGTTTCCGATTTTTGGTCGTAGAAGCCGCTGGTGAATTAGGAGACTAATTATGAGACAATCTGATCGATTTACCTCACTATCGAATGTTGCAGTCGAATCTGAGGCATTTTAGATGAACAGATATGGTTCTCGTATCTACATTTATGTTGACCAACCTGAACATTGACGACATCAAGCTGACATAAGCACTTTTCCATTCTCGGATAATGACGTTGATCAGGCAACTCTATTAGTTCAGTTAGTTCAGTAAGGAGTGCAACTGAGAGGTGGAGTTCTAACTACGACCAGTGTATTAGCTGTATATAGTTTAATATACAGTGAGACTGTGGGTTTGCTGAATGATATTCCGATATTTCTTATGAACAGAGTATTTGCGAAAAAACCTCGGACACTGTTGAGACTCATTATTTCACCAATCAGATCAGAAATATACTGGAATGAACTGAAGGAACTGGTAGTCGAATGAAAACAAGGTCTACAATTCTCATGGAAACCCCCATGATCAATTTAATATTCAGGTAGGGATTTTCAACGATACCAGGTTCTATAGGGTTTTGTCGGGGGCCATGCAGACATTGATGATTCTGTTATTTACCCAATGAGTGTGATGAAGAGGTTGACTCGACTTGACCTCCGCCAGAAAATTCCTATGTATACAAAACGTGTGTGTTTTGAAGTTTGGATTCCTCGGTAATATACGATTTATTACTATTTGTTACGAAAATTCAGTTAATAGAACGTAATCAACTGTGGTATACGTACTCATTCTTCAGTGTAGCCTGAGAAATTGATGATCTGAAAGACTACCGTGAATACTAAACAGTATCAGGTAATTGTTTCACCTTAGAACGAGGGTAGGTAACAATCAAATCGTGCTCTGAGAACGTGTTCACAGGCTCTTCCGTATACATCTTCATCTCGTAACATTAAGGAAAGGGACCATTATTTCCTGAAAGTTGCCGGGGTGAATGTTTTCGCAACGACTTTACACCCACTAGCTTTTCCCCATAATGAAACTGTTATGGTCTATGCAGTGGCGTATCGCTACGTCGTACGTCAGAGCTGAGTATGATAATATCAACACTATCCGGACTACGTCAGATGTTTGAAACATATCTTATTCCCTCTGTGTGGCAAGAACTGCACCCAAATCGTTGGCTTCATTGCAACAGCGCTGCAATGAAAACTCCTAAATGACCCTCTAGAAACTTAAAGTTTTCCGATTTTCATATAAACCTTCATATCAAATTTCTGAAGCCTCAAGACACGTTCCAAACTATTACATTTTCAATCCTTATCTAAGAACACGTATTTCGCGACTACATGCCTGTCATATATCAGAAATGTGATGATCGTTCTGGCAAGTAGTTCACAGATTAGCAATGAGCAATCGTCATACGAATATGGAGATAAATATCAATAGATGAACGTCTATTGTAACTCCACAAGTACCAAGTGAATATTATACATCTTTGCCAGATATCTCACTTGTTCTTCAGCCTCTCTTCTACTCCTTCTTCTTCCTCTCCAGAAATTAATATAAATGTTTCCAATACATTCTATCGATTGTCAATACATTGTGATTGTTATTATTTTGTTTTTGTATACATAGTACGTACAAGAAATGCCTCAAGGCAAATTTCAGCAACTTCAACTGGTGGATCGATAAAAGAATAAATCGAAAGGAATATATCTCCATTTTGTTGCGGACAGTACGTAATCATGGAGATATGAGGTAGGTGGCACATCCAAATTTTCTCTAGAGACACCACTTGAAAAGCCTTTTTTCAAATCTTAAACACATACCTGGAATGAAGTAGTTCTATTCATTCCGCTTCGGTGGATGGATATGAATAATAATAGAGAAGTGTACCTGATTCAAACCCGATATCACAATTATAAAATTTCATAATGATACAAAATTATCAACAAAACAAAAGTTTCACTGCAATGCTCATTGTTCACTGCTAGGAACTATTCTCCACTTCAACGTTTGCTGTTGAATGTTCACTCATATTGTCATATCCAGGGAAATATGAATTTCTATCGAAATGGTGTGAATCATGAACTGAGTTATAAAGATAACTCATTCGATGTAAATCCAGTTCCCCTCAGATACACTCTGAACAAAAGAAGGTAAAGTAGATATGTTGCAACGATCATAGTGTACTCAGAAGAAGGAGTATTTCTCATATGAATTTATTCCTCATCTGTTCACTCTAGCAGTTCATCTCTGTTTGATGATGGTGGCCGAATGGCTCTGGCTTTGACGTCACGTGACCTAGCATTGAAATCGCAAATTTCATTGACTATTGATGATGAAATTCACAGAACATGCTAGTGATGGATGAAGAACTCTGGAAATACAAAAAAAAACCAAGAATATTCTCAAAATAATGAACATTCGAAGAATTTCGATTATATTTAGTGGAATTCAGAGGAAATTGTGATTCTTTTCTGTTCATTCATCAGAGTTGCTCATTATTCATACGAATTCCCATATTGTCACCTCCTCCTGTCCAACTAGTTGTTATATCTCTGGCTAACAGCATAACGAGAACTTCCGCGTGAGTGTTTTGACGGCCATCGTATTTTCTCGTGAACAAAGCATTTCTGCTTCCTCCCGGCATTTCGTGCACCTGAATTCCTGCAACTGTTCCTGTCAACTTGTCTACGCTCGTGGTTATTTAGGTGGTTAGTTGGAAGGAAGTGCTCGGAAAATGTTGGAAGAGGATCACGACGACGAAGATACGCATAGCTGAGAGTTTCGCGAATACTCGGTTAATAGCGAGCGCTTTTTGCAGGAATGGTTAAGTCTTGGACTTTGCTAATGAGCATTAGGTATTCATCCGACAAAGTTATATGTGAGTTTCGCATTAAAGGAAAACTTATTGAATTCAACAAGGAAAGAATTGTTTTATGGAATATAACATTTCAACATTCTGAATTCTAACTGGGTTTTCGTCGAAGTGTAGAATACAACGTTCGAAAAACCAAGATCTCCGAGCGCATAAATCAAAATCGAATCAGTGATCAATGATCGATAATGAAGTCATTAAGATGACGTTGCTCACTGGGAAGGAACATCATCATTCCTTCACAAGATTAACCTCACTATATTCGAGGGACATTGGATGAATTCGGAATATATACTTTCCATGAACGTCAAACGTTCTTTCTCATACCTCACAAAGCATATTGCTACTGAATGAATATGTTGATAATAGTATATCGAGACGTGAGTTGCAGAATGCAACATATTCTAGCACAAGCTCTATACTCCGAAATTTGGACGGACGGACGGACTTTGATTGGGTTTCTGTAACGAATATATACTATTTCCCTTGTTTTGGCTTCTATCATTACATCAATTTTCGCCTAAACAATGGGCAAGTGACAGTTAGGAAATTTTGACAGTTGTTTTTTTGGCGAAATCGACAAAACGAAAACGAAACAAACAAAACTGAGAATAAATAATACAATTGTTATACCAACCCTTCTATATGCTAGGTAGAATTGGACAGTACATAAGAAACAAGAGGGTGAAATAAATGCAATGGAGATGAGATGAGAAAAATAGATGGGACGACGAAGCTAGACAGAATTTGGAACGAAACAATGAGAGGAATGCGGAAGCAGGAATCAATAACCAACAAAATATCGAAGAGACGATTGAATTGGTATGGACACATGATGACAATGGATTCAAGCAGAATAACAATTATGACACATAAAGCAAGAAACGTAAAGAAGAAGAAGAAGAAGAAGGGGGGACCATCACAGAAAGAATGAATGCAACGAATGACAGAGGCAGGAAGAAAAAGAGGGAAGTTAATGAAAGATATAAGAATACTGACACAAAAGTGGAAATCACGGAAACAATGGGTGAACTACACACCAGATAATAAGCCGAAATCCGACGCCCAAGAGGGTGAAAGGAAAGGGAGAAAGGAAGAAAGAAAGATATGGCGGCAGATAGATTTGTAATTTCTGTTTGATATTTGAATTGCTCGAAAATTTCTATCTGATTTAATATGATTGTGAATGATGAATCATGAACTGGTTATTTCTATCTGTGACAGATTGACTGTAATCTGGTAATATTCAGTTGTGACTGACGGAAACGGGAAAACCAAAAATCGTGTATTAATAGAGCTCATCAATTCATGGGAAATAATGCGGTGAGAGTGGCTATTCAAGAACTAAACCAGAAAAACCGATCATTTCATCGATGAGGCTAGGAAAACAGAGAACAATTCGTCCAGATGATTGAATAGATACATATCATACAAACTCCTTTCATTCATGGACATACATAAACGTATTATTTCATCTCATGATCTGAATAATCATTTCAAACTGATCCCGAATGATTTTGAAGTGTTCATCAAACTAGTAGGTACTAAACCAATGCCACAATACGTCAGTATTTTGCTGCACAATGATTCATAGAAAGCTCTCAGTAGTAAGTGGATATCATGTTTGAGTACGACGGCACAGCCGGAATGCTCGAAATTGTGTTTTGAAGATCAGTTACCCACTAATACTTTTTCCATTGGTACACTTCGATTGTTGAATATTTGAATGGATATTTCGAAACATTTGCCACTGATATTACATTCAACGTTCCAAGTTAGTTCTCCCATCAGATCAGTAATCAATTAGTTGACATGACTCCATGTTTCTTGGGAGAGAAGCTGAATCTAAACACGCTTCGAATGAGTTAAATAGGGTATCAATAGATATGTATTTCAGTACTACATAATCAATGCGAAGCTCACCTGCTCATGCCTACGTATCGACGCTTTTGGAAATGAACAATGAAAATGCATGAATTGTTGAGTAAGTATTTCCATAGAGTATATATCGATATCGTTTTCAATAATTCTAAGCGAAGTAGTAATGAAAATAATCAACAAGGATATTCTTTCCTTTTTGGATATATCCTAAATCCTCATAGCACGTATGCAAGTGTTACCAATATGATTGTTGATTGATGCGTGTTGCCATGTTGTGTTTCACCTGGAAACACGCTTGAATCATGTCAGCAAGAAGCAACTTCATAGTGAAAGGAAAAGGAGTTAGGAAATGTGAAATTGGATGTTGAAATTGAATAATTGTGGACGTCGGTATAGTGTTTTCAAATTCAATAGAGACGGCAAAAAATCTCTAGCCGACCAGCGGCCAGGCAGCTATTTTGATGACCAGTGGCGTACATTTGTTATTTTGTTGGTACCACAAATGAGAATCAAAACTCGAGAACCCGAGATCCTATCAATATTGAAACCCACTACTGTTTTTTCCACTCACAGAACCAGAAATTACAAGCTCAGCACAATAAAAGTTTTATATTTTATGTGTGATGATCACTATCGGAATAGTCATTTACTCTGATGATAACTGGTTCGATGGAAAGTAAAATGCTTTATTGATTCTCCATATTGATAGTATCAGATACGCACTCCTATACGAATATGCCACTATTTTATATCATCAACTTCCATTATATTCTGGTCGACTGAATTGCGACGATAGATTGAAACAATGCACGTTCCTTCCAATAGCGCACTCCAGACCAACTCAGTGGGGTTGTAAACGCATAATAAAGAGGCAAACATACAATATACTATGTTTATTTCTATCTTTCGACAACACAGAAGAAAACCCAATGATGTTCGGGAAATATCGTGTTTGCCGGCGGTGAAATTTTCGGAGAGAAGAAAGGTATCAGAATTCTTCTTGGAAGTCTGGAGATCGCAAGCAAGCTCGGTGTGGTTCGAGTATAACAATGTATGGATTATCAGCCTGGACTCGTCTTGTTCGTCTATTAGGAATGACTTGTGATGACATTATAGAGCAGATTTCCGTAGAGCACCGACCGTGGAAATTTCTTTAAGAGAGAGATCATCCACCTTTCTGCGATGTTCTAGAAAGATAAGTTGAGTCAAGAGTATACTAGGAGAAAAGCTCTCCTTTGAATAGAGTCTGTAAGAGCCTGTATTGAGAAACATCAGCAGTGAGTAACATCACCATTTCCAATAGAATCCTCAAGACATGGTCAAAGCCCAGAGAAGCCGAGTCAGAGTTCTCACGACATCTATGCTTTCTGGCAATTTTGCATTTTTTACATGCTTTTTAGATTCAGTTTGATCTTCAGTCTTGACTGCGGATTCATACTGAAAACATACTGTGAACAAATATTTTTTTCACGGACTTGGCGCAGTCAGTAGGATTGTTGCGGAGAATCCAGTGCGGATGACTTTTCTATCTCAATAGTTAAGCAACAATTCGGAGTTTTTCGTTCGGTGAAGACTCACTGGAAGTGGCAAGAAATTCTAAAGGCGTATCGAGGCGGACAAGCTGAAAAGAAGAAGCTGCTTTGAGGGAATACAAATGGATTGAGAGATCTCACTGTGAGTAGATTTCTCTTCCTATGTCAGAGTCCTCTAGAACTTCTCTATCCTACAGTGAAAGTCATGGAAATCTAGAACCAAGCATCCAATCGTTAACAAATATCTTGAATAATATTTCAATGGACGATTCAACTGATACAAACTCAAACCATGTCTTTACCAACTTCATGCAGAAACTATCCCAGATTTCGATGGCGATGTGAACGAGTTGAATTTCTTTTTCGAAAGTGTCGAAAGTATAGTCACACACTCTTATGACACTTTAAACACTTATGATTCTCAAAATATTTTAATATTCCGAACAATCATGAGCAAATTCAAAGGCTCTGCTAGAGAAGTCGTTGATATTAGCTGTGCTAGTAATGTACAACAAATCGAAAAACTAATCAAAAGTTTCAGCGAAATGAAACCTGTTTATTTTTAGATCTGAATAATCTCAGGGAAGCCCAGAATGAGTCTCTTCATCAAATTCATAGAGTGAGAAAAGTGCTTGATACGATATCAAACTATTTGTCAATTGTCATTATCAATGAGATGAATGTTCGAAAATTTGAACTAAATATGTATAATGACCAAGCTCTCGAAGTATTCTTAGCTGGCTTAAAAAATCCTTTCGGAATAATGGTCCGTACTAAAGACCCAAAAACAATGCTCGAAGCTTTAAATTATATCCTTGAAGAAGAAAAAATCAAATATTTGCAAAAAACTAATACCTCTGATCAAAATTCCAGTTCCCACACAACAAAAAACATTGATGAATTTTCTAATACTAATTCGAATGCATTCGCTAATCAATCTCAACAATAGCCAATCAGGCAACAACAACCTTCAATAATTAATCAAAATTTCGATGAAAATGTCAATCAGAAACGATCATTTCCATCAGCACCAATGAATCTTCAATCTAGGCCAAATTATAGTCAAAAATATCCTTCCGATGAACAAGTCTTTGGAAAACCGAAAAATTTGTGGAAACCGAATTGAAACAATCAAAACTTCAATCAATACAAAGTGACCCCAATGTCCACTACTAGTAGACTAGACAATCGTATATTCCAATGAAAATGAATAACACCGAACAATTTGATATACCTAATGAGTATATAAAGTGTCCTCAAGAGGCCGAACCGGAAAACGCGGAATAATTTGATGAATATGCGGAATACGAAGAGCTTCAGGTTTCTCAGTCATCAAGCCTCCATCAACAGGAGAAATAATTGAGTTCAATGCTTTATTCGATAAAAAGCAATTACCATATATTACAATCAATCATCCACCACTCAAACTCTTGATCGATACAGGCGAAAAGTTATAGATACCCATTCATTCACAAGGCCGAAGTTGACGAACAAATTCAGGAGATGTTAAATCAAAATATCATAAGACTAAGCAATTCTCCATAGTCATCACCTATTTGAGTGGTACTCGAAAAATTGATGTTTCGGGCAAGTAAGAATGGCGCATTGTAGTTGATCATCGTAAGGTGAACGACCGATACCCAATTCCCAATATCACCGATAGGCTTGATAAACTAGGTAGATGCAATTTATTTACAACCCTAGCTTTGGCGAGTGGTTCCCACCAAATCAAAATGCACCCGGATGATATTCAGAAAACAGCGTTCAATGTCTGAAATGGGCATTGTCTTTCGGGCTCAAAAATGCTCCAGCCACCTTTCAGAGGGTGATGGACAACATCACAATGTCATTACAACATTACAACATTATAATGTCATCTATCTAGATGACATTGTAATTTTCTCAACTTCATTTCAAGAACACATGGTGAACTTGAAGGAGGTATTTCAACGTTTGAGGTAAACAAATTTCAAAATTCGATCGGATAAGTGCGAATTTCCAAAAAAAGAAAAGGCATATCCTTGATATCTTTAACGTTTTAATGAAAAAACACTACATTATTGAATTCTTGGATACGCCCCTGGATCATATTCCGGCTGCGCTATACGTGGGTATGATTCTAAATACTTACGGCCGTTGTTATATTCACCAACCAGTCTGCTCATATCTGCGTAGGAGTTATTTATATTCAGTGACTAATTCTCGTGAGAATGAGTGATTTTGGCATCAGATTTTCAAGGTGAGTGAAAAAATCGAAACAATATTTTTTAACCTTCATTTTCATATGTGAAATGTCGAATATTACCTTAGGTCAGAGTTAATTTATCAATTCAGGAAATTTAGTTCAAAATACTCTGGGAATTCTTTCTGAAAATGAGATTGAGTATCACCGTTTCATACGTATTACGTCAGGAGAATCTGATACTATGATACATTCAGATCACACTTCCTCCATGATTTTGTAATTCATTTATTTCTTGTAATTTCAGAGGTTTTTCGTTGCACGAGGCGCTGGCAATGATAGAGGAAGATGATTTTCCTCATCCTTCTGCAGATATCATCTGCAACTGAGGAAGATTCCGGAAATGAAGATGTGATGTCACCTGATAACTCACCTTCCTCACAACTTTCAGTCGGTTTGCTATCGGAGCAGTTCTGTCTCAAGGACCCCTAGGCCAGGACAAGCCTATTCCATATGCATCTAGAACCTTGATTCAAGCTGAACAAAATTATTGCACTATCGGAAGGGAACTCCTCGCAATCGTTTGAACGACAAAATATTCCAGGCCATACCTGTATGGTCGGAAATACTATATATTCAATATCATAAGCCACTCCATTGTTTTTTTTTTCTATAAAAGATCCCAATGTTAGACACACACGCTGGAGACTGGAACTTGACGAATTTGACTACACTACACAATATGAAAAAGAATCATTGTCCAGAGTTGAAATCAATGAAACAAACACGAACGATTTTTTCGAAACGTTGTCTAGAGGCGACCAACCTAATAACACCTCAAATATCACAAATCCAAATAGAAATAACGATACTGAGTCTATAGAACCTAATAACACCTCAAATATCACAAATCCAAATAGAAATAACGATACTGAGTCTATAGAAGGTAATATCCAAACCTCAACGACGTGAATCCCTAAAATAACTTGAAGGACGATGACGAAACAGTCCACACCAGTTGCGAAAATCCGATTCTTGAAAAACCCATATCTGAAAGCCCGATCGATAATTTTCGAATTCAACTATTTCTCAAAATCGTTTCACACTCTCTGAACGTTCCTAAAATCACCTGTTCCTGGAGGCCGAAGACGACGAGTAATCTATGAGAATTACTCCCTGTATGGATCTTCCTTAGGAGGGAGGAGTAACATCACCATTTCCAACAAAATCCTTAAGACATGGTCGGAGCCCAGAGAAACCGAGTCAGCGTTATCACGATACTCCTGCTTTCTGGCAATTCTCCAATTTAACATGCTTGTTAGATTTAGTTTTATATTCAGTCTTGGCTACAAATCCATCTGTGAACATCCCTCCAGATTGTATTGGAAAATTGAATAAAAATATTCTTTCAATCTAACTCCTGAACGTACTCATAAAATTGGTGTCTCGATGAATAGTGTCGGTCTACCTACTCGCTCCTCAAGTAGATACGCTTGACATTGTCCTACGATCTGAGCAAATTCTATAATCATCATTCTATTCGCTTGTCTGATGTTATATAGCTGAACCTGCACATACTAAATTAGTTCTCAGATCGACTCAGTTGATATAATCCACATCAGTTATTCAGAATTGAATTGATAAGTGTGAGTCACTGTAATATTTCGATTTTTGAAATTGTTGCTTTGAAATGAGGGTGAGTATGTACAGGATATTATGTTCACGCGTGAAGTTTTGTCTTGGGATAATCTTGAGAATCACCGTCTGGAAATACAGCTCAATCGAGTAACACTGTATTTGTGATGGAATTTCAGTCGTTGGAAAATAGGGTTCGTTTTAGTTTCTCCACCAACTGCGTTTCGTCAGATCATACTATCATACTCACTTCCTCTCACATCCTACTCACATCCCAACATGAAGAAACATGTCTTGTGTACTCGAGAATGAAATTCGCCCAGATCTCGAGATGATATTTATATTCGATGTACAGTGATTGACTGTCGATTTCACGAATATCTCTCGATATGAAAAAAAAATATTATTCTTAAGATCTTGTTGTTCATTATCATGATTCGTGAAAAGAACTCTGAAAAAAACTTGAACTGAACCGAGTTGATTTCTTAGATAGGGTCCATGAGCAACTTTGATCTTTCTAAATGGAACGCATCATTATTATTATCATCGTATATCTTGAAGAAATATATCGAATGACAAAATAGAATACATATATTAACATTTGAGTTCCACTAAAATCTGATCATCTGATTCACTCATTCAATTGATCATCTCGTTATTGTTCAACGCATACCTGGACAGAATATGATATCATGGACAGTATCTATAGCGAATCAAATTTGATTTCATCGATAATGAAGTTCACTCACAGACCCAATGGAATTATGAAATCGAATGAAAAAACATTCAATTCAAGTTCGATTCTCCAAACCTCGTGTATCTTCTTTTGTTTTCGAGCTTTCAGTTGTTTATGACTTCGTGAAATCAATAGTCAATCACCCTGTACATATAGATTCTTGGACCTGATGATTCGATGATAGAAAACGTTGATCACATGACATAGTAGACGTTAGTAGCGGATATTGATGAAGAAAGTAATCAACGAAATATCATCGATTTTGTTGTTATTGTTGGTAATTTCAACATGTTAGTATCCTCCAATTTACTATAATAAGCATCTAGCATTCCCATCCTCGGTGCAGGAATGAACTGATGAAACAATGCTTGCATGCGAATGCAATTCGAAGTCCTGAAAGAATCTAATCAAAATGAATGCGATTCGATTCAGTCCTAATGATGAGCACTGAGTGATTATACAAAGAACCTGATAATGGCATCATAGAAGTGAAATATGCAAATTAGAATATTGCAGTCATTCCATTCATGTTTTCGTAGGAACAGAATCGAACATTGAAGCATTAACCTTCCAAATGAACACAGTATGTTGTCAACATCTATATATGTATACATTTCCGGCGATGAAGCTACACCGATATGTGGAGGTTCCATTGATGTCAATGAGTCTCTCAGGAATTATTGTATCGTTTCGAATATTGATCACGTGATAGGTCGATGAATGCTGATAGTTCATGAATCATGTTTGATTATTTTTGCTGTCCTGATAATCACATTCTTGTTGCCACAGTCAACTGGAACATTTTCCACTGGAGATCAATCACAATCAGAGAACCCAATTCCTTCAGACTTGCATAATACGTAGCTTATCTACAAGAATACCTCCATTTTTCCGTAATTGGTGGATTGGATATAGGAAAACTTTCGAATTGTCATCTAGTTTTCCTAACCTAGATTGTCATATGTTGAAGTTACTTTAAAAAATAGTGCAGGCTACAAAAACCCAAGAAATCTGAAAGTAGAAATTAGGAGTCGATGGAACATTCAAGTCTGCACCATTAAATCGAAATGGAAATCTAAAAGTAGTACTGTTTTGTCAATGAAAGCCAGTATAGCATGAAATAATGTTATTTCTGGTTTGAATACTGAATACTTTACACCTCAGTTGAAATCATAATATTGGTCTGATGGAGAAAGAGTTACTCGCCGAATGTTGAAGATAAAATGTTAGTAGATGTAGTAAGAGCAGCACGCCACGCCGAAAATATGCAGATATCTACAACTCTTGTTTGAAGGTGAAGTGAATTTTCAACTTCTTATGTTCATCCGAACGACGCTTCTTGCCAGTTCGGTCCGAAAAAGAGTATTTTCATCTCAGAAACCATGACATACAGATATAGTCGATACGGATGTCGTGATGAATGAGGAATCTATTCTTTTTCTGCTGATGTAAAAATCGCGAATTTTAATAATATTTCAGAGTACGAAGGAAGTATTTAGAGAGTGACGGTTCATACCAGGAAGCTAGTTAGGCTCAGTACTATCAAATGAATGAATAATTCCTTCTTGCTAAAGTTGTCAGTTATGTTCAGCCAATCTAATTGGTTCATTGCTCCTATTCTTATACCGGATGACAAAATCGCAGTCAGTCCCTATTGTTTTCATCGCTCAGATCTTGAACAGGCAAAAACTTGAATGGCTTGTATCCATTGTTTTCGAGAACGGAATGAATTTCATGCCCTGATTGGTTGAAACGTCAGACAGAAAGATAACTTCAAAAAACATGAGTCTTGCAATCTTGATCAGCCTTTCTTTCCATCATTCTCATTTTTCGCTTCACTATCCTCCTATCACTGTATCCGTTCGAGTAAGACTTCTCATATCTAGGAACTTCTTTTGGTTTTATCCGAAGCATTTTTCTGAATGAAGTTTCCTTTTTATCGATCGATCAACTCAGATTCGCCACAACTCACATTTGATAGATGAACACATATACAGGGTGATCAGCGTAAGAATGCAAAGATTTCTTCAGTGTGAAACTGAAGAGAGATAATGATAGAAAGGAAATGGAAAATACCTCGTAATTTTCAGGCAATACACGCTCATGATGGACGTTGACCCGGAGCTCGTAACTGAGATTCCCGATACGTGATGTAGGCATACAAACATTATCACTACCTAGTTTTGAGTCACGATGTCGTAGATTTTCGCACATCAAACTTCATATGACTTCACAAATTGAAATCCATATCTAATCAAAATTATCGTGATAGGTGAAATCAGTTGCCGAACTTCTCTAACTTTTCTGACAACCATCGAGAACATTCTTCGTTGAATCACCTTGTGCATATAATTTTCTGACAAAGGACAAACACCAATCTCCAGGGATGAGATGATATGAAGGGTGTTCCGATGAACTAGCAACATGTCGAAATTTTCCATTCGCCAGAATAATTTTGGATACTCGATTATTCAGGATAGGAAGAAACTTTTTATGTTCATTATTTCTCGATAACTTCAGGTAGGTAGGGTGAGGAAAAATACGGGATATCCCTGTTCATATCGAGACTATCCTTTATGTCTCGAAGTTCTGTATTGTCAACGAGTTCCAAAATATATGTTATTCTACACACTTACTACTTCTTCAAGCTCCAAAATTCTAATTCTGATTCTGCAACTCTTTGTGTTTGTCACTTCGATGTGCTTCTGTGAGATTGTTCTGATTAAGTTATGTACAAGTTGTTTGCTGCTGAATTTTCATCGGATTTACGTAATGCCGTCTGTCAGTCACCACGGAGTTTCATCAACGTTTTCTCGAACATCTTCTCTAGCTGCCAGTTCTCTCGTTTCTACACCGTTTCCGTACAAATTGGAATAGTTGTTGGGTTGTTGGCGTACTTTTGCTTCCTGATCCGTAATTATTATTCCATGCATATGCCGTAATCCATAATTCCGTTGGCAGGAAGTATTATCAGTACTTTGGATATTACTGCGTTCGTAACTTTCCACATGGAATCGAAGCGTGGGAATCATATCCTCAGGAATTCTAATTAGTTGGCATCGCACTGAAAGGAAATCTTTCATCAGAAAATTCTTCATACCGTCTTCTTAGATTATGTGAGCAAAGAGCGATAACGAGTTTTTCATGAGAATGACAAAAATATATATGATGTATAATCATATGCCAATACGCTCGACATGTTCCTCACTAACAATCCGGAACCGTATGAAGTGAAAGTCCGTGCACCACTAGGGAACTCAGACCACACACTCATCTCCACGATATGTCCTTACATCACTCCGCGAACCAGTCCAACACCCCCACGCACTGTTTGGCATTACAATTCAGCCGACTGGAATGGCCTTCGCATGTTTTTTTCTGAGTTTCCTTGGAGGAGAATGTGTTTTGAATCGGGAGATCCTACGCAATGTGCTGAAGAGATCTCGGAAATCATCTTGCTAGGAATGGAAACTTGCATACCACATAGCACCAAATCACGAACCACTGGTGATCCATGGTTCAATAGAACCTGTTCTAGGGTTGTCGCACTGAAGCAAGCAGCATACCGTCGTTGGCGCAGAAACCCAAGCCCTCAAACTAGAGATGAATATGTTGAAGCTAGGAATACATGCAATCGAACGATAGATGAGTCTGAAGAGGCATACAACACGAAAATAAGATCGAAGCTCATAAAGTGTCCAAATGGTTCCCGTTCATTTTGGACCTTTGCCAAGGCAATCGGGAGAAGTTTCACTTCCAGCTCATTTCCTCCCCTCAAAAAGGATGATAATACATTGGCTATAACACCTCATGAAAAAGCCAACACCTTCGCCAAACTGTTCGCAGACAATTCTACCTTGGATCCACGAGGCCAGGAACTTCCCAAAATCGCTACCATCGATAACCGTATGCCAGAAATTGTCTTCCGGCAACGCACAATCAGACACATTCTGCTTAGCCTCAACGTCAAGAAGGCTATGGGGCCTGACGGAATACCGCCTATTGTTCTCAAGAAATGTGCCCTAGAACTAACACCAGTTCTTTGCAGGTTGTTCACCCTTTCGTACAAACTCGGCGTATTTCCTTCTAACTGGAAGAAAGCTAGGGTCCAACCGTGTAACGTCTCTCCCTTCTAGGGAGGGTGTTACTAGGGTGGTGCTCAACGGGGTATGTCTATATCTAGGATAGACCGGGGTTGCCTCGAGCGCCAGTTGGATTATAGTGGTGAACTCCACTTTCTCCCAACCAGGATTTGTTGGGAGGCCTAGGTAGCAACACAGTCGGAGCGACGGTATGCCAGGGGTCGAAGGCCTTCTGGACAATGAAAAGATCACAAGGGGGTGAGGGCTTTAAGTTCACCCACTTGGTTTCACCCTGGTATACGGGTTGCTGCGGGTGTTTGGTATATCACTCAGAACAAATAATCAGCACCAAAATTCTACACTTGAACAGGTTTATTCACTGGAAACAATTAACAGATCGAATTTATCTCTCACAATGATTATTATCATAATCAAGAAAATACGATCACGAGGAAACTCGGATGACAGAATATGTCGACAGGTGTCAGTCACAAGATAGCAAAAATCCACAGATCAAATAATCTCAGGGTAGATTATCCTAACCACATATATCTACTGGTGCAGGTCCCTATTAACTGGCCGCTGTCAAACGTCACGACAAATGTCACAACAACTGGGTTGTTACTGGAAAATTATTCGATCTATAAAGTTAATCTGCAGTTTGATAAAAAGATGAGAAAATGCAGTGAAATCAAAATGCAGTTAACTCACACTTGACTGGTAATATACTTCACGAGTGAATCGTAGGCAGAAAAAGCTCTGGCTCACTTTTTCAACTTTGTGTAACACAAAAACGGGATGTAAATACAGGAAAACTTCGAGCACCTTGATCACTTTTTATAACGGTTATACGAACTGAATCAAACGGTAAGAATCGGACTGAATCAGAATAATCACTGCCAAATGGAATAACTCACTATCTATCTATATATCTCAATCTCTATAACTGTCGGTCTGTGTATCTGTGTATCTCTCTATAACTGTGGATCCTCGGGCCTCTGGATTTTGCTCCTCATACTCTTTTCAGGTTTGGCAAAAAACAGAGCGAGGTCAGGATTCTGATTGGTCGGGCTGGTCTGGCCTCGAGCTGACCATGATTTGTTTTCTCAAGGAAAAAGTGAACACTACTTGACCTTGGGTCTGGAAACTTGCGGTGGAAATCATTTTTCCTCGAAACTGGTAGTATCAAAGTGCTTGGCATTCCATGTTTATGCTACTGAGCGAATTTGATTGCAAAATTACGAAGGATAACAAAGTTATGACCTAAACAATATCACATGGCCCTGAAATGTCTCTCCAGTTATGAAAACCATTCTAACTCTTTCCTAAATCATAAATACACTCTCCATAGGCAATAAGAAGTCTTAGTCTCTGGGTTGATCAGGATTTCCGGATGCAAAAATCATTGCAAGCAAGTAAACGGATAGCATACTGGACTTCTTATTTCCCAGGGCTCTGGACGGTCATTATGCAATCAAATCCTACCAATACTAATATCAAGAGTCTGAACATGATATGTACGAAATCATTAGCCTGGTAGTGCTTTCAAAACGGAGGCAGGGGTGTCATGAAGTTGATTACCCTCAGCAGGGTGCAACGGGGCTAAACAAGGTTAGTCTGGGGTAGGGCTCTCTGGGGGGCTCAAAATACTAGCCCAAGGAGCTCCTTGATTCATTAATTTGTCAATCAGGTATACAGGGTGACTCTAAAATGGCCTTAACCTCATTTCTCATATGAGGCTCGTACACCGAAACCTAGTAATGAAGCTGGTGAGAAAACACTTCATTACACACCCCTCCTACTTGCGGAAAAAAAAAGAATGATTGTGTAACAATTATTATTTTTTTTTTTTTTGTTCGCTGGACATGACTCAAAATTATACATCTGGAAAAATCTATGATAATACTCATGTACTAGGGCAGTCTTCAACAGGAGTGTCTCGGGCGTACTCGTTCGCACGAGCAGTGGTTGCATTGGACTCCCTTGTCAGCGACGGTGGGGGTTGACGTCTGGGTGCGCTGGTTCACTTTCGCTGGCATAGAGCGGGATGATCGAGGATACTCGGGGACGAGCATCGGGTACGGCGTCGGAGCTGCTGGGGGTGTCGGGGCTCGGGCTGGGGTTGTCTTCAATCGTCGTGGGCAGGGACAATCGCTTGACCGGATGCGATCCCGGCCACATCGGGAGCAGAACAGTATCGCGGGGCGAGCACAGGAGTCTCGTTCGTGGCCCGGCGTGCCACAGCGCCAGCACAGCCTCTTCTCTACAGGCAGGTAGAGTGGAGGTGAGCGTCGTTGTCCAGCGGAAGTTGGCGGGGTTGACTGGTGGTTTTCCGGGTGGAGGCCTTCCAAGGACTTCAGCATGATGTGCTGGAGGTCTCGTGGTGTGGATTCTCCTAGCGGGACGGCGAGTACCCCACCTCGGTGGTCGGTATCACCGGGGTCGGCTTGTCTGCCGGCTGTGGAGCTAGTGGAGTCGGGGCTCAGGTTGCCATGGCCAAGGTCTGCGGTGTCAGAGCCTGCGGGGTCGGGGTGTGCGGTGTCAGAGCCAGCGGGGTTTGCGGAGTCAGGGTCTGCGGTATCAGGGCCGGCGGTGTCAGGGCCTGCGGTATCAGGGCCTGCGATGTCTGGGCCAGCGGCGTCGAGGAAATCCAGGTCCTCCATCGGGATATCTCGGGCCGGTGCCAAGATGATATCCTGGATGACCTGAATTTTCGTGTCGTCCGGCGACATTTCCTGGAATGCAAATAGCACGGGTTATTGGTTCTGGTCATGGTAAAACGGCTTCAGGTCTTTGATATGAACTCGGTTGAAACGCTTCCCAGTTGCACTTCTCAGGTCGTATACAACGGGGGAAATCACTCTGGTGACGGTGCAGGGTCCTGTATACTTCGGGGCCAACTTTGCGGCATGTCCACGGATTCCAGAAGAGAGATTATGTTCTCTTTTCATGACTTTGTCACCTAGGTGACATCTCCACTCTCGGCGTCGCAGGTTGTAGTAATGACTCTGATTGTTGAATGCCTTAGCCAAGTTCAAGCGTACTAGCCAGAAGAGAGATTATGTTCTCTTTTCATGACTTTGTCACCTAGGTGACATCTCCACTCTCGGCGTCGCAGGTTGTAGTAATGACTCTGATTGTTGAATGCCTTAGCCAAGTTCAAGCGTACTAGCTCGTGAACTTCTTTCAACTGGAAGCGGCATCTTCCCCTTGTTCTTCAGGTATAGGTGATCGGGATAAAACTTGGGGTGGTTCTAATTCTCTGCCAAACATCAGGAATGCGGGAGTGGAACCGGTAGAATCATGTCTGGCGGTGTTGACGGCGAATTGGAGTTCTGGCAGGTGTTGATCCCATTTCCGGTGATCGTTCTCACAGTATTGTGAGATCATGGTCTTGACGGTCTTGTTGGTGCGTTCCACTGGGTTTGCCTGCGGGGTATAAGGAGGAGTCAATCTGTGTTGAATTCCTAATTCCTTCAACAATTCCTCGAATACTTCACCAGTGTACTGGGCACCATTATCGCTAATGACCGTAGCGGGGCGTCCAAACCGGAGCACTATGTCCTCATAGAACGCTTGTGCTACAGCTCTAGCTGTTGCTTTACGGAGTGGTCGCATCTGTATCCACTTGGTGAAACGGTCCTGGTAAACGGCAAGGTAGCAGTTTCCTTTGCTTCACCTTGGTAACGGCCCTACTAATTCGGTGGACACGGTGTCCCATGGCTTAGTGTTCAGGGATGGGTGCATCTTCCCAGGCGGTTGCTGCTGGGACACTTTATACTCCTGGCAGGTTCTGCAGCTTCTCACGTACCGGGCGATCTCGTGGAACATTCCAGGCCAGTAGTACTTCTGGGTGATTCTAGCCGTGGTTTTGGCGATGCCCATGTGTCCTGCAGTCACGTCATCGTGATTCTCCTTCAGTACCTGTTGTCTAAGGGGTTTAGGTACACATAATTTCCAGGGATTGTCCATCCCTAACTCACTCAACTTATTAGCATCCCAAAAATGGCGGAAGAGGCGGTCTTCTTTCACACAGAAGTCGGGAAAAGCGGCAGGGCGCTTCTCCACTTCCGCCTTCTTGTTGCGGTACCACGTACATCTTTGTCCAGCTTCCTTCTCCAGCTCCAAGGTGCAGCACAGGGCATCTGTTGATTCAGCCTCCTGACTAGACAGGGGAAGAGGCTGTCGGGATAGAGCGTCGGCAACTCTATTCAACGTTCCCTTGCGGTATTTGACCTCGAAGTCAAATTGCTGCAGGTACATAGCCCAGTGGGCTATGCGGCCAGAAGGATTCTTGATGGACTGCATCCATTTCAGGGAGAGGTGATCAGTTATCACCGTGAAGTGGTAACCCTCCAGGTAGGGTCTCAGTTTCTCTATGCCCCAGACGATGGCCAAACATTCCTTCTCGGTAACGGAGTAGTTTCGCTCTGGAGCACTCAGCATCCTGCTGGCATAGGCGACAACCTTCTCCTGACCATCGATCGTCAGGGTGAGGGCGGCTCCAAGTCGGCAGTTGGAGGCGTCCGTCTGTAACACAAAAGGCTGGGAGAAATCTGGGCAAGTCAAAGCAGGGGCTTGTACAAGACAAGTCTTCAAAGTAGCAAAGGCGGTTTCCTGAGCTTCAGTCCACTTCCAACGGACATCCTTTTTCAGGAGTTCGGTTAGTGGAGCAACTATGGCGGAGAAATTTGGAATGAGTCTCCTATACCAGGAAGCCATTCCCAGGAATTGTCGTAGCTTCCTCAGGGTTGTAGGCATCGGCCACTGGACGATGGACTCAATTTTATCAGGGTCCGTCTGGATGCCCTCAGGAGTGACCATATGTCCTAAGTATCTAAGTGAATTCAAACAGAACTTACACTTATCCGGATTCAACTGGAGATTAGCTTCACGTAAACGGGTGAATACTTGCTTTAAATGCTCCAGGTGTTCTTCGAACGTTTTGCTTAGTACAATTATATCGTCCAGGTATGCAAAAGCGAAAGGTTCCAGGTCGGGTCCGATGATGTTGTCCATCAGTCGCTGGAAAGTTGCGGGGGCGGAATGCAACCCAAACGGCATCACTCGGAATTGAAACAGGCCCCTTCCAGGCACTGTGAAGGCTGTGATGGGTTTGCTGTCTTCGGTGAGCGGGATCTGCCAATAGCCTCGGCGTAAGTCCAGGCTCGAAATGTACTTAGCTTCCCTAAGTTTATCCAGGATTGCATCAATAAACGGCAGGGGGTAGGCATCTTTCTCGGCGACGTTGTTGACCTTCTGGAAGTCAATGCAGAAACGTTGTTTCCCATCCTTCTTCTTTACAATCACCACCGGCGAACTCCACGGGCTTCTGGAGGGCTCGATGATTCCTCTGGTCAACATCTTGTCGACCTCATTGTTGATGACTTCCTGCATCTTCGGATTCTGGGGTCGGTATCGTTGTTTGATCGGTTCGGAGGTTTTCAGGCGGATCCTATGTTGGACCAAAGGTGTAGGTCCCTTGATCTGTTCGAAGGCAGGCAGTTCTACCTACAGGAATCTTTCCAGAGTTAGCTTCTGCTCTGTTCCCAGGGCTTGGTGGTCCCAGCTGTGGTTCTGCGGGCGAACCGCAGGTTTCTCTGGCAGGCTGGCCACATCAGCCTTGCTCGGGGTGTGGCGGGGCGGCCTGACTGACCGTCTTTTCCGGCGGATTTTCGTTTTTACGGAGCCTCTCATGGTTGCTACATCAGCAGGCGTCTCCTCGGGTTGTTCCTGGGATTTTACAACTGAAACAATTTTCTGGTTACAATATACGGCGGCCCTGGTAAGATCTATGCCAAATCCGTGTTGGCGAAGCACATCCATACCCAACACTAGCTCAGTAGACAGGTTTGGAATGATCAACAATTCATTTGTCAAACACTTGTCACCTACTGTCATCCAAACCTTGTATCTTCCGGTGATCCTAGTGACTGATCCATCTGTCTGGGAAGTCTGGATGGCATCATGGAGGTAATTCTGGAAGCTAAACTGCTCACATTTGTCTGCAACAGCGCTGCTGGCGAAGGATCTTGTGGCACCGGTGTCTACCAGGCCCAGGAACTGTTGGTCTCCAATGATAACGGGCACATACAGGCGGTTATCATCTGGTCGAGGCGGTTTTTGTTTCTCCGGGATGTTTAATTGCTGGAGCCTGACTGTCCTCGGTTCAGTCGGGCTCCGGGGTAGTTTTCCGACCTGGCACAGGTACAATCTCTGGACAGGATGCCGTCACGTCCACAACGTGAGCAGAAAATTCTGGATGCATTCCTGCAATCACTCCTTCGGTGTCCAGGTTGTCCACATTTCCAGCAGTTGTCGGTTCGGTTATATGCCCTTTGTGGCGGGGATGCAGGCGTTCGGGGTGTCTGCTGTTCCACAGGATACCTGTGTCTCACAGGTAAGGGGCTCGGCGGGCGGAGTAACTCTATTCCGGTTACTCTGAACCAGAGGAGGCTGATGGGAATTGTCATTCTGGGCTGGTTCTGGTGATGAATTCCTGGGCACGGTTGGTGGCATCATCCTCGGGGCAGTGTCAATCCTAGCTGCTGGGTGACGGGAGTGCATCTGCCTCAGTTCCTTCCGCAGGTTCCTGTACTCTAGAATCAGGGAAATCAGGGATTGAATATCATGGTAATCAGTCCTCTTGATATACTGCCTGTAATCAGGTAGCAAGTTCCGGTACAGCCAACCTAACTCCTGTTCAGGTCTGAGGCTTCCATGCCTTCGGATGAGTGTCTGGAGATCAACTATATAGTCCATGACTGGCTCATTTTCCCGTTGCAGGCGTCAACTGATGGATCTCCATGTCTTCCTGGAACCTCAGTGGGAAATAGGATCTCTTGAAAACATCCTCGAACGATGCCCATGAGTGCCAGAAGCGTGCATTGCAACGGTACCACAACAGTACTCGACCTTGCAAAAGTTCGGGTAGAGCATCCAGGAGTTGTTCGGGGTGGGCCCTTTCTGCCCTGCCAATTTCTTCCAGGCGTTCCAAGAACGCCACTGGATCAGTGTTGCCATCAAAATGCAAATTCCAGTGGTACGGTTTCAGGGGCGGTCGATATGCTGGAACATGTTCTGGAACATATGAGTTATTCACGGGGTTTGGAAACGGCATATTTCCCTGCAGCAGGGGTGAATATGTTGCGGGTTGACCTGCTGGCATAACAGGTGCGGCTGGAGTGTCCACAGGACATTCCAGGAATGGTTGTACAGGGGGTACAACATGTCCCGTCGCTGGGTGTCGGGCTCCCACTAGCTTGGGCAGTTCTTCCCTCAAGAACCACACAAGTCGACGGCGTAGTTCCATCACTGTACCATCAGCATTCAGTCCATATCGCTTCAACTCCTCCGTCAGGTCTGGTTTCTTCAAACGGTATATCCATCCAACTCTCGGATCCAAGTTGGCCAGATAATCATCTCCAAATTCTTCCTTTTCTGGATCAGGAGAATTTGTTCGGCTAGTCCTGGTAATTTCAGGGAGAGCGAGCTGAAGCTCACTGGATTTTCTGGTTCTCTGCGTTTCAGTCATTTTCCTAATGTGAACTGGATTGTCTACCAAACAAATATTAACAAACAAACAGTGTATTGTTCGCAGGATGAACAAGAATAGATTCCAGGAGGAAAAGAAGTATGCAAAAGCAAAACTCACCGGATTGATTAACCTAGAAATCATCGAATTAGGTATCAAAAAGAATCAGATCATTCAACAGAAAATTGTGTGTATGCAACAAACGGGACTGCAATTATATTCACTCAAAGAAAATAAAAACAGTGCGATATAATTGCCTGGAATGTGAATAGATATCCACCAGAGTTTGAAACGTAATACACCTCGTAACACACAAACGATATCTAACAATCACAATTTTACGGGCTTCAGCAATAGCTGGAAAACAATAACGATTTCTGGTGCAATAACAGACCAAACTATCGATACAATTAACTTAAGAAATACCTGGGAACTATCCACCACTGCAAAGTTCAAAATTGTCAGAAAAACACAAGTTCTGATTTTCTGTATACCTTCAGGACTTTCTCTGGATTTCTTCTTCGAAACGGTCCCTGCTCGAGCGCCACTTGTAACGTCTCCCCCTTCTAGGGGATGTGTTACTAGGGTGGTGCTCAACGGGGTATGTCTATATCTAGGATAGACCGGGGTTGCCTCGAGCGCCAGTTGGATTATAGTGGTGAACTCCACTTTCTCCCAACCAGGATTTGTTGGGAGGCCTAGGTAGCAACACAGTCGAAGCGACGGTATGCCAGGGGTCGAAGGCCTTCTGGACAATGAGAAAATCACAAGGGGGTGAGGGCTTTAAGTTCACCCACTTGGTTTCACCCTGGTATACGGGTTGCTGCGGGTGTTTTGGTATATCACTCAGAACAAATAATCAGCACCAAAATTCTACACTTGAACAGGTTTATTCACTGGAAACAATTAACAGATCGAATTTATCTCTCACAATGATTATCATAACCAAGAAAATACGATCACGAGGAAACTCGGATGACAGAATATGTCGACAGGTGTCAGTCACAAGATAGCAAAAATCCACAGATCAAATAATCTCAGGGTAGATTATACTAACCACATATATCTACTGGTGCAGGTCCCTATTAACTGGCCGCTGTCAAACGTCACGACAAATGTCACAACAACTGGGTTGTTACTGGAAAATTATTTGATCTATAAAGTTAATCTGCACTTTGATAAAAAGATGAGAAAATGCAGTGAAATCAAAATGCAGTTAACTCACACTTGACTGGTAATATACTTCACGAGTGAATCGTCGGCAGAAAAAGCTCTGGCTCACTTTTTCAACTTTGTGTAACACAAAAACGGGATGTAAATACAGGAAAACTTCGAGCACCTTGATCACTTTTTATAACGGTTATACGAACTGAATCAAACGGTAAGAATCGGACTGAATCAGAATAATCACTGCCAAATGGAATAACTCACTATCTATCTATATATCTCAATCTCTATAACTGTCGGTCTGTGTATCTGTGTATCTCTCTATAACTGTGGATCCTCGAGCCTCTGGATTTTGCTCCTTATACTCTTTTCAGGTTTGGCAAAAAACAGAGCGAGGTCGGGATTCTGATTGGTCGGGCTGGTCTGGCCTCGAGCTGACCATGATTTGTTTTCTCAAGGAAAAAGTGAACACTACTTGACCTTGGGTCTGGAAACTTGCGGTGGAAATCATTTTTCCTCGAAACTGGTAGTATCAAAGTGCTTGGCATTCCATGTTTGTGCTACTGAGCGGATTTGATTGCAAAATTACGAAGGATAACAAAGTTATGACCTAAACAATATCACATGGATGGCCCTGAAATGTCTTTCCAGTTATGAAAACCATTCTAACTCTTTCCTAAATCATAAATACACTCTCCATAGGCAATAAGAAGTCTTAGTCTCTGGGTTGATCAGGATTTCCGGATGCAAAAATCATTGCAAGCAAGTAAACGGATAGCATACTGGACTTCTTATTTCCCAGGGCTCTGGACGGTCATTATGCAATCAAATCCTACCAATACTAATATCAAGAGTCTGAACATGATATGTACGAAATCATTAGCCTGGTAGTGCTTTTCAAAACGGAGGCAGGGGTGTCATGAAGTTGATTACCCTCAGCAGGGTGCAACGGGGCTAAACAAGGTTAGTCTGGGGTAGGGCTCTCTGGGGGGCTCAAAATACTAGCCAAAGGAGCTCCTTGATTCATTAATTTGTCAATCAGGTATACAGGGTGACTCTAAAATGGCCCTTACCTCATTTCTCATATGAGGCTCGTACACCGAAGCCTAGTAATGAAGCTGGTGAGAAAACACTTCATTACAACCGTTCCAAAGGAGGGCAAGAAAACCCTCCCTAACAACTATAGACCGATTGCACTACCATCTGTGATCTCTAAAGTAATGGAAAAAGCAATCAACATCGAGCTCATCCGATATCTAGAGAGCTCAAGAATCGTGAACGACCGGCAATATGGCTTTCGTCACCAGAGGTCAACTGAAGATCTGCTTGCCTATGTGACACATAAGTGGCAGGTGTCAATAGAGAAACATGGGGAGTCTCTGGTTGTAGCCTTGGATATCTCCAAAGCATTTGATCGAGTTTGGCACCAAGGCCTCCTAGCGAAACTTCCGTCATATGGTTTGCCGCCCCAACTGTGTCTTTTACTATCGAGATTTCTTGCAGATAGATCACTCTACGTGGTGGTAGACGGGGTCTCGTCTGATACAATGACGATCAATGCTGGTGTTCCACAAGGCTCTGTCTTGGCACCAACTTTGTTTTTGCTCCACATCAATGATTTGTTGAATGTGACCTCCAGCCCAGTTCATAGCTTTGCGGATGATAGTACACTTCATTCCGCCTTTTCCTCTAGAGCCCCTATATCATCCAATGAGGCAAGAGGTGCAAGGCGAAGACAGGTTGATGCTTCAAATGAGGATCTGACAAGAATTCTGAAATGGGGATCTGAGAATCTAGTACAGTTCAATGCAACTAAAACTCAAGCTTGTATGTTCACCAAGAAGGCTGATCACACTTTGATTTCACTTTGATTGTGGGTTCGATATTGTTTATATAATTTAGAGAATTATTATTTCCATACGATTATGTGGCCAAATAATGAAAATATCATTCACATCCACCAAGTGTTTGGTTGTTCATCGAATTCTTCTACAATATTTTCATAAATATATCACTCAGAATAGGAGATAAAAGTGAACCCATGGCCATACCAGAATTTTTCCACTGACAAATAGAGAATTTCTCTTCTAGGTATCTAGAGGTTTGATTTCGAACGCAGTGACATTTTGGGGCAGATCACAAAATCTGTTCTTACTACAAATATATTGAAATAGTTTTCAAAAACTTCTACTATATTTTTCAGAAACGAGAAGAGAAAATCCCACAAAGAGCTGGAAAATGAATGAACCACCTCCTCGAAAAACTTACAGACAGTATCATATCACTCAACTTCGTCAATTCTCAATGAGAGATTTTTTTAAAAATCACTCCAACTCACTAGAATGAGTTTCACTCGGTGCAAGGATTCGATTCGAATTTTCAGAACCCATCGAATAGAATGTAGGCAGTAAATGTGTCAACTACCGCAAACGATTATTCATCCCCACAAGTGGTATATTAAAATTCTGACACGGCACGATCCAGTTGGCGTATAATTAATTCGCCTGTTTTTCAGGAATATTTTTGGTATATTCGCCTCTTGAACGGTCATAAAATTTTCAGATGAAATATCGTTTATTGCCCCTTTGAAATGTATGTGATGAAGAGGGTGGGTGAATTCTCATCATGCTTATACGTAAAATATGAAATTCGATGATGTGATGAAATTAGCTTCAATCCAATGAGCAGAAATAGTTGTTTTTTTTTTTCAGTTCGTCATGAAGTTATTTCAATAATAACAAACAACATATCACTTTTCTTTATGAATTTCAAGTAATCCTTACGAACAGAATTCCCAGTTTCTATATCCCTCATTGATCGTTTTTCGTTCTCTTATCGATTACATTTCATTATTTCCTCACTGTCAATAATAATTTGTCAGTAAAAACTGCTTCTGTTGCAGCGTTTTTGATCCTGGTTCTGAAATCATTCATCCATTGTATGCTGAAATATTTCTTCTTCAACTTTCTTGACGCTTCTCATTTTTGTTTTCTTGGTGCACTATGAAACGCCATCTGTTGAGTCAATGAGCATTCATGTTGATTTAAGTGATTCCTTCTTATGCATGGTTGGGATAAAGTATAGAACCAAGTTGATATCTTTCAAACGAGAACGATATTTATGAAAATTTGCACGTGAGTGCAATGGAACGAAATGCATCTGATAATGTACTTCCGGTTCAGAAGGAAATGCCATCGACTTCTTCAATTCAAATGGGACACCCTTTATATTTTTACAAGTTTTGGAAGAGCCTGTTATTTTGAATTCATACATAATGAGTCAACTGTAAAAAAAAAATGTGAAAACGAGGAAAAACTCCAAATGTTTGGAATGCTCGCCGTTTACTTGTTGGCAATATGCCATCATATCAACAAATTATTGAGTCACTGTTTCCAAGACCTCTCCACGTATCAATTCACATTCATCAATATTTGTTTGTCTCAATTCCTGTGAGTTTATTGGTCGTCTGACGTGAACACGTGATTTTAGAAAACTCCAAGGAAAAAATCTAATGGGCTAAGATCCAGAGAACGAGCAGGTCACTCTATAAATCCTACAGGTCCATTCCATCGATTTGGAAAATTCGCATCCAGAAAATCCCTAACCTATCATATCTATCTATCATAGTGGGGAGGTGCTCCATCTTGTTGAAATCAAACATTTTGTGGTAATTGCCCATCCTGTTGAAGTGCAGGAATGATTTCGTTGTTTAGTAGATCCAAATACTTGTCACTATTAGTGTGTTCGTCGATAAAAAATGAGCCTTCAAGCCTATTTTCGACAATTCCTATCCAAACATTTAACTTCTGTGGATGCTGGGTATGTGCTTCATGAATCCAATTGAGTATTCTCACTCGACCAATACCTTGATCAACTGTGCTATTGAAACAAGAAGTTGCCATGCTCATGGGAGTTTGAGGTGATTCTTCTGAATCGATTCCAATATTTTGTTTAACAGTTTAGTTCGTTGCAGTCCGCGGTCTTCCAGGTTGTAGCAAACTTTTTACCATCCCAGTTGTATTAGAACGTTGTTATGTTTCATGATTGCGCTTTTTAATTATATCCATTCCTCATTAGATATGAAAAAATATGTTGGTGCCCTATTTTTCGATCTGTCGAAAGCTTTCGACTCAATCAATATAACAATTAACAAACTAAGTGAATTGGGTTTCCGTGGTAAATTTCTTTCGTGGCTTGCTTCATACCTTGAGATCAGAAAAATTATAGTGAGAATTAACGATCAGAGATCTCTTCCACATGATGTGGATGCTGGTGTACCTCAAGGGTCAATTCTTGGCCCGCTAATTTTTCTACTGTATGTAAATGATCTTCCCAAATACGTCAGCACAAAACATCTGATTCTCTATGCTGATGATACCACTTTAGCAACTGATGCAGAAACGCCTGAAGAGCTCATTGCAAAAATGAACATTTTGTCAAAGGAATTCACCGCATGGTGTGAGAGGAACTCTCTGATAGTAAATTCTACTAAAAAAGTGTGTATGCATTTTTTCACCAGAAATGAGATATCTGAGAATAGTAGAATTTCAGTAAATAATATTGAATTGCCATTCTCAAAATTCACCAAATTTCTATGCGTATTTGTGGACAATAATATGGGCTGGAATAGTAATGTGAATTACATCTGCAAGAAATTGAATAGTAGTTACTTTGCTATATTGCAACTGAAAAATATTTTTGTGACCAGTCAGCTTATCAGCGTCTACTACTATTGTGTACTCCCACATTTCCTATAATATTATTCTTTGGGGTGGCGCAGTGGGAGCATCCAGAGTTTTTGTTTCTCAAAAGGAGGTTATTCGATTAATGTTCAACCTAGACTATAGAGAAACATGTCGCAATCATTTCAAATAACATGGAATTCTCACATTTCACTCTATCTACATCTACAAATGCATTATATATGCTAAAAGTAGGTATCATGATTTTTGTCTCAACTCTGATTATCACGACTACCCAACTCGATCCTCGAAACTTATTAGGCCTCCCAAACATGGAACCAGGCTGTATGAGCGAAGCCCAGTGTATAAAGGAATTCAATTTCTGAATCATCTGCCTGCCCCTATAAGATTGGAAGACAACTTCAATGTTTTCGAAAGAAAACTCAAAATTTTTTTATCTAATGAATGTTACTATGACATAAATGAATTTTTGAATGAAAAATAACGTGATTTTTCACGCTCGTACGCCCAGGTGATTATCATTAACGCTAACAGTTTTTACTCCTTTTATCTAATTTTATATATACAATATGTGCTTTTTTGACTGTTCCAATATCATGTTGATATGATCTGCATGGAATAAAAATTATTATTATTATTATTATTATTATTATTATTATTATTATTATTATTATTATTATTATTATTATTATTATTATTATAGTTATAACACGATCATCATTGAAATTTCAATACGCTCTTTTTCACTTGATGGAACCATTCTTAATTGTGTAATTCATAGGGTGTCCCATTTGAATTGAAGAAGTTGATGGAATTTCCGGTTGAACCGAAAGTATATTATTGACTGAAAAATGTACATCACATGCATCTATATCGTTCTTTTCGTTTGAAAGATATTCACTTGGTTCCATACTTCATCCCAACCCTGTACTTATTATTGGCTCAGTGGCAAATATATGATCTGTGCCATTTCTAGAGCCGCTTTGCGAATCTACAAGTTTTTTTATTGATTACGTCTTATTGGAACGATACTGTGAAGAAACTCTCCATAGTTTCTAATCCTCAATCATATCGATTCATATTGGAATCAGTACGACTATGTTGATTGAAAACAGGTTGACTTTGTGCAAGAACAGCCTTTCTGGTATCAACTTCCTTGTTGTCCATTGTTATACCGATCGTCTTGCGTTTTTTATATGCCATACAATATACTGTATAAATGAAAAGGATGAAAGGGTGGTCAGTTCTGAGCTCGCAAGATGTGCTTATTCAACAAAGTTTCGAAGCATTCTGACTGTCCAACCCTCTATAAATATCGATTTATCAAGCAGCAACAAGATGCGGAATACGACCATTTCATTTTCTTCTATTGGCGTCTGTGAGTGGAATTTGAATATTGCATGACACATCGGAATAAACGTGGTAATTTCCTCCAAAAACGCCTGGAGAATTGCTGGGGAAATGCAAACTGCAGTATAGTACGTTCTCAAATTTGAATATCTATTGATTACAGGTATATTTTATACAGCTCTGATCATGGCTGATCGCTGTAGGTGACTGACACCTCCTTAATCATTCATAATCAGCTTCATACAGTTGATTCCACATCATTTCTTAATCAATGATCAGAATTAGATCTCACAGGGTACTTCAATCATTCAGTGATGTCTTTATTCCAAGCGGCAATTCATGTTGAGAATTTAAGATTTCCTGATTCCATGTTTTATATAATTTTTTTTATCCGTGGAACTTTGAATTCGAATCATATGCTAGAAATGTTTCAAAAACAAAATCAAAAGGGATTTCTCACATTCTAATGAGGGATCATATCATCTGATTGGTGTAATTAGCAAAGTGCGTTACACTAGCATTTATTAAAAAAACAAAGTGTCCCTGACCAATAGAGGATTTCTCTTTTAGGTATCTGAAGGTTCAATTTCAAGCGCAGTGACATTTTGGGGCAGATCCCAAATCTGTCCTCACTACAAATATATACATGAAATACATGAAATACATGAAATACATGAAAAGCTGAAAAATGAATGTACCACCTCCTCGAAGAACTTACAGACAGTATTTATGACAATTTTTGTTATTCATTGCCAAAAAAATAATGAATGTGATTACGCAAAATCAATTTGATCGATTCAGCGAAATGAATTTGAGAGAAAAGTCCAGCTGTATGCACGATTCGATTTGATCCAAAATTATTTTGTATTGCGTATACATGAGTTCCGTTCAATAAATCCATCGACAATATGCTTTATGCAGGTATGTTTTCAATGATTGA
This sequence comes from Gastrophysa polygoni, assembly GCA_963576655.1. NCBI lineage: Eukaryota > Metazoa > Arthropoda > Insecta > Coleoptera > Chrysomelidae > Gastrophysa > Gastrophysa polygoni. The sequence continues at coordinate 13,609,794 of OY755083.1, read as the reverse complement.
ACTCGTGAAGATAAGTCAATCGAATGAAAATCATCTTAATGAAAACTGCCAAACAATTCCAATTCAGATATGTAGTCCTTGATGTACCAAGGCGTAGAGAGGCTACTAACTTCCGAGTTATTAGTAGGAATTCCTAGTTCTGAGTCGGAATTGCGAGTATATGTCGGAATTTCGGGAATATGATGGAGAAAACAAAATGTATACAGTTTCCTGATTATACGTCATGAATTCGAGGGAATATTTTTCTGGTAAAAAAATGAGTTACTCTACATGTTTGGCAATTTACTCAAGATTTCCAGCTTCATTCGATAATATCGTGTGGTGTGTCCCTCAGGCATATTGAAGTTGATCCCGAAATTTCAGTGGCGTGCCCATAGGGCCGGACGTTCAGTACTTCACACAAATACAAAGATAGCTTGATAATCGATGCTTCTGTGGTTGAATACCTGTATCTAGTCTAGACTGCATGTCAAGACAATATTCACTCTTCCATGGAGAAATATTCATTAGTGACATAACAGTCAAACACTGAAATAGTTATGAAGCATACGATAACACATATGATACACGATATTGAAATAATGTTCATGAATGGAAAATTAGCTTTTCGTTCCATTAAAATTATTTTTGTTAATGTATTTCATATTGTCATATAGAACGTTTTGTCAAACTAGACGTGGGTACTGGTAGAGAAGTATTTCTACTGATATGAATCAATCAATGATAATATTTTCAGCTCCCATGAAACAATAGATAGAATAATGCTCATTTTCAAAACACATCACGAATTAATTCCGAGTTTCTACTCAGAATTCCCAGAAATAACTCGAGATTCAGAGTTGTTACTCGAAATTTCGAAATTTAACTCCTCTGATCACTCCTCCGATCCGGAATTGGTGGCCTCCCTTAGACTTCGTACTCGTGAGCACGCTGAGCAAGACTGTGGCAAGATCGAGCAAATGTGTAAAATTTTCATTTATTCTCGTAGAACATGAATTTCACCGCTAATTTCTGATTGTTCCTGACTTGGAGCTCAGAATTCAATATCATTCATGTCTCTCTCTCTCTCTCTCTCTCTCTCTCTCTCTCTCTCTCTCTGCCACTTCCGAATGAACAATTTTTGGTAAATTCACTTCTCTTCACGAGTTCTACAAGCTAATGAAATGGAAGACTCAACTTTGAGGATGCCCTCTAGAGTCAATATCATAGCAATGCGCTTTCGACTATTCGATTATCAGTATTGGGTACCCGTGAGGATATGAGAGGAGCGATGGAAACATCTTCATTCCAACATTGGAAAGGTTACGAAACATGCATTTCGAAATATTTGACTGATATCGAGAAGATTCTCGTGTGAGGCCAATACACCTCAACATTTATCGATTCAGATCGATTTCTCTAAATTCAATCCATTATAATCCTAGCCTTCCTCTACAATGCTTGTTGAATAAAGATGCTTTCATGGTTTCTCTCTGACGAGAATGCATTGATGATGACTCATCAAGAGCAAATGAAACTTTCTTACGATTCATTGAATAACGCAGAGCTATTCATATACTCTTCCTCAGACAACGATACACAGAGAAAATTTATTGTCACCCCAACGAAAGTTCTACCCAAAAGTTTCCATTGTAATCATAACAAGATCATATGGTTGTGCCTATATTAACCAGACACGTTTTTGAGTGTATAAATGCATACTATATCAGGGAGCATGATGAACGGGCGTCTTAGCTCATAGCACCCTTGGGAACATTTTGAGTTTATTACAATTGCATCTCTTCTATACAATATATCACCAATGCTTTCGCAAACTCACGTATATTCCTACCACACTCAGAACTCATGAACTTTATACATCTCTTTAATAATTATCATGAATATAATGTGAACTATGAATAACTTTGAGATTTATGTGTATGTGCGGTCATACTCACTATGAGCATTCCATTGGAATGGTATAATGAGAATGAACGAAAGAAAAGTTTCTAGGTTGAGAGATAGAGAAGATGACACTGTATTATTTTTTTTTCGCTCTCAGTCCCTGTGACAATTCTATCGAATCAGATGATATCGAGGTGCTGATTTTCGGTCGGAGGAACGCTAGTTCGGACCTCGCCGGCGGCTGTTGAATCTCGATAATTAAGAGCGGGGATTCACTGCCTACTTCTGAAACTCTGTCTAGATGGCGATGCGATGCCCGATCGTAATAAAATATGATTATTTTCCTAAGGCTGGTGCCTTATTGTAGTTTCCTCCTTTTTGGTCAGTTCTGGCATGTTCTCAATAGGTGTCGGTATACTAGGATCGCATCGAAGTAGAAGTTTTATATTATTTGGTTGCTGTTACTGTCCGCGCAAGATAATTATATGTATGTTGTTTTTATAGGTCTGGAGTCTCGATCCAGACAATGTGAGTATTTATTTATGTCGCGGGTCGCGCAGCGTGGTAGAACCGAGCCGACTACTTTGACGATATTTATCTTTCTCAGAGATAAACCTTGATGACTTTGGCAGAACGCGGGTATTTCGCACTGAATTTTCATCTATAAGAATATGAGGGGTATTCCCGATCTCTCGTATTCCACCTCGTATGTTTACGAATTTGACGTTTCGTATACAATCCAGACAGGTGATTGGTTGACATACTTACGAAACGTCAATTTCGTAAGTATAAGAAGAAAAATACGAAGATCAGGAATCCCTAATATCGAAATAAAAATACAAGCTCTCATTTAGTTTCATCAAATCTTGCAAGTTGAATTTGACCCACTTCTAATCGTCCGAATGATTAGGAATTTGGCAGGTGGACATAATTTTTACAACAAGGCATTATGAAATGAAAAAAATTGCAGACGAGTTTTGTGGTTATCGTCAGATTTTACTCAAAATCGATGTCTGGTGGTCTTTGGAGTCGGAAATTAGAAGTTTTTGTCAAAAATAGAAAATTCAACATGGCGGCTCCAAAATGGCGGAACACTTATTTTGGTCTGATTCTATTAAAGATTTGAATTTTGAGATTTTCGGGGTCATATCGATATTATGATTATTTGTCAAAATCCCGAAATTCAAATGACCATTTTTTTTTTCATAATGATCCCAGTCTATTCGGTATCTGGGGTATTCGGAGGACATTATAATTTTTTGTCAAAATTAAGAATTCAACATCACTGCTCCAAAATAGCGGAACAGTTTTGTGATTATATTTAGTCAGATTCTTTTCGAAATTTTCATTTGAGGGTTTTCAGGGTCGGACATTATGATTATTTGTCAAAAATCAAAAATTCAACATTACTTCAAAATGGCGTAACCGAGGGCGAAACAGTTTTGTGATTTTGGTCAGATTCGATTAGGAATTTTCGTTGTGGGGTTTTCGAGGTTGGAGATTGTGATTTTATGTCAAAATTCGAAACTTCAACATGGCGGCTCCAAAATGGCAGATATTTTTTTGATTTTGGTCTAATTCTAAACTAAATTGCTCAGTATGGAGGTTTTTGGGGCCGGAGATTTTTTTTTGTTCCACCTGTCCCAGTGTCTGTCTGTCTGTAATCATATCAAGCAAGTTAAATGAATGAACAAAATAACAAAAATTAAACAAGCTTTCATTTGTTGTAACAAGATGAAGAACTGGAAACTGGCACCCCGACCGGCCGCTGTTTATACATGGTGTTTTATTATTGTTGCACGAAACTTCGAGGTCAGATTTGTTGGGTCAAAATATGAGAAAAGTCAGAATGAAAACCAAACTTATGCATAGCTGTTGGAAGAAAATCTGTGATACTCGAGGAAGCTATTTAGCTACAGCCGATCGATCAGTAAACTAATCGGATAACTAGGTATACTTACAAAAATCGGATAACTTATCGGATACCTAACAAAAATCCACTTGAAACATTTCTGAAACGAATCGATCTTGAATTTTCGTGCAGCATTGATGACACACCCTGTATAGGCATTGCAGAACCGAACAGATTGAAGTGTAGGTATGTTTTTCAATCGTTTCTACTGGCCTGTCGAACTATATGTATATAATACATCGCGACGGCTCTGATCGAATTCGACGGAACAAAAGAATTGAATATCTTTATTCGCATATTTATTTTGTATTGGCTCTAAACCCATTCTGAATTACTTCATCGATATCGATATCTGCTTCCAGGATGATAGTATATAAACATGGTTGCAACGATCACCTTTGTGTACCTACCACAGTAAACACCAAATTTGTGTCAGGCATTTGAAGAGTTTGAAATATAGTATTTTTGAATAGTACAATATTATAACAGGTATTTGATCTCGAACACGTGTTCTTGTGACAAAGTCGCTGTAGGTAGGGAGGTGATAATAATAATGATAATGATATCATTGATAATTTATTCACCTAAATGAGAAAAAACACAATGGGTAACTAACAAGTAACAAATAACAAATGTAACTAACAAATAAATAACAAGCGAATAAAAAATAATATAAAATAATATGCGCGGTAAGCAAAATGAACATTCTATCGATAAACAAAAAAAGTAATGTTTTTGTTATGTCATTTCGAACTATGGCAACAAGAAAATGTAAAGTAAAACGCACTAGTATGAAAATTTTTCACAAACGCACATTCGCATCAATGATCGATGCGATGATGAATGTACTGATATTTCAATTGAAAATTTAACTGATGATATGATCACATATACATGGTGCCTATGCCCCCACTTATCATATATCTAGGTTCATTCCGCATCCCGATCTCTCAAAATATGAATCCACTACAATTCAAGAAGATCAAGTTTATCGACTTTATCGTTTCATATCGATGATACCAATAATATCGATAACAACGACATCATCGAGAATTATCGATGAATTTGACAATCCCTAGACATAACACAGTTGAGTCATTTCGATACGATGAACTTGAATTAATTTATCTGCGCACAGATTTATTATCATGAAATTAACATAGGTATTTTCATCAGATCGGTCACTCTAACGGGTCACCGCTTGGGTATTCTCGTTCCAGACTGCTATATTTTGGATAGCCGTCGACAATGAGCGGAACTGACTAGAAATATGTCTCATAAACACTCATAATGCTCATAATTGAAATATTCTTGGTCGTTGGAACTCGTTGGAAAGTGTATTTCAAGCACTCGTTACATTTCCGCACTTGTTGCTACACGGCTCGTACTGAATATCTTTTCGATGGCGTATTAGAAGTATCTAGAGAACGGAGCAGAATATATTTTTGAAATTTTGGGTACGGAAATGGGATGTCAAAATCTAGCTCTTGAAAATATTTTCACATGTGCAATGTTGCCAGATCTAGTGTTACTAAGAGCAACTTTTGAATTTCAAATGGAACACCCTATATATCATTAGATTCTCGAATTCTGAGACATTTGAATTGATTGTTGATTTTCCACGGCGAAAACTGCGACATTTTTCTTGCCAGTTACGACAGAAAGCTGAAATTTCCACAGCGGCTTCCCAACACACAGGTATCTGAGCAGGTATCTTATGAATTCTCGTGCATATTGAATCAATATTATACAGGGTGTGAAAAGAGGTGCGTCAAACTCGGGTACATATAAACTCCAAAAATTCGATTTTTTCAATAATTTCTATCATCCATTACCTTCCGAATGATATAATATGTCCCTTCGCCTATCTTCAACAGTTTTTGAATTATAGGATTGAAATGGTGAAGTTCAAGTTATGGGAATGGCATATTTATATACGAGAGGAAATATTTAGAAACCATTCTCCATTCATGGTCAGTTTAACATGATAATACCAAGGGCATGCGGAAAATTCATGAAGATATTTTATGAGATATTTCGGAAGAAAAATAAAATTTGTTCAAATTTGATTGTAGTGGGCCACATGACTCAAATTTATCAAACACTAATGATGATTAACCTAACAATGACAATTTTATCCTGGTTTATATCGATATAACATTTGAAAAGAATCGACTTTTTCGATCTTATTCGTGCCCGAGTTTGACGCACCTTTTTTCATACCCCGTATAATAATAATTCAATATGCGCCAAACCTAATAAGATGACTATGTTTCAAGAAGCACTCGAGGAAGCAGCAGTGAAAATTGCAACATTCTGACAGTATTGATTCTTAGGTCAAAAACAGTGAAAGATAGCTATAGGACATCCTACAGCAAATATGCTCAGAATCTTCTTCAGAATCCGAAAATCTAATAATATATAGGGTGTTCCATTCGAAATATCAAGGCTCCCATTTGCGTAGCCAAAATTTTAAAAATATATTTCTCATATATTTTTTTGATCTGATTATAAGTCTCGCCTTCCCCAATGCTAATGCTAGACCTTGTTTATACTGCTATGCCACGACCATGCTAATTGTGAAGGCAAAAGGCAAAGCAGTTCGCACGATAACTGAGTCATTTACCTACGGCAAAAAATACGCCACTTGAGCGTTGACTCTGGGCACCGACCTGTACCCGAATTCACCCGAGAGGTATGAGAGGAGCGGGGTAGGTAACGACTCAAGTGAGCCAGAGACCAGCAAAAACGATCTGCAAACTCTGTACCAACCAGTGTTGCCAAGGGTATAAAATATTTCACAGCAAAACAGTAGTTGTAAATAATTATTGACTTCCATCTTATTGACAATTGTTGCTCTATTGCTGAACCCCAGCATCAAATATTTTACCCCGATAGTATGTACAAGGATCATCACTATATTCTGACTCATAGTTATCACGCACGTGGGCGTGGCTAGTGTGACGTCAGCTTGTGAGAAATTTCACCATATTGGTGTTATTGGGCTATATTTTGCGTGTGTTTACTGTTGCAAATCAAGAAAATATCTCTTCGAAATAATCAACTTTGAAGTTTAAATTTGATTGAAGATGAGCTGCCCAGAGTATGGTTGTAATGTTGACAATAAGTGCAAGGGCTTTGTGTCTGGTACAAAGTTTTATAGCTTTCCTAAAGACAAGGAAATGCAAAGTGATAGGAAAGAACTGTGTGGACGACAGGACAGACAGACATTGTCGAAGTCCAGTAGAAGTGAAAAAATTGATATAGCAATTTTTTTTGACGCAAATATTATTTAATTTTCATTGGATATCCTCGAACTTGCGAAAATTCCGAGTATTTGGCAACACGGCATCAATATTTCTACTTCCACGAGGAGTTTCATAGAGGTGATGAAACTTACGATATTTTATACCAATTCTTGCTCCATAACAAATTAGAAAAGAATTATACATAATGAGCAATATATAAATATGAATCAAGAATCGAACACATTCGTGTAACTTGTAACTTTTCGTATCATTGAAAACGCGGGTCGACGTGAATGCCATCTGCTGGTTGTTTACGTGTGTACGTGTGTACCGCCGTCTATTAGGTAGGGTACGAACCAGTACGAACCGGTCCGAACTCGCAAATTAATGTTTTCTACTTCATCTTTGAACGAAATTCCTTCAGAATCTAACATAATAAACCATAAATAGCGTCCTTGTGTCAAATTTCAGATTCAAACATGCTTTTAGTTCGAAGGAAGGCATTTCAGATGCTGATATTTTGGTGAAGCATTCCTCAATTTTGTTTCCATAGAATGAGGTAATTTCATTTGATTCTGAGACACAAATTTTACAATGTTTACATTTTTCAATGACCCATAACTTTTTTAAATGGAAGAGTTTTGACTCCAAAAAATACTCATTCCCTAATTTGAACCTTCCTCTTTACACTAATTCAATTACTTTTGGGTTTGAATCCATGACAAGGCCGGAAAGCATGCTGAAAAAAGGGTCTGCCAAACCATTTTGGTGAAACGCCCGTCTTAAATCGGATCCTGACATCGCGTCGGAGGTATTGGTCTCCCAGACGTGGTTCGGAGCCCACTATAAGTGAAGTCCTGGTCTTCTCAAAGCCAGACTTTGACGTTGAAAGATAATATGAAAATAGTATATTATATACCTAGGGTGAGAAGTGAACTATTATATAGCAAAGACTTTTATGTATGAAAGATATTATGTGCGAGCTATATAATAGCATTTTCATCCGATATTTTCCTTAATTCTAACACTGAAATACCAGCATATTTCATCAATTCCGATTTTCATTTCCACTGAAAGAGAAATGCCATTAAGCACATTACTTTATGACTAACATAAACATCGACTAGAGATGCGTTCGAACACGTATCGGAAGCGATCGGAACTGATCAATACTGATGAATATCGCAAGTTTACAGGGTGTATATTTGAAAAATTTCAATGCGATCATCTCGCGAAATGAAGAAGTTCGAGAAATGCCGTTTGGCAAAAATGCGAAAAAGTTACTAGAACCACCATATTTCAGTGAAGAGATGAGTCACTTTATCGGCGCGACACACCCCAACTTTGAAATGTCAAATGGCACAACCATTTTTGTGATACCTCAAATGAACGGTCTCAGTCAGTAGTATTAACCTGTACAAGACACAATCTCAATGAAGATTCAATACATTTTCAGCACGATGGAGCACCACTTCACGACGTTCTGCCAATCAGGCATTTTTTGAATGATGCTTTTTCAGGTCAGTGGATTGGACGGAGAGGTTCAATCGAATGGCCAGCGAGAGATCTCCCGATCTAATACCCCTCGATTTTTTCCTCTAGGGACATTTGAAATTCGTCTTATTCGAAACACAACGTACTTCAATAGGAGATCTTCTACATTGCAATATTGCAGAACGCAGATCTTTTCCAAGAGATGTGTTCCAAAATGTTATAATAGCATTTGAACATCGATCGTATCATTATTCGAAACTGAATGGATTGCATTTCCAACATCTGATCGAATGAAATATCCTTTTGACACAATTCATTTTATTTTATTCGACTTCATGTTTTCCGTACACCCTGTAGTGGGTGGAGAAAGAGTCTTGTACAGGTGAATACTACTGACTGAGACCGTTCATTTGAGGTATCACAAAAGAGATAGTGCCGTTTGACATTTAAAAGTTGGGGTGTGACGCGCCGACGGGGTGACTCATCTCTTCACTGAAATATGGTGGTTCTAGTTTCCTCTAACTCTTCAGCATTTTTGCCAAACGGCATTTTTCATACTCTTTTATTTCGCGAGATATTCGCATTGACACCTTGTATATCAGCAATACAGTGTTCTTCAAAATAATTTGAAATATTCACACCTCATGAACATCAAAAATGCTACCGCTACCATCGCTCTGAGGTACGTAATAAATCGTATCATGACTGACAGCTCAGCTCACGTATGACATTTTGATTATCCATAATTTTTCATGATTCGAAATATTTTTGATAATGACAGAAATCGCTTTGGGTCTTCGTGAATTCTGCAGTCTTATCTATATTGCCTGATGATTGTTTCATTGGTTGCATAGGTATCGGTACCTACGTGTGTACACTACATATCATTGACGATATTCCATAGTTCACTATTCACCTAGATGAAATTCCTTCATCATTATTCACCTAGGTCAAAAATGAAGGAAAAAGGGCTTCCTTGAATTATGATGATTTCTCAGGTTAGTAGTGGAAGAAATACATTTTACATCTACCATAGATGAATGAGTCTCGCGGCAAAACAGGAGGAGAGAGAATACCCGGGCAATGTGAATGAGTACCTAAAGGCCGTTGAGTGGTGCAATGTATGCTCTCCAACTTCACTATGCAGGTAATGAGAGACAGTCTTGAACCCACTACAGTTCATTCACTTCACAACAATAAAGTACCAGTACTGAAAACGTGAAAACGTCAATATATGTTTTGGAAGGTATTGCATTTACTATCCCCAAATTCTCCCGATCATATTATAATACATGGATATTCTCAATTTTCGCTTATGGCCTGCTTTCCCACAGTGCAAGTATCAGTTCTAGTTCTTCAAGCTCTTATCAGGAGTTCTTCTCTCATTGCGATCTTTGGAAGCGATTTTATACAGGTTGTTCCGTTGCGAAACAATACTACTTCAACGAGGTGACTCTATTTATTTATATTTCATATCTTAGAATTTGAAAATGGAGCGAATATATCAGATTTATGATTCACCTCAAAATCAATCAATTCAATCATTTGGTTGTAAAAAAACAAGGTGTCGCTGACAAATAGAGAATTTCTCTTCTATTATAGGTATCTGAATGTTGAATTCCAATTGAGAGCAATGAAATTTTGAGGAATATCATACATCTGTTGATACTACAAATATATCGATAGAAAATCACAAAAAAATTCAGAAAAATGATATTACCACTTCATCGATTAACGATAGGCAGCTTTAGGAGATGATAATGTATAGTCACGATAGCCAAGACTTACGTTCTATTATTGAAATAGCTGCCCTCACCCACAATCCATAATAGTAGTTGATGAGTAAAGGGCATCTTGAAAAGTGGCGCAAAACTAAAAAAAATTCAAATTCTGAAAAAACCGTTCATTCCGAAGGCTTAGTCATCGACTCATTTTGTTCGATTTGTAACTCGGAATTCTAAGTTTTCTCTCGGATTGAATTCATGTGCTGTTAATGGGTATTGATACCATAATTTATCCATGGAAGCTCAACATATCCACTGTTATCTTTGATTGATTTATGTCAGTGGAAATTCTTTTCCTACCAACATACAAGTCTAGTTGGACAAAACATTCTCAAATGTATTGTTATCATTATCATTATTGCCGAAGGAACGCTCAGAAGCTCAGGGAATAGGGAATCCACACTATATACAAATGGAATTCAAACCACCGTAGCATTTCGAGTTAGTTCCATATGGAAATTCATGATAAACATGGTATAGAGCATGAATGAATCAAAATCAAATGGTCAGCCAGGATATCGGACAGTATACAATACAATCAGAGAAATAATGGTAACGTCACTGAACATCGAGGTTCAATGAAGAATCTCTTGGAACGAAAGGGTTATCATTCCATATCAGCATATCACGTATAAAGCATGGGATGAACTTCAATATGCCTCTAAGATCGCATCGCTTCAAAAAAGTAATAGGAGGATTATATATGGATTCAAAAGTGATTTCAGTGTATAAACTCGACGAGGAACCGGTCTATCCTAACAAGACGAATAATTGAATCCCCTCTCTTAGTCCTATACACCACTGCTTTTCTCATCCGAACAATGTATAGGCGTCACACGAACCGTTTCTGTATAGATCTGAGCAGCTGGATTCATCAACGCAAATATATCTTGAAAGAATTCACCGGTGTGTTCCTGAATAATGGAATTTCCAAAAACGCATTCTCATCATACCAGACCGCTAAAGAGCGAGACAGGATGCTGGTCCACCAATTTTGATTTTTTGTCCCAACATCCATACCTACCTCAATAATTTCAGATGTGTTACTGCATTTCAGAACTAGCGGTTTGAAGTTGCGAATGGATTTTCCCGGATATCAAGCGATTGGTACAAGTGAAGTCAAAAGATTGAACATTTTGTCAACTGAAATCCTCTCTCTTTAAGTATCATTTCAGGAACCACATTAATTTCCCGAAGTTAAATCGAAACTCTCTTCATGTGACAGTGGAACCGTTTCAGTAAGGAATAGTCTCGAATTCAATTAACTTTGCCAAACTTTGCGTTTCTCTAAACAACGGGAAATAGGAGAAAGATTCCAAGTATCGCAAGGCAAGAAGTCGATTACAAGCCACAACTTTGCTTGCTATTATCTATTGTATTTTTTGTCTTTCTGTGCATGGAAACTCAAGAACATGAATACGTCAAAGAGATCCAGATTGGAGCTCATGACTATCAAAATTCACTGAGAATCAAGTGATGCCTTGGTCATACCTTTGGAACATTTCATTGCAAAAATTTAATACATCTTTCGTGCGCCATTTTGGAAGACGTTTTTGAATGGAGTCGAGGATTCGATTGGATTGGAAAGTCTTTCGATTCTCTATACGATATCAGAGTTTTAGATCGAAATATCGATCCAAAAGATAATAGCAGTTTATGATGTAATGTAATAATGATAATCTCATGATGAAGACACATCGAACGTGGGTAATGTGAATTATAAGAACCGTAGCCTGTAGGAATGATATCAACCATCCTATCGTAAATCATCGAACGGTAATTTGGAGGATCAGGGAATATCAGAACGTTAACACCGTTTGAGAGTTAATAAAAATGAGAATGTAAATAATTGCTCTTTTCATGACTTCAAGGTATGCAAGATATAAGAAATCGCCGATAGATATTGTCAAAATGGAAATGATCTGTTAGCCATAATGATCTTGGAACGAATATTTGTCGAGAAATATCAGAATCACATGAAATGGAGAAACTCTAGTTTTTGTTTCGAGACACATCAAGAGTATGGATAAGCCTTGTTCTTCCAAAAAAAAAATACCAATGTTTTCGTGTCTGTCAAGAATCGACCAGTAAGATAGGTAGAAGTTCTTCATTCAGATCAAATATATTCATATTCCCAAATTCTTCGAATAATAAGGTGTCACTGAGGAATAGAAGATTCCTTTTTTGGGTCTCTGAAGTTCTAATTTCAAGCGCAGTGACATTCCAGGGCAGATCACAAATCTTTCCTTACTACAAATATATACTTTTTTTTCATAATCAAGATATCTAAGAAACAGTTTTGAAAAGGTATGAGGACGCCGGATTCAACCCATCATTCATTCAGGAATCCAAAAATGGAATACTATACCGTGTGCGTTCAACATGAGAAATTTAATTGCGACATCCGGTATAATCAGAAATGGTATGACCTTGATAGAATTTTTTGATGAATAAGAATGCTGAATATCCCTGGAGTCCAGGAATTCAGAACTTTGAAGTTCTTCCAATCCACGAAACCCTCTAATGATCTTTTTCCGTGAAAAACCCTGTATATCTGTTTTTACATTGTATGATCCTTGTATTTTTCTCTGTCGAATGAATTCAAATCGTGTGTGTTGGATTGCAACTACCTATACTAGCAAATTCAGTAGAAAATTATCATCATTATCAGATATCTCCGCTCTATCTCGTTGCCAAGATTTCAAAAAATCAACTCTTCCTTCTTTTCGAGATACTCCTTATAGACGGTCGAAGGAAATCATCCTGAAGATGACTATACTTACCCAGGCCTTGATGTAACGCATTATCAGAACCACATGGTCTAGTCGTTCTGTCATGAAACAAAAATTATTCTCAGGTAGTATATCATTAGGTTGAGAAGAATACATAGAATTGATGGAAGTATAATTCATATGGAATATCAAACTTTTCCAAGGAACCATGAAGTGAGAGCGACCTACTACTAGACCTCTGATCCTATGTGAGAAAGTCTTCCAAAATTGCACCCGTGTGCCAATTTGAAAGTTACATGTTTTCGGAAGAATGGAACATAGAATAAATTCAAGCACTTGCGAAGAATACTATTACTTGGTAAACGGATGGGCCCAAAACTCCCGGAGGAAGTGGAGCAGGTGACTTCGGATCGAGCACCAAATACTCCGAACTCATGGGCCAGTTCCTCAGCATCAAGCGGAAATACACGCTATAGGAAGGTGCGTTCAGTTCAATCGCGACAGGAGATACCGAAACAAGGAAATTGCCATCCTATTCGATAGCCAAGCAGCAATCGAAGCGTTCAACTCTCCTGATATCAACTTGAAGATATTATGGAAATGTATATACATTGATATAATTCAGAGAAAAATATTTCAATTGTGTTGAGAACGGGAGCAGATTCGTTCCCGAAACGTCCATCAAGATAAGTAGAGGTTTCATTCTCATTAAATATATTTGTATTCCCAAATTTTTTCAAAAACAAGGTGTCACTGACCAATAGAGAATTTCTCTCCTAGGTATCTGAAGGTTTAATTTCAAGCACAGTGACATTTTGGGACAGATCCTAAATCTGTCCTTACTACAAATATATTGCAATAATTTTTAATAACTTCTTCTCTATTTTTGAGAAACGAGGAGAGAAAATCCCATTGAGAGCTGAAAAATGAGTAACAATAAAGTATCCATCTCTGAGTGCCAGGACATAATGGCGCGAAGGGGAGAGAATGAACAAGCAGATACTCCAGCACGAAAAGCAGCATCAACGCCACTGATCGGGCCAGAACCATTCTGCGGTCTTGAAAACTCTTATTTTAAAGAAGAACTGAACAAAACGGAAGAAGCAACACAATGGCAGAGACAACTAGGACATCGGCAGGCTGAAGATTTCATCGGCAATTCCAACCGAGCAAAGACACTGAACAACCTTAGCAAAAGAAGTCTCAGATAAAATCGAGATTTCGAACGGAGCACTGATGTAGTGCGATGCTGTATATCACAAAAGATATACTGGAACCATACCAGCGGACTGTGGAAGGAATACCACAAACAGTCCCTCTCAAAATCGTGGAATTCCGAAAGAAATTGAATCTTTAGCAACTGGTACTATCCAGTAAACCTTGGAATGGATAGAAGAAGATTGAGCACAATACATCTAATATGGTCGTAGCCGCAAGCACCAAAACTAATAACAATCATTGTCGAAACGTAGTTCCTCAATCATGATTGGAGTGAGATTTGATGAAATAAGGGGTGGAGGTCGCTTTATGGATACTGTGTATATTGACAATTCATAATGAAATACCTACACCGATTATCGTTTCAACTTGGGAAATCTGAATGAACTCACTGATTATCGTAGTGGTTTTTCTGTTCCATTGTAGTTGTCTGAATTTCATGATATCTAGGTATATTTTCATGAATATCCCCTTGGTTATCGGTGCTCGAAGGAAATCTTGTCTAATGTTCCACCACGAGGGACGAAGTCAGGCTGGTCACCCCTACATTGTTATGCTCCGATCTAACTTCGCTCTATCAAGCATCATTCATCACCAGAACGGTCAAGTTTTGAGATTCTCCATCTAGTGAACTCTCTCCTCAAGTTCACGGCCTCCAATGATTTAGGATAAATTCAAACGTCTCTTCCATTTCCCATCATTTCACCACTGGCTCACACGATGTTCCTCGAAAATCGAAAGTTTTTCTTTCGTGGTATTGAGAGATGAGAAAACGATCTGAATTCAGTTTCCTATGCGAAATTCACATAAAGAGGCATTAGGATCTGAATTCACAGCAACTTCAATAATATGCCATATGGTCCATGCATATGAGTATATTCTCCAGGGCCCATTCCAACATCGGAATCTTATTGACCTGTGAAAACGTTTTTCATACTACATGAACACGTTTCCGATCGCGACTATCGGCCCTTTCATCGGCTTGGTTGAAGAGCTGAAGGACTAATCGAGTGTGAAATTTGTGGAACAGCCAGTAGCAGAATGCGATGTTTTATAACTATAGTTACAGGTTGTAACTATATAAAGGTACTTTTCGAAGTGTTCTCCACACAAGCATTCATCATATTTCTATTGTCGCTTGAAACGATAGTGTTCGTATCAATAAATTTTGAATTGATTCGACTTGGTTATGGCTTTCTCGACACGAAATTTCATCTGCGGGAGTCGCCATAATTCATGTCTCTTCCATTGTTCTGTCGGCATGTCTGACAAACTCTATCTTTGAGCAACTACGAAGAGTGGTAATATGGAATCTCTAGACCTGTTGATTGATCCAATCACTGAAATGATAATCATCAGGAACACACAGAAATGCAGACGAATGTACTATCATAGTAATTCGTACTGTGGAGGTATCTCAATCAACATTGTGATGTTTATATAAGAATGAACTCTACACTCCCAGTTATTGGCTCAGAAGTGTTGTGGTGAAGGTGTGTCAGAAACATGGTGTTCAGATGCTAACATAAATTGTGAAAATTTCGGAAATTGAAAAATGGCCAATTATATTATAATCAAAAATGACATTCATACTGAGACTATAGATTATGTTAGAGATTCATCTGTAGAAATGCACTCTGCAAGTTGTGCTGTAGGAAATTCTCTGGATAATGTATCTTATTGTGTTGTGTTATAATGTATTGTAAAGACCGTCTGGAGCTGATGTAAATATATTCTTCAATTATGCGTCTCAAATCTCAGATCACTGTGTCAGGAAATTAAATAATGTGATATTTTGTGGGGATATCGATATTGATTATTTGGGCGAATCCAATAATGAGCTCATGTTGTTGGGTCTCAAGCAATGTTATAATATCACTACTCAGAATGAAGATCCAACAAGAGTGTGTAGAAATTGTAATGGGATGATATCAGAATCGAAACCAGACTATATATTCACGAATATTCCGAATGAAGTGTATTCTGAAAGCGTTCACAACATGAACTCAGGAGGCCATTCCAGTTTAGTTCTCGAAATCAAATCAACATTCAATAACTCCGTTAAAAACCAAATGAGCTACCGAAACTTCAATGATAGTGCAATCGCAAACCTGCAGAATCATTTGCAGCATCGAAAGTTCTGTGATATGAATTATAGAATGAATGCCACTGAAATTCTTATTGCATTTTATGAAATCATCAATTTCGCGACTGATACATTCTTTCCATTGGTAAGAAAAACCATAAATTCAAATGAAAACAGAAAATATTGATGGATTAGTGAAGGATCAAAGGAATCAGGTGATTAGTTGGGAAATCTCCATTGGTTGAAAAGAGAATTTTCAGAAGGAAATCTAGAAAATGTATATACGATACAGTTCGAAAATTATGAACGTATGTTGGAAAGTGATAAAGGAGGTCATCTCCAAATGTCAATAAGAGATAAGAAAAATCCGATAGATAAACGAGAATATGTATGTCAGTAAGAGAAAAAACAGGTAGAACAAAAATCAACCAGCAAATCAAATTGAAAACAGATGGAGAAATAATTGTGTGTGAATTCGATGTTGCAAATAGTTTTACGAAACATTTTAGAGTCTGTGAATTTGTTGAATGAGAAGCATCTCGATAGCATCAAGACAGACTGTACGAAGTGCATATCGAATGACAGTAACTCATTCTTTTTTGCTCCTGCTGACAAACGAGAAATCTTTGAGATAATAAGCCATACGACGAATATTTTTTTTTTCATCTGTGGACAACACGAAAGGGAAACCTATGATGTTCGAGGAACATCGTGTTAGCCAGCGGTGGAATTTTGGGAAAGAAGGAAGGTGTTGGAATTTTTCTTGAATGTTTGGAGGTTGTAAGCATCAGGAAAGACTTCACTAGGCAAAGAATTCCACAACTTTGCCGTTCTATTGATGAATGATGCTTGGTATAGCGATGTTCGACAGGTCTCGAGCCTGACAGTGTAGGGGTGACCAGCTTGAGCTCGTCTGATTTGTCTACTAGGAATCGCGCGTGGTGGCATAATAGATGATATTTCCGTTGAGCACCGACCGTGAAGTACCTATGAAAAAGGCAAAGATCGCCGACCTTTCTACGATGATCTAGAGAGGTCAATGATTTGGTGAGTGCTGTGTCATTGACTAGGCGAATAGTTCTCTTCTGAATTGAATCTAAGAGCTTAAGCGTATGTTTGGGGGCTGAGCTCCAAACATGTGAACAGTACTCCAGGACAGGTCGAATTTGTGCTTTGTAGATCATAAGCAGTTGCTGGGATGTGAAGTATCTCTTCGAACGGAAAAGAAAACCGAGTTTTTGTGGAGCAGTTTTCGCAATGGACCTCACATGATCGTCCCATGAGAGAGCACTGTTGGTGGTGACACCCAGCATGGATATTGACGACCTCATAGGAACAGTGGTACCCGACATCATCAAATTGGGCACTGTGTGATCAGCCTTCTTGGTGAACATACAAGCTTGAGTTTTAGTTGCATTGAACTGTACTAGATTCTCAGATCCCCATTTCAGAATTCTTGTCAGATCCTCATTCAAAGCATCAACCTGTCTTCGCCTTGCACCTCTGGCCTCATTGGATGATATAGGGGCTCTAGAGGAAAAGGCGGAATGAAGTGTACTATCATCCGCAAAGCTATGAACTGGGCTGGAGGTCACATACTGATTCCATTGGAGCAGATATTTCGTGTTTCATAGCAGAACCTCTATCAAACATAATCAATAATTCAGTAGAAGATGGTGAATTCCCTGAAAGTTTCAAAATTGCCATAGTAACTCCTTTTTAAAAAAGGGCGACCCACTCCGTGTAGATAATTATAGACGAATAACAGTATCAAGTGTGATGAGTGAGATCATAGAGAGAGCTATGTATAATAGAATGATCTGTCATTTAGAGAAACATAAGATTATAACAGAATGTCAAAATGGTTTTTATCCTGGAAGATCTACCGGAAGTGCAGTATACGAGTTCACATATATAAACATCTAGATGACAAAAAAGTTCTTGAAGCACTTTTCTTCGATCTTACTGAAGCATTTGATTGCTTGGATTATTCATGAATGATCTACCAGTTTACATGGACACTGAATGTATTGTGCTACATGCAGATGATGTATCACTTGCCACCTGTGCTAACTATACTGAGGAGCTCTATATGAATTCAAGCATTCTGCATACTGAGTTCGTTGAGTGGTGTTTGAAAAACCGTTTGATACTCAACTCCAAAAAAACTGTCCTCATGAAATTCAAATGATTCTGAAAACCCAATCGAAGTAATGACTGAAAATCTAAATATGACATTATCAGAAACAACAAAATGTCTCGGTACATGCCTTGCCAGCTCACTATCGTTCAGAAGTGATACCAATTATATTAGCAAAAAGACAACCGGTGGTTATTACGGGATGTTTCAACTTAGAGGATCATTAAAGCAGCAACAACTTTTGAATGTGTACTACGCTCTCATGTATCCACACATGATATATAATGTCATATTCTGGGCCAACTCATCTTCGTGTCACAGGTTATTCATCTCACAAAAAAAGTCTTCAAGACCTGTATTTGAACTGCATAGGAGAACCTCATGTAGACCATATTTCGAATAACATAAAATACTGACACTACCATCTATTAACATATATGAATTTATAATATATATCCAACGAGAACTCAACAGTTCCTCTAGAAATTCTCTAGGAAAAGCCCATCGATATTATAGGAATTATCAATATTATCGATATTGTCAATCCATCTTATCGAAATTTCGATAATATCGATAACTGCTGATAGTTTCGATAATCTCAATATCACTGATGTTGATTTTCGTCGACTAAGTATTACTTCGACCCATGGCATTGCCCAGCTATTGTAAATCTTCCTTCGACCACAATTTCGGTAATATCGAAAATATTGATGATTTTCAAGATTATCGATGATTATCGATAAAATCGGTGGAACTGGAAGTGGAAAAGAATTCGTTTGTATGTCAAAACACGTGACGTTTATCAACTGTATGGGTCATTCCAAATTCCAATCATTCATCTCTCGAACTGAAGAAAAAAAAGGGGGTGTACCATGATCCTGTTACACCCGGTATACCGGATATCAATAGATTAGACTAGCACTTTTGTTTTGATCCTGTTTTTAGGAACTATCGGAATGAAATTTGATAGGTTTGGTAGCCTGTTGGAAAAGAATATTTAGACAGTAATTGTTTCAGTATTTCTGGCTTCACCGGCTGACTAATCTTCCACATTCAAAATGGAACACTGATTTCTCTGATAATATCGATAATATCAATAATTTCGATTATATCGATAATATCGGAAATGTCGATAATTCCCAAGATTATCGATATTATCGATAATATCGATAATATCGATATCGATAATATCGATAATATCGATAAATCGATAATTTTTTTCCCAAATCATCATCGATATTATCGATAATTATCGGTAATTATCGATATATCGATAAATTTTCCTACCCCTAGTGTTTATACCTACATTCTGACTTTTCCATCTATCTTCAATAGTGGTGATTTTCGAATGTGACGAATCTGATCAGATAAGTAGAATCAGATCTTTACATCCTCACACTTCTTCCAATTGTTCTTCGGCACAGACGTGACGAAGTGGATTCAAGATTCAGATTCCAGATCCAGAAAGAGCTTCCAGAATAGTTTCAATTTCTAGCATCGTACTATTTGTGTAGCAATTCGGAGACTTCTCATGACCAGACTTCACACAGATGAGATGGTGAGCATCAAGGAAGTCTTGTTATAAAGAGAACGATAAAAGCTGCACAATTTTCAAGGTGCTGATCATTCATTCATTATTGAAATAAAACTCTGAACACATCTTGAAAGTTATCTGGCATATAACGAAATTCTCAGTGGAACGGCATGGAATGGCAATAATTAAAAGGTTGCCAATATTCAGTGTCATGTACTTCGAATGCTCTCCGAATATTTCGGCATGAAGTCGTCTGGAATCAGTCATTAGGCAAATAGCGAAAGTGCGATCCAAATTGATTTTCACGATTCTCTTCTAAAATCCATCCCAATTCAATGCATATAAGGCACTTACTGATGCCTCTGCGAATATTCCTCGCAGAACTTAAAGAGACACTTTTAAGTCTGTGCCTGTTCGAGCAGAGATAAAATAAATTGGAAATGATTCTTTCCGACAAGACAGTTTCATTCGGTTTCGCAGACATTCCTGTGGGTATTACCGGATAACATGGATCTCGCATTATGAGGAAATGTATAGTATAGTGAATTCAGTTTACCGATATAATAAAAGAAAAAGAAGAAAAAATGAGTAACTCTCGACACCTATGGACATCAGGGATTATATCGAAACTGAAGAGAAGTTCAGAATGTAATATGATGAGATTCAACCTGCGTTGTCCCGAGATTGTGTTCTCTCTAGGAACTAATAATAATAATAATGATAATAATCCATTCATATACGCATTTATACAAACATATGGATTTGACAGTTGTTGAGAGAATTGAGAAGGTAAAGATGCGAGTGCATGCAATCAGCTGATGTATGAAGTGAAAGAACCAATTCAAGTAGAATTTGCATCAGAAAAGGCTTCAATAGGATTGCCGTTCTATTGAATTAGCATAGCGATGTTCGACATGTTTCGAATTCCAAAACTTGGCCGTTCTATTCCGTTTTGAACCTGATATTGTATGGATCACTAGCATGAACTTGTCTAGTTCGTTTACCTAGGAGATCGCCCACCTTCCTGCGATGTTCTAGAGAGGACAATGAATTAGTGTTGCGGTGAATAATGTAATCCAAATTTGGAGGGAATGAAAAAATAATACCAACAGTACAGACTTTCATCGGTGAAAAGTGATCTATATATATATGAACAATGAATAGTGTATCATGATCTTTCCATACGAATTATATGACCACTGTGATTACTTATCCATAGATGATTAAACAAGTGTCCTAATAGTAATACTAGGGATATTCCTACAATAAATTATAAAATGAATTCTATTGTCGCTTGGAACAATAGTGCTCGTATCAATAAATTTTGAATTGATTCGACTTGGTTATGGCTTTCTCGACACGAAATTTCATCTGCGGGAGTCGCCATAATTCATGAAAATGAATGAAAAAATGAATGAAAAAATAATACCAACAGTACAGACTTTCATCGTTGAAAAGTGATCTATATATATATTCATAACTTGTTGAATTGGAACAATGAATAGTGTATCATGATCTTTCCATACGAATTATATGACCACTGTGATTACTTATCCATAGATGATTATACAAGTGTCCTAATAGTAATACTAGGGATATTCCTACAATAAATTATGAATAATGTTATGAGGCACACACAATATCATGTCTGATTGCGGCAACATTGTTCTGAAATTGCCCCTTATCAAAAATCAAGTTAACCAATATTTAATCCACTTCATGTGAAATGATACTATGAAACAGTAGAGGACAAGAATCCCAATATCCTTCATGTCGCTGGAAGAATATAACAGGATTAATACATATTTGGTAATCTCTAGAGATAATTGTTGAAAATAAATGAATTGATAGGTCTCACATGCTCAGTAATCTCTTCTGTACCTGATTGAAGATCCTATGTTATGATACATGGTGGAAATATAACATATGTGCTATTACTAACGAGTCAATTATTCGTCCTGTTCTGTGCATGACGTTACCTGCGAGTAAGACACAAATAGGCGGAACATGCCTTAGAAATGTTGCATAACAATTCGTATGTACAATGATATACTGAACGATCAGTTGTTGTGAACCACCTCTTATCTGTTCATAAAACGAAGTCCAACATGAACAAAAGGTGATTCACAATAATGTCCTCCCAAACAGTTTTTGTGAAATGATACCAGAAATATAAAAACGGCTCATTCACAGATATGAACGGAAAAAAATGTTTTTCTTGATGTCGCCTATTTTAGTTCGTCGGTATGTTTTTCGAACATCCTGTAGATTTCGAGAAGAATATTTGACCATGAATTGAGGTATGAATTCTAGCCAGCCTCAAGAACCACATCGACAGAGATTGCCAGACTTGTAGAAATTCACTTCAAAACTTCCAAGGTGATCCGTTTCTAGGAAGATGAAAGTGGATGAGATAAAAATTCACCTTTGTTCGACCAGAAGAATAACAAAATTTCGTTTGCGGAATTCCAATAAGAAAATCAATATTAATAATTGTGGAAGGAAATTGCAGAAGAAATGGCAAAGTTCACAGATGGGATTACTGAATGAACTTCTCTTCCTCACAATTTCTCTCACACTACTCTAATTCATATACTTCCTGTGTACGATTCATATATTCCATAACTATTTCTGATTGCAATAAAAGGAAACCTTAGAAATTTCATGTCATTCATTCAATAAATGATATATTGAAAATCCGATAGAGAATTCAATATGCATGCCTATGGCACCGTTCTCGTGGCAACTGCTCGCAAGGCAGGGAATTGACAACAAATAGTTGACCACAGGAGGAGTTCAGTGGAGTTGACAGGCATTTGTCTCACTCTCAATGATGTCAGACGAGATACGCAAAAGCACACTTATCTTCTTTTCGCACACGTCATAATCCTATTCGCAAGCAATCTGATGGTTGAAGGTGATAGTTCTTGAATGATAACAGTGGATTATCGATCACCACAATGCTTACATGCGGAAAATACCCGCCCCCCATTTTTGATAATTATGAGAATTCATCACGTTGCGTTAATAACCCTCTACGACCTCTACTGTAAGCAGAGAGCTTCTCTTTACACACAGTTTGCCCAAAGTGTTATGTAATATGAGCGAAAGCACGGTTTCCAAAGATATATTGATTCATTTCGCCTCTCGTATGATCATCCAATATAGGTACCCATACATGGAGACCTCGACCTCCTGTTGTGTCGATACTTGCGCGATCGGTATGTCGTGAATCGCTTATGTTACTATGATCGGTCTAATTTCTGCTTCCAACTTTTTCACGCTCACACCATTTATATCTTTTAGTGAAATGTCTTTGTGTATGGGTATCTTTTGTAACATGACACTGATATGACAGTAAGGTTAGTTGGTTACACTATCTTCAGCGATACATATTATATTCTTACCATAATTGTACGATCAAACGAACCTGTGATGTTCGATCGTAATTATATAAAGCACCTCGTCCGAAGAGATCACTAACCTTTACTATGTAGTACCGCTTCTTGGTACTAGATGGCGTCACATAATAAAAAGAGAAACCTTTTTAGCAATACTACTACCCTACCTACTTTACCCACTAGCGTCATTACAAGTTTTGAGTTTCGTGCAATAAATATATATTTCACTGGGGCCATGTATCATAGAAGTACGAACAAGGGAGGGGCGGGAGTGATCTCTTCGGACGAGGTGCTTTATATAATTACGATCGAACATCACAGGTTCGTTTGATCGTACAATTATATTTCAGCACCTCGTCCTCGAGATCACTAACCTTTACTATGTAGATGTTCAAAGTTTCATGAATATATATTTATTGACGTTGTTACTTTCATTAGGCACATCCCTTGGAACGAACTTTTATTTATTAATTTTTTAAATCATGTATAATATGAACTCATCCAAACTGAAGTGTTATATCTTTTTGATTTCCTCATTGGGAAAAATTGCATGACTCAACCTAGTAGAGTTGACAAGAGGACGATTGTAGAATCTAGCGAACGTCTCAGAATTTGCTGACCAGCCTGCAGCCTTTTTAATTACTTCCCAGGGGATTCCGTGGCGAGAGGCTGCTGAAGTGGATGCATGCCTGGTTGAGTATGCCAAAAACATATTCGTGTCAATTCCTGCTGCTTCCATCATTTGCTTTATCCAGCGAGAAATGGTGCTTCTTGCTACACAAATATAGGGCTCTCTTGAGGCTATAAAGAGATATGGCTCAGAAACTGGCCTAATGGATGCTGTTCTTTCTATGTATGACAGCAACGTGGAGGCAACACATACTTGCTTTTCATGATAAAAAGACAATTCCAAATAGGGTTGAACTGAATTCAGTCTAGTTGATTTTATTCTATCTGGTACAAATATGCGAACTCCCCTTTCATGAAAAATTATGTTTTCTACTCTTATTAGCTGCAAGGTTTGGATTCTATGCCCTGTGGAGAGGGCTAAAAGGATTGCTAGCATCTTGGAAAGTCTCAGCAGGGACAGATTCTCATTGGTATCCAAAGAGGTTAGATAAGTCAAGACTATTTGTGGATCCCAAGTGACATTGTACCTAGGCCTAGGAGGTCTCAATCTTAACACTCCCTTAAGAAACCTCCTTATAAATATATTTTTACCTATTTCATTTGGCAAAATCAGTGCAAGAGCTGATCTATGTTGATTAAATATTCCATAATTCTTCTTGGTATTCTGCAGTTCATATTCCATAAATTCAAGGACAGCAGGTATACCTGCCTCCAGTGGATCTATCTTCTTTTTGAGACAATAAGACCACCAAGTCCGAAAGGATGAATTATATTGTTTCATTGTTGATACTGAGAGTGACTGCAACAAGGTATTTAATGTGCTTTTTGGATATCCTCTCCTTTCAAAGGCTTGCTTAATAGCCTCCCTGCAACCAGGGTAAGGGTTGCATGAAGAGGGTGAGTCATTCTGAAAGGAGAAGAGAGTAATGTGGGATTAGGTCCTAGTATAACTGGATCTGCAGTCAACAGATTTTTGAACAAGGGGTACCAGGGTTGTGAGGGCTAGTCTGGTACAACGATAATACCCTCAGCACTATCAGATATGATTTTATTAAGCGTTCTTAATATGAGATTGAATGGTGGAAAGGCGTAAAAGTATGTGTTACTCCAGGAGATGGTGAATGCATCAACCGCAAGGGATTCTGGGTCTACATGCCAAGATACATATTGATCTACCTTTCTATTTGCACTTGATGCGAACAAATCTATGTCAGGCTGACCTAGACATTGAGTAATTTTTGTAAATGCTTCTTCAGATAGTTCCCATTCGGTTTGTGAAGAAATCATACGAGAATTTGGATCTGCAATATTATCCCTAGTGTTCATATAACTAGCATGTAACCACAAATCCCGGTACTCGCACCATTTCCAAATTTGTTTTGCAAGAGAACAAAGCTCAAGATGCTGCACACTTCCCATTCTATTGATATATGATAGTGCAGTGGTATTGTCAACTCGAATAAGAATGTTGCACGATTTTAGATTACCAGCAAAACACCTCAACGCATGAAATATGGCTTTGAGCTCTAAATAATTAATGTATTTAATCATGTCTATAGAACTCCACCAGCCATAAGTAGACTGGTCTCCAGCACAAGCCCCCCACCCCGTTTTCGAGGAATCTGAATATATTTCCAATGAAAAATTATCAGACCGTATTTGATTTGTAGCTGAAAAAATGTTTTCAGCCCACCAATCAAGGTCTTCCCTGACTAACCCAGAAATAATCATGGAACTATTATAATTCTGACCAGTTCTTTTGAGCGCTAGAAACTTTTCCCTTTCCAGGTATTTTGTATATAATTTTCCATATTTCATAGCTGGACAAGCAGATATCAACAGTCCTAAAAATTGAGCAAATTTTCTTATTTTACAATATTTTGTATTTCTGATAATTTCTAAACAATTATGAATCTTCGATTTCTTTTCCTCTGGAAGTTCTATTAACATTTGTTTACTGTCAAATATAAAACCCAAGAATTTACATCTCTGGCAAGGTACTAAGGAACTTTTATGAGTGTTGATGATAAAACCTAATGAGGTCAACAAATTGATTGTCAATTTTACATGATTCTGGCAATCTTCCTTTGTATTGCCCATTATCAAAAAATCATCCAGATATGCAACACAAGTTACACCTTGACTTCTCAGATGTGTTAGTACTGGTCTCATCAGTTTTGTAAAAACAAAGGGGGCTATTGCCAAACCAAATGGGAGGCATGTAAACTGGTATAATGTTTTGCCCACTTGAAATCTTAGAAATTTCCTGAATCTAGGATGTACAGGGACCAGAAAATAAGCATTTTTCAGATCTAATGTAGCCATATAACAGTTTTTGTTCAATAGTTTAATAACTGTTCTATTATCTTCCATTTTGAAATGTGGAGTGTCAATGGAGGTGTTGAGTTTTTTCAAATTAAGAATAAATCTAACTTTACCATTTGGTTTCTTAAGCAGAAAATATGGAGATACAAACTGATCCTTTGATGGATTGCATTCCACTATGGCACCCTGAGAAAGGAGTTGTTTCACCTCCTCGACAATCTCTCTCCATTCTTTTTCGGAATGGCATGGATTACTACTAAGTGCAAAAGGTTTATTTATAAATGGTATCTTGTAACCTTTGATCCAAGATAGCAATACTGAATTTGATGAGATCTTTTTCCATTGTCCAAAAAAACTGGCTAGCCTGCCTGCCATGTAACTTACCTCTATTTCCTTTGAACAACCTGATTCTGCTTCCTGGGATGTTGGAAGTTGCGGCCCACTTGTCTCGATTCCTTCCTGTAGTAATCGGACGGGCCTCTGTAGTTTAAATAATTATTTTTATTTCTGGCAGCATTACCCAGATAAGGAGTGCTGGGCTTTTTGAACCCACTGGCTGCTGGTTTGGTTTGTTTAAAATCTGACAAAGATCTTTCAATGTTCTTTGCAGCTTTAATCCTCTCACTCAAATTAGTTCCGAATAACAAACTCTCTACAGGAGTTGAATTGGTCAAATCTTTGACAATTTTATTTAAAGTTGGTGTGATCAGAGCTCTCCTCGAGAGAGACATATTATGATGTACATCTGTAATAAGCTTGGCTGACTCACTCAGCAGACCAAGTAGGGTATTTTTATTTTCTTTATTGATATCATCCTCTTTCAATGAGATATTCATTCCTTTACCTAAGGCGGCGATACTTCTGCATAATTGATTTTGGTTAGACTGCTGAAATTTGTCTTTATTATGAGAACTAATAGGCATTGCTTTAATAATTTCCTGATTTATTTCAGGTGCTTTCAGTGCTTCCAGGTTACTGGGAAGGGGATGCTTTTCCAACAGCTTCGACCTTTCATCTTTGTCAAGTCCATCCCTCAATATATCAAGCCACCTATTCTGGAGAATAGGGTGAAGCTCAAATTCATTGGCTTTTTTATTGTGGAGGTCTTCCCCCAAAGCCTGCAAAACCTCCTCCTCTAACTGGAAGTCCACGTGTACAGCCAGTTCGTCCTGATCCTGAAGATCAGTATTAGGTGGTCTTCCACCTATAGATAGCAATTGTGACTCCTGATCAACGTTGACCGAAGCACTATTTGTAGAGTCCGAGTCTTCTGAACTCTGTGAATGTTGTCTATCCCTTGGATTATTGCTACTAGTGTAGCTATACCTGCTATCTCTACTGGGACTTTTATGTCTATAACGAACCGAATTTCCAGTCGAAGTGGATCTGGGGCTTCTTGGGCTATGCCTTTGCCGAACGGTGTTCCGTTCGAACTGCGAGAGTCTCTCGTTTAGGCGTTCGATCTCCCGATCATATCGAGACTTTTTTCGTTCTCTTGATCTCGAACGTCTCGAATCTCGGTAATCACGTTCTCGCGACCGTTTTCCCATCTGAAAATGAAGTATTTTAATAATATTTCACAGAAAAATAGCGATGAAATGAAATTTTAGTGACACCACCAAGCACACAAAAAAGCGTAATGACGCTAGTGGGTAAAGTAGGTAGGGTAGTAGTATTGCTAAAAAGGTTTCTCTTTTTATTATGTGACGCCATCTAGTACCAAGAAGCGGTACTACATAGTAAAGGTTAGTGATCTCGAGGACGAGGTGCTGAAATATAATATCTATAAAGTCTGTATATGTATATATATACACCAACTATATATAATTGCATTATTATATCATGGATAATAGTGTGTGAGCCAATAGTTAGTCGTGTACCTACTATATATATCATGGGCGAAATATAAGTTGCTTGAGTGTAAGTGAGCTAACTCTTGAAGTATTTAATAATAATATTAATAATAATAATATAATTCATTGACCGATCCAACGAAAACAAAGATAATAATTGTTCATATAATACAATCAAAAACAGGGAATGGTCAAAAGGCGCAAGAGTAGTAGGGTACTGGTCTTCCTCAAGCGCCTGTAGCTTGAGTGAGGAAAAGGTTTCACAAAATTAACAATATTTCATATGATAATATGTACATATTTGTTTGTGAGGCAGTGCATATTGAAACATTCGATACAAAGATCTAATATACCTAATTACACAAAAAAATAACAGGAGAAGGAGAGTGAAACTGAGACACGAGGTGGATGATAGAATCAAATAATTGTTTTTTGAAACTGGTTACTGTCAAGTCTTTGATATTTTCTATATATATATATACTGTTTGACTGAAATACTCTATGTAGGTTGATCGAGGAGGTGGTACCTATTATGGCAATTGAAATCATTCTGATTATTCTAATATATTTGTGTTAGGAACAGATTTATGATTAATGACAGATTGATTGTGGACGTGTCGGGTACGAATCTGTTCCCCTTTCCAACACAATGCAACTCAACAGTAATGAGTGACAGTGATTCGTTACCTAAACATCCACAACTAAGATGAGAAGAGATTTGGTAACCTATTTGTTTGAAATATATTCATCTCCATTTTTCTTCTGGAGAGCGAGGTGTCACTGATACGTCGAGAATATCGTCTCGAGAAATCTTAAGGTGATATTTCAACTATGTTCTACGAGTGTATAGAAATAATTATTATGGTTTCTATTTTCATTTTCAGAAAAGAGGAGAGAACATCCCAAGAAATCTATAAACGTGCACATAGCTAGATATGTCACTTGATAATTGACTCTGACTGATATTATGATTTGGGTATTTTGATTTTTGGTGGTTTCAAAAATGGAGAGATCAACCTCTGGAAATTTGACAGAGCGTGATGATACTCGTGAGTTTATCTAGTTCCGAACTCGCGAAACGGACTGTCGATAATTTCACGTCGAATTAACAGTAACAGATGATCACAGCCACTGGCACTCAGTCAAAATAATTGTCGAAACAGAATTAATGCCAGAATGTAGAAATTATAATCGTGTATCCTATGCATCTGGATAACAACCAAACCAGACAATGCAATTCTGGTGAACAATGGAATTTCCATCGAAAATATCAGCCGATTCATGTTATATTAGCTGAAGCATGAGTGTGCTGCTGTGCTTTCCGATATTGCAACGACATTTTCTCCCGTCACAAATAATGAATCGTGACTGCGGTGGATCATTGTCAAGAAGTCTTCATTCTCATAATGTGGTATGGTAATGTCGTCGATTGATAATGAATTAACAGCATCACCATTGTATTCTTATAGAGTGAATGAATGATACCGAGTGCTGGAACGGGTACAAACATTCCAAGGTCTTCTTGTCGAACCACAAATGATCAAATGAATAATACATCTTGGTATAATGGTTCAGATTGTAGTTGCTATTTGCGTAGGTTTAATTTGAGAACAACAATGGCTGCAATAACTAGTTGAACGGGTGAAAATCATACACATTATTCGTGGAACTAGTGCAGAAAGTATCTATTCGTGGCACGATGAATGAAGTTTATAGATCGACTCGAACTTGAGAGCTTCAATCATGCTCATTGCATTGAAAAACATTTGCACATGTTAGGTACACACGATACTTCTCTTGTGAACATAGTAAATCTGGTTATACCGGAGATAACGACATTCTCAACACCAGAGGACACCGTGTAGAACAAATTCGAATTTTCTGGTCCATTCTGTTGTATTCTGCACGCCTATGAGAGGAGTTTTTACTGAAATGCATAATGATATGCATCGCGTGTGCGGCTTTGCGCCACGTATTCCGCAGGAAATGTAAATGATCTATGGCAACACTTTTGAAATGGAAATAATTATTGCGACTCTGAAAATTTACCGCAATTATTTTCGCTGTACGTACAGGCGACGATGGAAACGTGTGGATGAAAGTTCTCGAAACGACCCGAAAGTTTCCAAATTTTTCGGAAAGAAGAGTTTTCAGTTAATACTGTCGAGAAAAAATGTTAAATAGCTGCTCAATAGCTTCGATAAAATATCATTCATTGCTCGAAACGAGCTCATTACACTTACATCTCATCAAGATGCTTCCTTTCAAGATACTTTGTTGAGACCATTGCATAGGACTGTTCAGCATTTGGATCAACTTGGTTTTGAAGAGACCTCTGTCGGAGTCAGTTAATGAAACAATCAAAGCTATTCAGTCCTGACAACCCCCTCGAAATACTAGATTTTCTCGGGAACTTGACAAAGAGGATTCATTGAGTTCTATGAAAATACCCCACGAAGCAAACTAACAACTTGATTCTCTATACCTATTATGTTCAATGACTACAACAAAAAAATGTATGAGCTCAATTCCAGTCTCTAGAGATATATTGTTTGTTTTATATCAGTCACTGAGGAGAAATATCTGAAACATCACACTTGATTCAGGTCTTTTCGAAACTGTATTATACCGAAGTGTTTACTTTTCATTATTTCCGAAGATCTCTATCATCGATGGTTTGTACTAATAAGAAACCCATTTCCTTCAGAAGTTCCAAGTTTAATATCGAAAAATCATATATGTCAAAACTGATTTCACTTTTCATATCCATACCATATCACTGAGGTGAGTATTCATTCAGAATTTATCCATTTCATGGCACAAACTGACAGGCATCTAGAAACTGAGAAAGTAATGAGTACTTCGCCAGGACCAAAATGTCTCATAGAATGTCGTTTTATTAACTGGTGGATTCGAATCATCAGGACTGGAAGTGTGTAACTTATTAATTTATATTGAGTGAATACCTACCCAGGTCCGTCAACTTCTCTGAAAACTTTTCAAAAAAAATTTATTCGGAACACGATACTCTCATAGCCTATCTCATCTAGCTTATTCCATATATTCCTGCCAGAGAAGGCCACTTTTCATCCCATCGTCATTGTTCTCACACATAACACGACTGAATATTCAACACATCATGATATCATGAAATCATACCAAATTATTTTTTTTCGCTTTGCGATCCACTTCATGTTGACTGAATAATGGCGTCTTTTTTATCTATTATATTTTTGGATAGACACCAACATCATAATGGACTTGATCATCTTCACAAATGCTGGTACTTATTTGGGTATCAAACTACATTTCAGGATATCGTTGGTAGAATTTCCCAAAAATATGTATTTATTACTCACAGAAAGTAGGATCTTACTAATCGCTATCCTTCACTGGTATTGAAGAATGAATAATGATGATTTGAAAGGTGAAAGAGAATCCCCATCATCCAAATTATCTGAACAAGATGAACGATCATTATTACATCATGATCAGATCTTCAACAATTCTTGAATTCTCAACAAAAAATTACCTCCTTTCTTTCTCTCTCCTTTTCTCAGATCCATCATTATCAACTACCTGATGAATCCATGTCACTGTTATGGAGTATGAGTGTTACGAAGGTCAAATGAGATAATGAAATCTGATATATTAGGGTATACATAGAATATATATAGAATCTGAATGGATTATATTAGGAACGTCATAGATTATACTGTCTGTAAGTTCTTCGAGGAGGTGGTACATTCATTTCCCAGCTTTTTGTGGAATTCTTTCTTCTCGTTCCTGGAAAATAAAGTAGAAGTTATTAAAAAATATTTCAATATATTCGTAGTGAGGACAGATTTCGTGATCTGCCCCAAAATGTCACTGCGCTCAAAATTAAACCTTCAGATACCTGAAAGAGAAATTCGAAAAATTAAGAAATATATTTAATGAGAATTGATCTGCTGACGTTCTCAACACAATTGAAATATTTTTCCCTTCACAGGATTCTTTCAATAAACATTTCTCATTGTCAGAACTGACAACATATTGGAAAAATTTCACGAAGAGAAAAATATTTCAATCGTGTTGAGAACGGGAGCAGATTCGTTCCCGAAACGTCCACCAAGATGAGTTGAGGTTTTATTCTCATTAAATATATTTGTGTATCCAAATACAATACACCTATTATACAGGGTGTCCTTAAAAGGTCTTTACAAAAAGCTACCACATATTCTTCAGACCAAAACAATTCGATACAAGCAAACTTACCTCAGTAAAAAGTTGCTTAGTTTGGGCGCTAGACGGCTCTGAAGTTGAAATTTTCAAATCGATTTTGCTTCATAACTTTTGAACGGCTCATGAGATTTTTTTCAAATTTGGTACGTTGGCATAGACTCATCGGGCAATGAAACTCATAATCATAATGAATATCATTCCATGGGCGTAGAACTTGATTTTTTCAGTAAATAAACATCTAAAACTCCTACGCCAATGGAAAAAAATTAGTCTCAATATGAAATCTAAATTATTCAACTCATTCACTACAAAAAAGGTACTCTTGACAAAAGTCAATTCCTCTCATGGTTTCGACAAAATTTTAATTTTAGTGATTTAGAGCATAATTAATAATAAAACGATTAACAGATATTTCATAAAAATTGTTCAAAATGTTCACCATTTTCACGTATACAAAGATTTATACGACGCAAAAAGTTGAGATGTACTCTTTGCATAGGTTATTTCTATTGAAAATAAGTAGCACTGGTTTTTTTTTCTGAAGACTATTATTATCTGCTCGAAAACAGTGATATTCACATTCTTGGTTTCCATAGTTTCATCTGTGTTGATTTGTCGAGTTTTATTGACGTTGATTGTTGATATCGGACTTTTCTGATTTATCATGGCCGTACAATACACCAATGAAGAATACACCGATATGTTATTGGTATTCGGATATTGTCAAGGAAATGGTCGAGAGAGTGTGAGGGTGTATTCGGCAAGGTTTCCAAATCGTCGCGTACCAAGCCACCCAACCTTTGCTGCAGTTGAGAGACGTCTTCGGGAGACCGGTCATTTTGCTCCTAGAACTGGTGATTATGGAAGACAGCGTTATGTAAGGATTCCCGAAGTCGAAGTAGAAATTTTAGACCGTATTGAAGAAAATCCAGAATTGAGTACTAGACGGATAAGTAATGAACTAGAAGTTTCTAGGAATGCCGTTCATGAAGTACTGAGAGAACAATTATTATACCCATACCACAAGACGCCAGTTCAAGATTTATTAATCCATGATTCACAAAGTCGTCTGATGTTTTGTAGGTTCATTAATTTGCAAAGAGAAATGAATCTGAACTTTGGAAAGAATATTTTGTTCACTGATGAAGCCTGTTTCACGAGAAGAGGAATAACTAATTTTCATAATGAACACGTTTATGCAATTGAAAATCCTCATTCCATTAAAATAAACCATTTTCAACACGAATTCAAAATCTACGTTTGGGCTGGAATAATAGGAAATTTTATAATTGGTCCTGTCATACTTCCACAAAGATTAACAGGAGACATGTATTTACAACATCTACGAAATACGTTGCCAAATTTGTTGGAAGATTTACCACTCCAACATCGGGTAGATATGTGGTTTATGCACGATGGAGCTCCACCACATTTTTCGGTGGATGTTAGGAATTTTTTAAACCAACAGTACCCAGACAGATGGATAGGTAGAGGTAATGATGCACCCGTGAATTGGCCACCACGTTCTCCAGACTTAACACCGATGGATTATGTTGTATGGGGTTATCTCAAGTCTACGGTTTACAAGACCCCTGTGAATACTGTAGAACAATTATGGCAACGTATCCAACAGGCGACGAATAATCTTACAGGCGATGAAGAAGTTATGCAAAGAGTACATTTCAACTTTTTGCGTCGTATAAATCTTTGTATACGTGAAAATGGTGAACATTTTGAACAATTTTTATGAAATATCTGTCAATCGTTTTATCATTAATCATGCTCTAAATCACTAAAATTAAAATTTTGTCGAAACCATGAGAGGAATCGACTTTTGTCAAGAGTACCTTTTTTGTAGTGGATGAGTTGAATAATTTAGATTTCATATTGAAACTAATTTTTTTCCATTGGCGTAGGAGTTTTAGATGTTTATTTACCGAAAAAATCAAGTTCTACGCCCATGGAATGATATTCATTATGATCATGATATGAGTTTCATTGCCCAATGAGTCTATGCCAACGTACCAAATTTGAAAAAAATCTCATGAGCCGTTCAAAAGTTATGAAGCAAAATCGATTTGAAAATTTCAACTTCAGAGCCGTCTAGCGCCCAAACTAAGCAACTTTTTACTGAGGTAAGTTTGCTTGTATCGAATTGTTTTGGTCTGAAGAATATGTGGTAGCTTTTTGTAAAAACCTTTTAAGGACACCCTGTATATCGATCCATAATTGATAGATGAGGATCGACAATTCATCACGTCCAGTCAATTCACAAATGTCTGAATATTAATTCCAAATAATTTTCAACAAGTATCTGAACATCAACAATAATATGATTCAATGATAATATTCCATTCACATGGGAACTCATATAAAAAAAATAATGGAGAGAACAGGTATACATCGGTTAACCTACATTCTGTGCTCCAGAAACCAAACATTGAAGGCTCCAGACTCATCTATTCCTAGTAGAGCTGTTGGCTCATGTAATAGATGGATGATCTCCCAGGTAGCTGAATCTCCAGCGTGTTTCGGTTCCGCACCCTCCCGCATCATTCGGGAAGCCGCCACCTTCTCTTAGTTGTGATGCCAAATCATGAATATATTCGTGTGTATACTCATTTGATGTGGGTGTTCCAATAGTACTTCCGTCACTTCCCTCATCTGACGTATGTTCGAATCCTGAAAATATTTGCCAATATTGTCTTCGACGGTGCCTTTGCACTATCATTTCAGAACCTTCTTCTCTTCAGTCACGTACAACTCATTTGTCTGCTGAGATGTGATGTCTTATAAAAATTTCCTTTCCCTCACACCAAGTTCGATCGACGAATCAAAAATATTAGGAGTACCCACCTAAACCGTGAATCTTCGGAGAACATTCTATGTGTACATCTTTTTCTTCCACTGGTTGTCTTTGTCGACATGTTGCATGTCAACAATCGATATAAAAAACAAGGTTTTACTCATTCAATTCATTGCATGTTCGAAACCTATCACACATTGTGGTGGATTTCCAGAATGATCAGGTATAATATCGACAGTTCCAGACCACAGTCTCGATCTGCTGTTACAGTATTCTGTTCGCTGCCCGAATTCTGGAGCAAATGAGGATTCATACATTGAATGCTGCAGACCATTCGATCTCATGAAAGTGGGTCCAGTCTCCTTCCGCTAACTTCGTACCCTCATTGGTTTTGAATCCATCTATGTATCCACCAACATCCTCTGTTAATGATTTTTTTACACCCTTCCAACCCAGGATATTTATGGGTCATCTACAATATACATGCAGGCATGTGATTATGTTATCGATTCCAATATATTCGAAGTGTTCACCAGGAAGGCAGACCAGACAATGCCCAGTATGATGATGTCGGGTACCATATTCATGCTTGGTACCACCAACAGCGCTCTCTCATGGGACGATCATGTGAGGTCCATTGCCAAAACTGCCTCACGGAAAATTGGCTTTCCATTCCGTGCGGAGAAGTACTCCGCTACCCAGCAGCACAAAGAACAAATTCGACCTCTTCTGAAATGCTGTTCACATGTTTGAAGCTCAGTTCACACTGAAGCTCTTGGATCCTATTCAGAAAAGAGCTATTCGCCTAGTCGGTGATACAACACTCACCAAATCATTGACCTCTCTGGAAAATCTTAGAAAGGTTGGCGATCTCTGCCTTCTCTATAGATACTTCCAAGGTCGATGCTCAGCGGAAATATCGTCTGTTATGGCACCACGGCGGTTTCCTAGTGGACAAACCAAACAATATCAGACTGGTCACCTCTGTACTGTCAGGCTCGAGACCTGTCGAACCTCGCTATACCGAGCATCATTCATCAATAGAACGGAAAAGTTGCCGAATTTTTTGCCTAGTGAAATCATTCCCGATGGTTATTCGAACATTCCACTGCTGGCTAAGACGTTAACAGATAAGAAGAAGGACTGCTTCTAGCATTGAGTGAGTTGACACCTCTGCCTGAAAAAAAAATCAAAGGTGGAATAGTCGTATACTACTACTGCGATGATTGAAATTATCGTAGATGACACAATGAAATATGATTTCCATATGCTCGAAATCTATGATCTTTTCGGAATGGATAACTTCACCAAAGACGCGAAATCCATACATCGACGTCATTCGTCCATTAGCAAACCTCCCGAACTTCCCGTTCAGTCCTGTTCATAGCGGATCACTCGTCATCCCGATTGACGGTTCAGGCGGTGCATCCAACACCAATAAAACAAACATTTCGACCCGTCCAGACGCTTAATTGAATTTATCGACAGTCAACTACAGAATTGCCACTCAAGTGCTGGCATTGATTGATTTTATATTGTTACATCTGGGACACACGAGGATTATTTAATTTTGATATATTGTTGGAACATTTGAATTTGATGTTTGATGGAAGAGGCGAAGGCAGTGCAAAAAAAGTATAAATTGTGTTCATGTCCAAGATATTGGATTCCCGCATAGCTAGTTATCGAATATTCTTTGTCAAATTCGTTGATGATCATGGTCGAAGAATCATGCATG
This sequence comes from Gastrophysa polygoni, assembly GCA_963576655.1. NCBI lineage: Eukaryota > Metazoa > Arthropoda > Insecta > Coleoptera > Chrysomelidae > Gastrophysa > Gastrophysa polygoni. The sequence goes on along the minus strand of OY755083.1, from coordinate 13,572,785 downwards.
AGGCGTTTGCGTCAGTTTTTCGGCAGTTCGCTTCGGCCGGTTTTGACATTCTGATGGAATATTGAGCAATATAACAAATTGTCATATTCATTTCCACTCATGGTTTTCCAGTCATAACATTGAATTGACCTTTGATTTCGATCCAATGATTTATCTCTGTTAATTTAGGAGACTGTAGTCGGAGTGAACGTTGCTGGAGCGTTGAATACAGTTGGAAGAAAATAGCGGGACACAATTTGGTCAGTTTTTGTTGAATTGTATCAATCTACTACGAGATAATATCTCTCGAGGATGCAAAGGTATATGATCGACGATCAGGCTGCTATCTAGTGTTCATTCATTATCATGTTCTGAAATCAGATGAAGATATCGAAGACTTGAACTTGAGAATTCAAGTTGATAAACGATATTTGCACATAAATCAAGAAGAGACTTGAAATATTCTGTGAGGAGAATGAGAATAATCATTCTCATTATGAGCGATTCTTCCACGAGGAAAGACAAAGGAGTTCACCAAGATATCAGTTAAATCAAATGAGCTCCACTCAGAATATGCAGTTCACAGAATATTCCTCACGGTGTGATAAAAAGTTTCTCCATCGTTCACTCTCTGAGGAAGTATTTGTATGGATTATATTTGTACTGTTGTTCGTGAATGAGTTACGACGGTGAACTAGTTCATTGGAATTATCTTTCTTCTTTATTTCATATTTATATGCTCCACTCGAACTCATGTCGGAAACTGCTTGATGTTCAGAAGAAAAAATGTGATAAAATCGAAACACACATGATGGAATTGAGAATAATTCATTCAGTCTTCTGGTTTTGGAATTCCACTGAAGGAAACTGAATGCATTTTTTTCATGTTTTTTCGGATTTCCTTTCCTCGTTTCTGAAAAAATCTAAATTGAAATTATAATGAATATCTCAATATATTTGTTGTGGAGATAGTTCCATGATTCGCCCTGAAATGTCACTGCGCTTGTAATTCAACCTCCAGAGAAGTACCTAGAAGAGAAATTCTCTATTTGTCAGCTACTATATATTAGTTATAAGTAGACGTTCAGACTATCATTGTGTTATCATTCGAACAATAAGGATGAGTTCCCAACGTGAAAATGTAATCTGTAGTTTGTCGTCCAGTATCGATGATAATGGATGGTTGTAGCATCGGGAAAGAATTCACTAGACAAAGAATTCCATACCTTTGCCGTTCTTTTGATGAATGATGTTTGGTATAGCGGTGTTCGACAGGTGTCGAGCCTGACTGTGTAGGGGTGACCAGTCTGAGCTTGTCTGTTTTGTTTACTAGGATTCGATCATGGTGGCATGATAGACGATATTTCCTTTGTGCACCGACCGTGAAGAAAAGGGAGAGATAACCCACCTTTCTATGATGTTCTAGAGAGGACAATGATTTGGTGAGTGTTGTATCACCGACTAGGCGAACAGCTCTCTCAGGAATAGAATCTGAGATCTTCAGTCAGAAATGGAAGGAATCAATCAGAGATGTTAATTTTTGCGATTGTATCAGTTCAATTATATTTTCGGTTACCGTTAATTTGGGTCGACTATTAAATGGCGGATGCGCCGACTCAAATCTGAAGCTTACTTCAGTCACATATCCATCAATCGGTTTCCCTAATGATGCATTATCAGATAGTCATGCTATGAACAGCCTGAGCTCCCGTCGTGATTGTCAATCCACAGTGCTCCGTTTCAAATTCATCAACAATATTATCAGTGAACCAAAAATTTCGCGGAATCTTAGTTGCATCGTGCCTAGACAGACTCCTAGGCTGCTTGATAATTTTCATCTTTCCACATCAAGGACAGATATTTCGGAATACTCGCCTCTTCATGAAATGTGTACAGAATACAATAATCTATCAAAAAATCAGCTGGACATCTTTCATTGTTCTATCTCTGCGGTTAAGTTTTTTCATCTTCGTTGAGTTTATATAATTCCAAAAATCTCTGTATTTAGCCGTAGTAACCTATGATTCTGTGCTGTAGTTGTGTGTTACCTGTAGAACAGTGTAACAATAAATGAATAAATGAAAATAGAGGACGTCATATTGATCTCACCGAGTCTAGGTAGCAAAAGTACCCTCGACGCTGCTAATTCACCTCGTCCTGTCGTCAACGTGTTTCGAACTGAAAATATAATTTTGATAGTGAAACCCACGTATTTAATTATGAATGCATCCGTTCAAACAGAATACAGAAGTGTACTTCCGCTCTACTTGTAATTATCAACCTCTCAACTGAGTTTTCCAGTATGCTCCTCACAATGATTAACTCGCCCAATTCTTTTGGAAGGGTCATAAAACATAGCTATAGGTACAGAAAAAACAAGGACGCAATATGGAAACCATTCAGTTTTTTTCTTTACATTTTGTCTGTTTTGCCAGCGGTCGGAATTGATGTTTATGGCTCATATTTGTCTAGGCGGCAAACAAAAAACGAATATCAGTTAGGTCATGTATCATACTCGTTGATGAAAATAGCCATTTCGAAGGGCTCATTTCGTTTTATAGCTGCGCTTACATGGTATGCCACATAATAGATTCACATCAAAATATCACTAAATTGAACTATACAACATCTTACTAACGGAACAAGAATTCATTTTGAAACAAAGGACCATAATATTCCCAATATGATAACAGATTAGAGAATAAAGTCCGAAGATCATCTATATGATGAAGCGAAGTCATCATTTGTAAGATGTATGAAAAAAACATACGAATAGTATACGTATGTCCCTCATTGTATTTGGACCTATTACCCTTGGTGATGATGATGTATCCACATAATTTGCAATATTCTTGAGGAACGATACGACAGTTATAGAAACGACAATTATTTTCGAAATATCAAACTGGAAAGTAGAGTGAATGCAAAATGTTTCAGAAATGGCCTCACATGCCATGGCTACCCGTATTTCTAGCGTTATTACGGAAATAATTTGAAAGGAAGTTCAATCTAATATGCAATATAAAGATGATTTTTGAAATTGTTACATTGACAATTTATATATTTTCAGTTTCCAAATGATGAATTCAACTTGGGTATTCAGGCAGTGAATTTCTCTGACGAAATAATAATAATTGGTTCATAAGGAATATAGGTGCCAGACATTTTCTCAGGTATGCTGGAATTTGTGCCAATCATCTCGGCAGCAAAGAATCATGAGGTGGCACGTATTCATAATGGATCGTCTCCATGTTTCTGGATTTTTCTTGCCTCTTTCTATCAGATCTTCCTGAAATCACCACTTCTTCAAGTAGTTCATGAGTGTGCACCAGTATCCGTGTAAACATTCAAAGAGAAGTCTCTTTATTTTTCATCTTGTGCATTGATCTTTGATTTTCTGCTACAGCGCCTTCTTTCTCCATCAGTTGACAACACGAAAGGAGAACCTACAATTTTCAAGAAACATCATGTTAGCCAGCGGTGGAATTTTGGTAGAGAAGGTAGGTGCTGGATTTCTCTCAAAAAGTTGGATGTTGTAAGCATCGAGAAAGATTTCACTTGGTGAAGAAATCCACGACTTTGCTTGTTATCGATGAATGATGCTCAGTCTTGAGGCATGACAATGTAGGGATGACCAGCCTGAGCACGTATGGATCATCTACCAGGAATCGCTCGTGGAAGCATTTCCGTTGAGCACCGAATGTGAAAGTATCAATGAAAAAGGCAAAGATCTCCCACATTTCTACGATGTTCTAGACATTTCAATGGTTCGATGAGTGTTGTATCACCGACTAGGCGAATAGCTCTTCTGAATAGAATCGAAGAGCTCCAGCGTATGTTTGGGATCTGAGCTCCAAACATGTGAACAGTACTCCAGGACAGGTCGAATTTGTGTTTCTTGTAGATCATGAGCAAATGAGGCTTTCCATAAATATACTATATACTCGATGTATAGAATGGAATATAAAAAATGAACAATATTGTGTGGTCTTATGAAACCACGATGCAAGTGGAACTGTTTCTCGGATCGCAGGCATTTGGATGAAAATTTTGGGGAAATTATTCGATTTAGTGTATTGAAATCGCGTTCTCTTTATTTCAATAATATGTTTGCTGTGACTTCATAAACAAATACCATTATCGAAGGAATACACCAGCACATTGTCATGAAACACGAGCAAAGGTAAATAAAGGTTCAAAAGGTCCTTTTCATCATGAGAATGCTAATCAAAGGTTTCTTGCTCACTGCTCACATGATCCACATACAGTATACCTTTGTTTTATTTTCCTCATCACTCATTATGAGAAGAATCGATCGTTCGGAATTGCTGTTTGAAATCTATCTTATTCTAGGAAAAACTACAATATCCAAAAATGAAAATGACTCTGACACAACTCTAGAATTTCAGGATCTGTCGCCTTTGACAACGTACCATTTTTGAAATTCCACATGATACAGGACGAACTATTCAAGAAACATTATCCCACTCAGACAAAATGATTCCCCAGAAATTCATCTTCACTCCTCTTCATCAGAGGTTGAGTCGTCCTGATCTTGTAATTATTCTTTCTTCTGTATCATCTCTCTCAACATCTGTCTCCATTGGTTCTTGAACTCCCAATGGGTAGAATCTGCGAATCGGTCTCAGGACTTGAGTACCTGAAGATGTTCTTGATCGCAATAATCTTATAGAACCGTCTTCACCTCAATGATTCTTGATGACGGCCATCCTAATCTCTTACTGTTTTCTTCTGCTATCGAGCCCAAATCTCCAACTTTTGGTACGGATTCCCTTATGGGTCTCTTTCATTTCTTTCGAGTTAGTATACCTATGTACTCATTTCTGAATCTTCTTTTCAGTTCATCTCGGATTCTCATGTCTTCGTCTCAGGTCAGTTGCTTCAACTTGGTCAACCTCATTGCATTTTTGCTCTCTCGTATTGATATCAGAATCTTCAGAATATAATAAAAACTTTCCGTCTCAGGAATGGAATTCAAATAATTTCGGTCAGTTGAATCAGCATTTCTGTTTTCTTGATACGAATCTCAGAATTATTATGTACTCGATAGGAATATAACAGTACATCCGATAGATTGAAGGAACAATTTGCGGCGATGTAATGTGAGTTTGACTTCAACAAGGATATCAACGAACAAATACAATTGAGCTCTTCTGGTCGAACAATCATGAGAACAACATACAATCCATGATCGAATATATATGATGGTCGTCTCGAGACAACCATTCACGAGGTTTTACATCATTCTGAGTATAAAAATGTAAATGTGTCCCAAAAATACATCCTCTCCGAGCTTCTACAGCTATCATAAGTTCTGTGCCAGAATAATCAATTATTCGAACTCAATTATTCGAACTGCGACTGCATTGATTCTTCCCCAAATTGGCGAACCCGTATTCATTCCACCGTCAGTTCAACTTTTCATCTCGAATTCCTGAAGCTTTCAAAGATATTCTATGAAAATAGCGCAACTCCTCAATTTTCGTAATGTAAATGACCTTGAAAATCACCCTGTTTAACTATCATATAGTATGCTTGAGAAACTATCTACATTCTATTCATAGAGTGTGATTTGTTGTTGCAAATTGAAATTAATAACTCTGTATATTGACATGGATGCTTTTTTTGTAGCCCGAAGGTTCTCATTAATATGAAGACCGTTTGAAATGCTCATACTGTGCAGAGACACCAGAGTCCAAGTTGTCTTTCACTTTATACGACACGACAGACCAACCAACTCATGTTTGATCTGGTCCAATACACGAAACTGATTATTTACTGTTACTCATGTTATATTACTATTTCTTATGTATGTTACTTCTGATGAAGTGTTCTCTGACGTCGTGAATCTTGAATACAACTGAAGTTGAGATGCGGTCATAGATTCATGAAATTAATATGTATCGGTAGTAAATTTCACTTTGTACATATAAGCGATTCATACCTCTTGTCACATAATATATCGATATGGGAACAAGAAGAACATGAGTTTATTTCAATGTTCCTTACATCAAGAAATGAACTGATTATGAATTCCATTACTTCAACACCTCCCCCGCCAACATCTTACCAACGTTCTGAATATAAAATCAGAACTTTTTCGGACAGAATATTATGATTGACCCACATTCACTAATAATAGTTTTCAGAATGAAAATGATGATGATTGATCTGAATCTGGAATGAACCAATCAGCATGACCAAACAAATCGATATCTGCGTTCATGATCGAAACAAGTCCATTCATTCAGTCCATTGTAATTTTAGAAATGGAGTCACCGATATAGCTGGAATGATGAATTGAATGGAGATGGATGTGTGTCTATTCAGAATGAATCAATAGGTCCGACAAAAAAAAAAACACACACCCACTCGAAGTGGCATCAGTGCTGTCTTCAATTAGGCAGTTTAGAGCTGACCTGATAGCGTTTTTTTATACGTGATACCGATGTCCTGACTTCATCGAACGGTTATGTGGAACAGAAGGAAGGAAAATTGCGTTCTATGATGACGCATCTATTGATTGGTTGATTCTTTGAATCAGAATAACAAGTAAGTGCTTGATAACCCTCATTGGGCCTTGAGTGCCCTTGAAAGCCTTTTTCAGGCTCAACAGTCCCTTCACCATTTTTTTTTTCATGCGATTTGATCACCCGCTAGGCTGAATCTTCAGTGTGTTGATGCCTCGAACTCCAGTATGATGAGAGAATAATCTCTTACTCTCCATCACATTGTGTATGTCCGTGTATGTCCTGTGGGTGTCACCACAAGGAAGGAATCCAAAAAGCTCTCAGAAATCATGTCGAAGATTATCCAAGATGTTAAAGGAGTGAGTTCTGAAGAACGTGACGCATGCGTTACTTATTTTGTCAGGTACTCATGACGACTTCTCAACACTCCAGACTTGTTCATACATAGATGGTCATTTATATCACTTCCTGCCACTACTAGAATCGACCACTATAGGTACCATATCTATCCATCATTTCAATGAATTGATACCTCAATCTTGATCGTTCTCTTTGTTTGGGCTTCTATCAAGCAGAGGGTACTCGATGTGAATCAGTACGCAGTTTATCGATTTATCCGTTCATCAGTTAATCGCATTTGTCGATTTTGACTCATATACTAAAATCCGGGTGGATGCAGGACATGTTTCTTTCTCAAACTATTAATTGTTCAAACAGCTGATTTGACTTGCAGCTGTTCACAAACTGATATCGAATGTTGATAGTATACAGAGTTGGGATAAAGTATGGAATCAAGTGAATATCAACAAAATGCATCTGATGTACGTTTCTTTGTTGATAATATACTTCTGTTTCAACCGGAAATGCCATCAACATCAATATGATCTAGATAACTGTTGTTCACTATCACCTCCAGATGAGATATTGAGATATAAAGTCAAAAACTGAGCATTGTGATCTGAAACACAGAAATCCCATGTGGAAGTGTGTAATCATTTTTTGTGTTCACAAGAATGTTGTCGATAGTGGTAGCTGAATTCGATGTAACCCTTGTGGAATCGTCCATTGTTATTCTCAAGCGTCACTATGATGATATTCTTCAAGTTCTTCAACCATTTTGATTTCATCAATAGAGTATTTCCGACTATCATAAATCATATGATTCTGTATCAGATGTGCCTTCTTTCCTATTTCTTTCACTTCCTTCAGTAAAGGCATGAGCTATCTTCTTTCTTCTTGAATTTTTTTCCGTATAATTTTCTGATATGGCGTATGCAGATTCCTTAAGCTTTCTAACACTTTGTATGATTCGCCTTTTTCCAGTGCCGAGCTGAACTCCACTATTATTGGACGATTTTTCACATTATTTCTCGCGCCTACGCGAAAAACATCCCGTATTTATCATTCTCCTAGTTTGACGTTCATAGTTGTAGAGGTCATATCAATGATTTTATCCATTACCATTTCATACCATTTCATACCAGTTCATAAAGAACCAAATCATTTTTGTTTTGCTGCCTCTCCAAATAATCTATTTTAGATTCCAAATAGGTGACCTTTTTCTTTCAGATTTTTATTTTCGGAGCTGATTTGATCCATTGATGTTTTCAATTGTTGTTTATCGGTTTTCATTTCTGTCACAGTTTTTATTAGGAAATCGAGTTTTTGTTCTATTTTCACTATGTGGTATATGTATTGTCATAGACTATAGAATACTATAAGACGGGTCACTTGAAGCAAATCTTTTGTCGGCTATGGAAATCCTATGACTTTTTGCATTTCGCATGAATTAGCCATAAACTATTTCGCCGCCAAAAGAAATCATCCGATGTACCGACTCCGCCCAGTTATACGAGGGTGAGCCAAATTGCAGCGCCTTCGCGAGAGATACGAGGGACATTGAAAGCGTTTTTGAGAGCATCAGCGAAGCTTTTTATATTATAATATATATTCATTAGAATAGCTCAGCAGTATATGACATTTGATAATGATTGAAAATTCTCAACGATTCACACTAAAATGATACACATTTGAGTACATCATCTAAAGATATTTCAGTCTTCGATAGTGCTTCTTTTGATGTTGATGCTAAAGATTTTTCAAGTGATGCAACTTTTTTTCGTAATGACACTTTTCTCGGAGTTCCTGCTGTTAGTTTATCGGATGTTTGACTGCACTGATCTGAAAAAGTAATAATCGTGAGTCATTGAGTTTGCTAATTTGCAATATGAATATTTGTCATTCACCTTATATAATTCCTTACCTTGATGTAAAACTTGATTCGTTTGAACCTGAGCATCCGAGTATATGACTTCTTTACTAATACTACTGGCACTGGCATTATCATCTGAAAAGATAATAAAATATGATAAGTAAGACTACAAAATTTCCAAATGGATTCTAGGCCAGGTGGAAAGTTCTAAATTACAATCAAGAAACTATTTACTGAGGCGAGGTGCAAAGATATTCGGGAAAACCCAATATATTTCAAATACTGGAAAGAAATAATCTTGTAATACATAATCTTGTGAATACATAGAACCATTGAACTAACCTTTCCGAGAACTTCCTGCAGGAAGAAATAATGAAGGAACGGCATTTCTATGAATCCGAGAATTAATAATATCATCGCTTCGAAAATGTAAGCTGCAAACTTTCAGTCTACAGTAACTCTGTTTTGGTGTAAGATTCGCATATCTATGAGTACCAATTATACCTAAAACATTTTTCCAACGTTGACACCTGAAAATGAAGAAATGAACAATTTGAAAAAGTGAAGTAAACAGGGTTGTTGTTCAAATTGGACAAAAGTTGGATAATTTAAACCTCTTCAATATATACCAACTGTTTTGCAAACTGAAATAAAATCAGCAATTCCTGAATTGGATAAATGGATAAATATTATATTTTTGAGTTATGTCATAATACCACCACGTGTTACGAAATCGCTAGGAAGATCGCCATAAAACTTGAACATTCAACTCATCGTATGATATTGGCGTGTGGTGGCGCAGCGCGATATACATGACGTAAGTTGTGATAAGTCGACCTCCTCAGATCTTATTTAGAGAATTCGTTTATGGCGAACACAGGGTGTTCCGGAAATATATGTACCAAATGGTATCTGTGATACCATCCTGAAATCAAAATAAGATCATTGAACTCAACTTTTACCTTTATCACGAATTGATTCGTTCAGCAGGAACAGCGTTGAAATTTTGGAATGAAATCTCGGCTGAAATTGAATATTTTTTAATTCTTCTTAATAATTCGACATCGAGTTCTCTATTCTCGATAGATAGGTAACATTATAGGTTTCCCTGTCGTATTGTCAACAGATGCATGAGATGAACATCATAACATTTCGCTTGACTTACAGGGTGTTAAATATTCCGGATATTATTCGATAAACTTATTTTTTGAATGCTGACTAGATATTGGATGTTTTTGTCATTTTCATTACATAACCTACGGATCATGATATTCCTCTTGATTCGCAATATTGATTGACGATATATATGCATATAATCGAATAATGCTGAAGGATTGCAGCACATTTCATCAAAATATATAAAAATCGATTGTCAATAGTAAATAGTAGTCTGGTAAAAACGCGAAAATGGCTCAACTTTTATGTTTTATTTCGTCCCCATACAGGAGTAGTCGAGGGGGTAGTTGAGGTAAAAGGAAAATTAGGAAAACCAAAGAAACAGTCGAAAAATCTAAAGAATGAAATTGGTGAGTTTATATGGGAATTGCCACTTCGAAAACAGCTCTCTATTCTGTGCTGCTAATGACCACTTCGGATTACTTTCAATATATAATTCAATATATAATTCCTTACCTTGATGTAAAACTTGATTCGTTTGAACCTGAGCATCCGAGTATATGACTTCTTTACTAATACTACTGGCACTGGCATTATCATCTGAAAAGATAATAAAATATGATAAGTAAGACTACAAAATTTCCAAATGGATTCTAGGCCAGGTGGAAAGTTCTAAATTACAATCAAGAAACTATTTACTGAGGCGAGGTGCAAAGATATTCGGGAAAACCCAATATATTTCAAATACTGGAAAGAAATAATCTTGTAATACATAATCTTGTGAATACATAGAACCATTGAACTAACCTTTCCGAGAACTTCCTGCAGGAAGAAATAATGAAGGAACGGCATTTCTATGAATCCGAGAATTAATAATATCATCGCTTCGAAAATGTAAGCTGCAAACTTTCAGTCTACAGTAACTCTGTTTTGGTGTAAGATTCGCATATCTATGAGTACCAATTATACCTAAAACATTTTTCCAACGTTGACACCTGAAAATGAAGAAATGAACAATTTGAAAAAGTGAAGTAAACAGGGTTGTTGTTCAAATTGGACAAAAGTTGGATAATTTAAACCTCTTCAATATATACCAACTGTTTTGCAAACTGAAATAAAATCAGCAATTCCTGAATTTCCTTCACAGCAATGTGATACATATCTGCATTGTTACATGAAACAACAACGAACAACAGTGAAAATATTTGTTTGTTGCTTGAAATTGAACTGCCGAAAACATGTCACCCTTTTGAAATACAAAAGTTACACAGTATATCCCTGAAACTATAATGAAGACATTTCTTTGTCTTGATTAATCATCTGATGATGCGAAATTTCAGATTTCTTCCCTGAATATAAACTAAAAAAATTATCAACAACAAAATCCGTGAATTCCAGTTCTTTCATATTTCAGTAACTACTAATAATTTTTTTTTTCAGTTTGCGAAACGCCATATTGAAGGTGTCTAATTCACGCAACTTTTGTTTAATTTGATCGAAATTAGAAAACACTAATGGCAGGACCTTGTATATTGAATTACATACCTTTCCCTGTTTTTTGGACAGCGAAAAAACAATATCCCTGGACTTCCTACTACACCGGAGCACCCATCCACTGAACAATAAGTAGACATTTTAATTTCTACTGCCACGCTACAAGAATCACACTGCTTAAAGGACTACCGGTATATATGGTCTCTCAACTACGACTGGTAACTGTGTGCGACACACTGTAACGTTTCGGCATGCGGCCACCTGCCAGCAGCGGCCGATTCTGGCAGGCGGCACGATTCTTTAGAAGTCGAAAATCGAGCAAGTGACCCGTCTTATAGTATTCTATAGTCTATGGTATTGTGCGGGTTTTGTTTGGAAACAACAATATACGAAAATTTGGTTATGGTATATGAATTCAACTAGTAATTACTCACTTGTGATTTCCTATGGAATCCGAGCCGTTGGGCATACAGCACTTGGTGATAGCTCGTGTCAGTTGATGAGTCGACCTGCGTTATCTGGTTTCTCAACCTGTAGATGGTAATGGACATCGTTCATGTTTTTGTACAGGCCTCTCGGATGTTACAAAATTCTATTTTGAATTCATATGTTTCGATTGTGAATCCCCTCTAGAATTCTTCATCTAGATTCGAGCTGAAATGGGCGGTTTGGGTTGGGAAGAAAGATGAAGGGTATGGGGATATAACCGGAAGCATCGACCAAATACTGAAACATGGGAGTTACCCATTTCACAGCACCTCTGTCGATTTGGTGGTGTCGTACCAGGCGATGGGAACCATCATCCAGTCACCTCTTACGACAGACAGGATTCACCATGGAGAAATTCTTGATCCGTCCCCATATGGGAAGCAGTGATATCTCTAATCTCTAATTTTCATCATGACGACCTATATTCTGATGGACCAACTGAGTATTATAAACGTTTATATACAATTGAAAACGATTCTACTGGAATATAATGCAAAAATGTTTCAGGGAATATGTGTCGACTTGTGAAATTTGACAGCATGTTAAATTCAAATTCTCACCTGAGCAATTACATCAATTCAACGTTATGTTCGGAGGTACTATTCAAAACAGCTCATATTGATTTCGCTGAACTCAATACGAATTCTGAAATGAATCGGTCAACTTAATCCTCCATAGTTCAAGTTGATAAAGCTACACAATATGTATCAGCTGAATCTTGAAAGGAATCAACTATGGCAGTACAAACTTATATACAAGGATTTCCGTTTGTCAAGGAGATTGAAAATATAGTTACTGATTGTGGTTGTGTCTTCTCTCCACTTTTCGACTTCATATCATCCAGCAGGAAACGGCATTGCTGAACGAACTGTTATGGAATTGACGACTTCTTTGAAAAATAATGAACCCTTCAATGACTTCAGGAATAGCTGTTCAACACCCTAATTATTCTCCTAACGAATATCTAGGGTGTTTTCCTCATTTCAAATCATATGAGAAATCAAAAACTCTGCAGGCATATAGAGATTTGGAAATTGAAGTTGACATTGAAGGAAAACCAAAATCCAACGGGGAACAGAGAAAATACAAAATAAGGATCTGGAAACAAGCAAATGAGAATAGGAAGATAAAAGTACCAAATCTGGAAGGAAGTGGTTGCGTCTCGATCAGAATTCATAAAAATTTGAAAGAATATGTTACCAAGGGTCCATTTCAGATCAATGGGGTTGAATATATTAATGGCGTTCTTGCCAATATTGCTATTGTTACTCATCTCCTCAGTTGCCGGAACAATCCTCAGAAGCCCCGAAGGGCTTGTGCGAGTGAAAATACGGGGATCTACAGTTCATACAAGTGGAATCCAAACCACTGTGGCATCTGAGATAGTTCTAGAACTCTATGATACACATTGTACAGAGCATAAATAAACCCAAATCCAACGGCAAGTCAGGCATCGAACCTACGACCTAATGATTACTATGATGTCGCTTGACCATCTCGGAAACCTAAATTATAAAACGATGAAATTATAGATGGGTGCTGCCTATATATCCAACATGCGCCAGTTCTATCAATGGAGTGATGTATTCTTCGAAGAAAGGGGTATTGTCGGATTGTAGGTCCGAAGAGGAGTTATGGATATTCTAATGATCGATTATGTCAGACATATTTCCAAGGATAATATAAGAAATGGAGATAATTATTCAAAAACTTTTCAGATTCATAGCAACATAAATCAACCTCTTTTAGCTACTCGAGGAAATACAAGAAATACAATTGGCTAGAACGGAAAATTTTACTCCACGATCGAAGCGAATTTATTCTTTCATTCATGCAAATGCTTTTGCCATGATGATCAATATATTCAATTCGATATATTTGCTAGTGAAATATATCTTTTCGATGAACTACACTGCTATTATATTGAAAGTCAGAAATACATGTCGCATATACTCCAAATGGATTTGGAGCGTTTCATTGATTGACCGTTCTCGGAGGACATGAAGGATAATGTCAGCAAGAGGAAGTTCCTAGTTGACAAAAGAGAACATGTTTGCCACTCCAGTATGACCATTCCACATGAATTGAAGTACAGTGCAGCAATTGAAGCAAATATTGAGGAGACCAGAATCTGCGAAAATATTCTCAAGTAGTACTTCCACCGTTTTCCAAGGTTGAAAGACAAAATTGAAATGAATGAGTTGATAATGCGATCATTTGGTTTATTCTAATGTTTAGGAATAGAGGCTCTGACTCACAAAAAAACGCCCCCCAACACCCCCCCCCCCTCAAGCCTCACACCGCTATTGATTGTCCGGTTTATGAGAACGAAAAAGCAAACGGAACATTTTCTACTACAATGCCGCACATTTTCGAATTCTCTGGTGTACAATGAGTTGACTTTTATTGCTGTGATCAACTGATGTTATTGTTGGGATTTTTCATGATGAAAAATTCTGAATAGGTTCAAAAGTGCCCTCTAGTGAGCATATTCGATGTTCCAAATTCCAGTATTGACTCTGTGTTGCCCTTGTACCTATAGTATGATACAAATCTTGGCACATGATCAATGTGCGAAAATAGCGACAGAATATCTAAAGCATTTGACATTCTCATATTATGGAGATATGAGGTGAGTATTAATATAAGAAGAATATAAAAAAAATGGGTCACACAGATCAGTAGAATTCCTGCCGAGTGGATAGTGACAATAGAAGACACGAGGAGAATGGACAACAAAAAGCCACAACATACTGAACAGAAATTGGGACAAGTCGGGATACAAGATTTCAGTTATTCAAAGTTGAATAAAAAAAAATAGGTACAATGACAATCAACGCTGATGTGCCACGAGGATCTGTCTTATCACCATTTTTGTTCATCATCAACATCAACAATTTGTTGGATGTAACCTGTTACCATAGCTGGGAAGACGAGGAAATATTGATGCTTTGGAAGATGGCAAGAATTTTGGAATGGTGACCTGAAAGTAGTAGTAGTATGAGTAGACTTCTAGTCATACTTGTTGCTCTTGAGCTGATGACAGAATTTTTGAACATTTTGTCTTTGTCTATAATCCCACCTGATTTATTTTTCATCTAAATCCACGCTATGTCCCCTTCTTCTAGACAATCTATAGAATCAATAAACCAGGTTAGTTCTCATTGGACTCCTCTTGCAATTGTTGTTTACTTATTTCGTCTCAAAGAATTTGTCACCTGTTGATTTGGTTAACAGTAGTATATTGTCAGTAATGCTTCACAAAAACTCGGTTTTCTTTTCCGTGCGAAGAGATACTTCACATCCCAGCAACTGCTTATGATCTACAAAGCACAAATTCGACCTATCCTGGAGTACTGTTCACATGTTTGGAGCTCAGCCCCCAAACATACGCTTAAGCTCTTAGATTCAATTCAGAAGAGAGCTATTCGCCTAGTCGATGACACAACACTCACCAAATCATTGACCTCTCTAGATCATCGTAGAAAGGTCGGCGATATTTGCCTTTTTTATAGGTACTTTCACGGTCGGTGCTCAACGGAAATATCATCTATTATGCCACCACGCGCGATTCCTAGTAGACAAACCAGACGAGCTCAAGCTGGTCACCCCTACGCTGTCAGGCTCGAGACCTGTCGAACATCGCTATACCAAGCATCATTCATCAATAGAACGGCAAAGTTGTGGAATTCTTTGCCTAGTGAAGTCTTTCCTGATGCTTACAACCTCCAAACATTCAAGAAAAATTCCAACACCTTCCTTCTTTCCCAAAATTCCACCGCTGGCTAACACGATGTTCCTCGAACATCATGGGTTTCCCTTTCGTGTTGTCGACGGATAAAAAAAATGACATCTCTATGATTTTGTTATTCTCAGCGGAGAGTCAATAGTCCTCTTATACTGAAAACTTATATGACTTCTCTCTATATGCTTACTGATCACCAAATTTTCAATAATCTATATAATATGGTCTGAACGTTCCTTGGTGAATCATGTGCCATGTGCTAAATAATGAGCCGTCGACGGTCTTCCACGCAAGTACCGTAGTTATGCAGCCGTCAATAGCCTTATATAGTTATATACAATTTTCAATCTGTCCGAACAGATGATTATGGCAGATCGTTCACTTGTGCAATGCACAAATATCGAAACTCATTCACAGATGAAATATTCTTACACTATGTATGGAGAGAAAGAAAACAAGGCAGCCTGTGAGACCCTTCTAGTATATGTACCAAATGGTTCACAGATACAGGTAAGCTTTTTGGTTATGTGCACCTTCTATACAAAAATTAATCTGCTATAGGACATCCAAGTTGAAAGGTCTACCATAGGTAGTGAATAATAATATGATCGGTTCAGCACAGCAAGTTACTAGCACTATGAATATGTGGTTAGCTCTACTAAATATGTAATGTTCCATTTCAGAAGCACTAGCAGATTCAAAAGCAATCAAGCCTGGTCGGTGCAGAAGCACACATCCATGGATACTGTTAACTGGAATGATCTTACTTGGTTGAATCTTCCACTGGAGATCGGTGACTGTTCGTCCTGATGAGTGTCAATTCCTTTTGTACAACCTGATCTCGCTCTTTCAGCCATCCCTAGGTAGCTCCTCAGCCAGGAGAAGACACTCCCGGGGGATAATACTAATGAATACCCGATCACTACCATGCAAGCATACAGGGTGAAGCGAAAGCTACTCAAGCATGAGTGGGGTGCCCTGCTGCACGAAAAAAGGCCTACAAAATCAAATGCAGGATAACTATGGGATCTGACTAGTGACTATAGGCTACAAGCAAGTGAAAAGGTCTGAGCAAGTACAAACCTTTGATGTTGTGTGGCCTTTGGAGCACTTCGACTGAGGTGTGTCCTTTTCAGTAGGTGAAGGGAAGTAATCCACAACAATGTGCACTTTCCGTCACTAAAAATATTTGTATCATGAAACGAATAATCAGGTTACCTATTGGTGCAGCTTTATGTGACAGCGTCCGTCGGCAGTTACCCCAGCTGATACTGTGAAACGAATTCACTCTTGTGCTGAATCAGTTGGGATAACGAACCAAGATGACTTCAGTGCTTGATTATAAACATTCATCAAATTTT